>OX940891.1:1651786-2178204 GCA_954871355.1 Cabera pusaria
GGGGGGAGTCTCCCCTCCCCCCCCCTCCCCCCAAAACCCCCGAAATCGTGCCGCCGACTACTAATGCAATCCCCTTACTCTACTAAACGTTATTTTATGGCAAGATTTTGTTTTAGTGGTTAGATTGTGAAAGTTATATTTTTCCTATTTTGGTTTAACAACTCCACCACTAAGACAAAACCAGTTTGAGTAAATGATAGGCAGTAAAACAAAATATTAAATTTTATCAAGTTTTTTATTTTTGGAGTATGATGCTCTGTAGGGTTCGCTCATTCGGTATCGGCATCAGCAGCTTAAGATAACGATATACCTGTAATGTAATATTGACTTATTAGTTTATCGCTTAACACTAATTTCTGGGGCATGCTGTATACAGGGCCGGATTTAGGGGAGGGCAACCGGGGCAGCAGCCCCGGGGCCTACACACACCCTACAATAAAAAAAATTCAAACATCTAAATCTTCAACGATATTTCGGTTAAAAAACCGGCCAAGTCGAGTTGGACTCGCTCATCGAGGCTTCTGATGGGTACCAATTAAGCTAGACCTCTAAATTGTATGAGCGCTCATATAACTCAGAGACCTATCTTAATTGGCGAAACTAAGTATGTGGAAAGTATGTGGCGAAAATAAGTATGTACCCTTTAATTTACAACATTTTTTTTTAATGTTTCCTTTATTTGTGATAGTAGGTGGTTATTGGGTGTTCTACTCCAGCCACATCTGTTGATTAAACGATATACCCAACTGCGTTCGCTCCGCTTGCTGCGCTCACTTGTTGCAGTTGGGTATATCGTTTAATCAACAGATGTGGCTGGAGTAGAACACCCAATAACTAAAAATTGATTATCTCTCGCCACTTGTGTTTTAGAACTCTCAAAGCTTCCGGTGTAATAATTTTGATCAACATGTTTTAGAACTCTCAAAGCCTCCGGTGAAAATTATAATGTTTATTAATGTGGTTACTAAACATTACTTATCATTCTGCGAAAAGCGCTCTTGCAATGAAGTTCGTTAAGCAGCCAATATCATTAAAATTCGAAAATATAAATATTAATTCTGAAAAACGCAGTTTTCGTCATGGAAAGCTTTTACCAAATACAATACGATGTATAATATGTGGCCCGTCGAACTGTGGAAAAACTAATTTGGCTATCGGACTCATCTTACATGAAAATGGTTTGCAATTTAAAAATGTTTATGTTTATTCAAAAACTCTTTATCAACCGAGATACATGTATTTGGAACAGGTATTACGAATGGTTCCTGGTGTTACTTTTTCTAAGTATCATGAAAATGAAGAAGTTCTTACTCCAGAGGCAGCAAAATGTAACTCAATAATTATATTCGATGACGTAGCGTGTGAGAATCAAAATAATATGCGCGACTATTTTGCAATGGGAAGACATAAATATATAGACTGTTTTTATCTAAATCAGACTTATAGCAAAATACCAAAACAGTTAGTGAGAGATAATGCAAATTTAATTGTTCTCTTTAAGCAAGATGATATAAATATGAGACATATTTATGATGAACACGTCAATACAGATATGACGTGGCAGGAATTTAGAGAAATGTGTGCAAATATATGGAAAGAACCCTACAGTTATGTAGTGATTAACAAGGATTGTGAAAAAAACAAAGGATGTTACCGAAAGAAATTCGATACGTTTGTTGTGTTTCATTAGTATGTATGTCGTAAATATGTCAATGCTTGTCGAGGTGTTGAAAAGTAAACAGCTAATAGCAGTAAACTTAATAATTAAATATAGAAATCATGTTTAATAATCCTGTGAACCGTATATACTCCACTGTATACAAACGTTTAAGAAGTTTCGATACCTGGCCTCGAGGATTAACACAAAAACCACAAGAAATGGCTGAAGCAGGATTTTTTTATGCAGGCTGTGACGACAGAGTTATTTGTTTTTACTGCGATGGAAGGCTTAAAGACTGGAACTCTGAAGATCAACCATGGGTAGAGCATGCGCGCTGGTTCCAGTCATGTCCGTATGTTTTAGTAATGAAAGGAAAAGACTACGTTAAGAGCATGAAAAATTATGTATACGAAGAAATTAAAAAAAATTGCCAACAGACTCCACTGGATGATCTACCTTTGATAGTAAATACATCATCTTCAATAATCTGTAAAATTTGTTTAGAAGAAGAGCTTAACACTTGTTTTTTACCTTGTGGTCATGCTGCGGCTTGTGCAAAGTGTGCTTTTTCCATTGGTAATAAGTGTCCAATTTGTAGGCGAGTATTCGCCAATATAACACGATTGTATTTCTGATTACACTCTATTGCTAGCCTACTATAAATAGCTGAAGTAAAAACACATGTTATCACTTTCGTGAGAACACTGACAATAGTTCAATCAATTGAAATTCAATTTAAAGATATGGAAAAAAATCTAAAGAGACAAATTGTAAAGGCTGCGGCAGCTGTTAAAAATAAGGTTAAAAAGATGCGAGATATTGAAATGGAAAACAATAGTATTTTGGAATCTGTTTTTAAACCAATTACAAGTCCTCTTAATGAAATGGTGGAAAAATCTAAAACGTGTTCCCAAACTAAAGGAGTACAATTTGAAACTTCAAGTCCATTAGACAAGGACAAAACTCTTAAGAGAGATTCTAACATCGAGTTCGACGTATTTAGTCCAAGAGACTCTAATGATTCAGATGAAAGCTATGAGAATTCAGAAAAATCTGATAATGAAGAAAATGAGGAATCATTTAAATCAGTGCAATCAGGTTCAAGTGATCAAGAAATTTCTTCGTGGTCCATGTCTTCCAAAACTTTACAAGATGTTCCGTTTGGCGTGAGAAATGAACGAGGTAAACACATGATGGGATCTTCGCGTGTAACTCTTTTTGATGATTATATTCAAGTTGGTGCAAACAAGTACAAATATACTCCTGGTATAAAGGAACTTCTGTTTAAAAAAGTACCTAATATATCTGCAATAACTGATGAAGATTTGAGACATTATAAAATAATGTTACTAGAAACAAATGTGCACCGAAGAGAATTCGATCCAAATAAACCAATCAGAAGTAACAGAGGTCGAAAATACTTGAATATAATAAAACCGCTATTTAAGTTGCGTAAAGTTTCAGCGAGCACTGACAGTAGTCAACCTGATTTACTTCATCAAGGAAAAGGACTACCTCTGTTGAAACAGTGGAAGAAAAATGTTGACTACGTTTACTGGGACAATCCTAATGAACTGGTTGAAAGATTAAAACTATTGATTGCTTCAAAAGATGCTGGTAACACTGGGTTAGATAATGAAATAATATCTATTATAGAAGAACTGCGCGAAAGCAACATTATACCTTAATAAATAGCATACATTTCTAAAAATAGTATCATTTGATCTTTGTCAACAACACCCATCAGTTCACAATAATGGATAAGTTTGGACATCATATTCATAAACGATTGCGTTTACCAGACTTTTTAGAAAATTTTGATAAAGTCTTGATGCGAACTGAAACCGGAGAGTTCGATTTACAAAATACAAGGTTGACTGGGATTACAATTCCATTGAAAAATACCGATGCTGTGAACAAGGAATACGTAGACAGCCAATCTCAATTGTTTGTAAAAAAGCAAGAAGTCGATATAATATTCAACGATTTAAAAGCAGATGTTAAAAAAGGCATTGAGAATTTAAAAGCAGATTATTATACAAAGGCTGAATTAGACCAAATCATTAAATCAAAGAAATGAGTAAGCTACAAATAGTAAATGAAATTCATAAAACAGCTCGTAAAAACTTTGTTCGACGATCTGTAATATTAAGAGGAATTGATGATTTATGGCAAGCTGATCTTATGGATTTTCAAAATATAAAAAGTTGTAATAATGGATATAGGTATATTTTTGTTGTAATAGATTGTTTTTCTAAATTTTCCTGGGCTATCCCTGTTAAAACGAAGACTAAATCCGAAATAGCAAATGCATTTAGTTCGCTATTATTTAAAAATTATCGAAAGCCAGTTAACTTACAAACTGACATGGGCACAGAATTTTATAACGATGAATTTAAAAAAGTTATGCTAAAAAATAAAATTAATCATTACTCTACATATTCCATAAAAAAGGCTTCTATAGTAGAAAGACTAATCAAAACTCTCAAGAACAAGTTGTATAAAAAATTTAGTTTGAATGGTAGTTATAAATGGATTGGAAAGCTTTTAGAAAGTGTTATGGCAACATACAATAACACAATACATCGAACAATAAAATATAAACCAAACGATGTTAACCAATCAAACCAAAGTGAAGTATTGAGAAATATAATCAAATCACAGGAAATTAATTGTCTGTCAAAGACCAGAAAATTAGAAGTTGGTGACCATGTTCGTATAAGTAAATATAAAGGTAACTTTGAAAAAGGATACACCCCAAACTGGTCTACGGAATTGTTTTTGATTAAAAAAGTTCATGGTTCTAAACCTATCACTTATTCCATAGAAGATCTACACTATCAACCAATTTTAGGAAGTTTTTATGAACAAGAACTTCAAAAAACTAAGTGTCCTAATGTGTATCTAATTGAAAAGGTTATAAGAAAAAAAGGTAATAAATTATTCGTAAAGTGGTTAGGTCTACCTAGTACTGAAAACAGTTGGATTGAAAAACGAGCAATTGTATGATTATCTTTTCTATAGAGTTACATACCTAAGTATATAAAATTAAGTCAATTTAGATATTTTATCTCATTTATAACTCAGCTATGCACGGTGGTGGACTCGTTAACAGCATCATAAATAACTTACCATTTGAATTGCATTTACCTGGGTACAATTACTGTGGACCTGGTACCAGATTAAGAAAACGATTATTGAGAGGTGATCAAGGAGTTAATGAGCTTGATAATGCTTGCATGAGACACGATATAGCATACGATAATTCAAATAAATTGGAAGATCGACACAGAGCTGATTTAGAATTATTAAATATGGCAAAGCAACGGATGAAATCGAAAAATGCAGGAAGAGGAGAAAAACTGTCTTCGTGGCTTGTGAGCAAAGTGATGAAAACCAAAATGAAGCATGGTGCTGGCGTGAGAACATTTAAATCGATCGTCTCTACAATACATAAACGACTGAAAAAATTAAAACCAAAAAGCAATTCTAGAGCTATTAAAGCTGCATATTCAGCTGCGAAAAAACTGATAAAAAATAAAAAAGGAGTGTGTCTGCCTCGTGTAATACCGTTACCAAAAACAGGTGGTATTTTACCACTTATACCAATATTCGCAGGACTGTCTGCTCTAGGTGCATTGGTTGGAGGTGCAGCAGGTATTACTAAAGCTGTAAATGATCATAAAGCAGCTAAAAAGAATTTGGAAGAAGCCCAACGTCATAATAAAACGATGGAAAGTATCGCCTTAGGAAAAGGCTTATATATAAAACCATATAAAAAAGGCAATGGTCTTTTTGTAAATAGTTCAAAAAACTAATAGAAAGGTTACCCAAGCGTGCTCTCACTGATATAGACATATTAGAGTATGCTACTAAACACATACCTTACTTTAGAGGTGTTTTCATGAGAAATGAATTGCCGCCAAAGCCTAAGGACATTGAGTGTGCGATTGTTAATTTAGATAGCTCAGAGAATGAAGGAACCCATTGGGTAGCCTATGTAAAACATTTTAACTATTGTGAGTATTTTGATAGCTTTGGTGATTTAAAGCCACCAATTGAGTTACTAAGATATTTAAAATTTAATATAACATACAATTATTGTAGATATCAACGTTTTAATACATCTAATTGTGGTCATTTATGTTTAAAGTTCCTAAGTGAATTTTGGAAAAAATGTTATGCTAATACTATTTGTATAAAATGTTCTAATAAAGTATTGTGACTATATATTTATAAACGTGTTTTTATTACCATCATTTCTAAAATGTCTTTCACGCTGTCAATAACAGGCAACACCTCTATTTTATCCACTACCTATTATCCAGCTTTACAATTTGATGATGAATACGAGTGTGCTCTGTTATATTTCTCAACATTCAATTCAATACCTAACATTGATAACAGAAACAATAAATATTATTATGACAATAACGAAGTCGTAGACATACCAGAAGGCACTTATGAACTGCAAGATATTTCTGATTATCTAAAGTCAAACGTAAAAAAAGGAGTCGCTTTTAATTTATTTTGCAATAATAACACGTTGAAATCGTTTATCTTCTGCTCTAAAGATATCCATTTTGAAAAAGCTAATTCTCCAGGAACTTTACTAGGATTTGGTAATAAAACTCTTAAAGCCAATATAATACACGAGTCGCAACTCCCAGTTAACATTTTATCGACAACAGTGGTAAGAGTCGAATGTGATATAGTGAGCGGATCATATATTAATGGAAAACCAAGCCATATTCTTTATGAATTTGCTCCTAACGTGCCTCCAGGATACCGAATAATAGAAGTGCCAAAGAATATAATTTATTTTCCTGTCAATCAAATTGACGTCAGCACTATTAATATTAGATTATTAGATATTAATAATAATTTAATAAATCTACGCGGTGAAGAAGTTCAATTATATTTGCATATCAGGAAAAGATGATCGACTTCAATAAAAGTAGTAATTCAATAATGAAACACATCAGTACTCATCGAACAATCCGAAAAGGAACAACTAAGAAAAAAATTAAATTGACCAGGGAAAATAAAAAGTTCCTGAAATTAATTGGTCTATTAAAATGAACATTTTGGATATAACAAGTTCACCAGCATACGATAACACCATAGACGGTATCGAATATCATTCATATAAACCTTACGTAACAAGTTTTAACAGGAATGATGAAATCCGCATACCTATCAATCAGCAGGATTTATACATACTACCATCAGCAAGTACCCTTTATTTAGAAGGAACAGTAAACATCATAAAGAAGGATACAAAACTAAAAGTTACTGCTGTGGAATTCACAAACAATCCATTACTGTTTCTTTTTCAAGATATTCGTTATGAACTAAATGGAGTTGAAATAGATAGAATCAAAAATGCTGGAATGACTACAACAATGAAGAGTTTAGTATCATTTAATGAAAATGAAGCTAAGATAGCAAAAGCTTGGGGTTGGGATATAAATGGAACAAAAACAACCCATGGAAATAGTTTTTCTGCCTCAATACCTCTTAGTAATATTTTGGGCTTTGCTGAAGATTATAAGAAAATAATTATGAATTGTAAACATGAACTGATATTATTACGCAGTAATACAAATTTGAATTCTTTGAAAGTTCCATCTGGTGAGGTTCTTGAAGATATAATAATAAATAAGTTAGTTTGGCGCGTTCCACACGTCAAGGTATCAGATAAAGAAAAAGTTAATTTACTAAAGTTATTGGAAAAGGATCGTTCTCTATATTTGGCTTTTAGAAATTGGGATTTATATGAGTATCCCTTATTACCTAAAACAACTAAGCATACTTGGTCAATTAAAACGTCCTCACAGATTGAAAAGCCAAGATATGTAATCATAGGCTTACAAACAAATAGAAAAAATTTAGCTGATCGCGATATATCAAAATTCGACCCTTGTTATTTAAGAGATGTCAAAGTATATCTTAACTCTAACTATTTTCCATATGAAAACTTGAATATTAGTCTTGATGATCATAAATATTCATTATTGTATGAGCAATATGTCAGGTTTCAGACATCTTATTATGGACGCAGAAGTGAACCACTGCTAAGTACTTCTGAATTCAAAGAAAAAGCACCGCTGTTTGTAATCGATTGCTCTAGACAAAGCGAAAACCTTAAGTCAGGTCCTGTAGTTAGCGTACGTGTGGAACTTGAATGTCATTCAGAAATACCTGATCAGACAGCTGCATATTGTCTTATTTTAAACGATTCCATCATCGAGTACAGACCGTTGAGTAATATAGTAAAAAAAATATCTTAAAATATGAATCCTTGCAGAATAAAATATATATTCGTGGATGTACAAGGATTCAAAGATACACAAAATAATTTTATTATAAAAGAATTGTCTATTTTAAACGAAGAAAATACCCAAACCTTTCTTGTCAAGCCCCCCTATCCATTTAAAAACTTATCGATCGAAGAAAAGAAACAAGTGCGGTGGATAGAAGCAAATCGAGGATATTTCTGGAGTGAAGGCCACATTGACTACAGGGAATTCAAAAGAATTATAATACCATATTTGAATAATAAAAAAGTGTTAACAAAAGGAACTGAGAAAGTTATGTGGATCAAAGGCCTTTGTGAGAACTGTGAAATAATAGATGTGGGAGAAAAAGGATGTCCTAATTTTTTAAAATTATATCACGACTATGAAAAACCTAATATAAATTTAAATTGTGTACAACACACGAAAATGTGTGCATTAAAAAATGTATTGTGCTTAAAAAAGTGGTATGATAATAATAATATACATTTATTCAATGTAAGCTAAGAATTTAATTTAATGTTTTAAATAAAATAAAATAATTATTGCCTAAACTGGTTGTTGTTTTATTCTACCAAATTATATTTTAAAGAATTAAAGTGGTGAGTATTTAGGAATTAAAATACAGCAGATATTTGAATAGGTTTTTAATATAATATCGAAAATTAAAACATATCTTAAATTTAATGAATTAAATAGTACAATGCATTCAGGGAGATACTACTTACTGATTTGATTAAACATCTTAAGAATCACTTCTAATTTAATTTAACTGATCTATTTAAAAATAATGTTATTCAATTATGCGTCTCATCAGTCAGAATCACTTATTATATTTTCAGATATATTTTTAATCACTCTTTCGGTTTGATCTAATATTCTGTCCGTAAAATCTTTTACTATATATTGAGCCGATATTACAACATCACTTTCAGTGTCACTGTTATCACCACTAATGTCTATTATTTTGATCTGAATCAAACGTCTCCCTTTGTATGCTTCACGGTTTAAAACAAATGATGATCGCCGCATACTATTGCGAAGATTTTTAGTTTCACCAGGTGTCTTCTTTGTCTTCCGTTTTGGACGTTTTGGAGACGATTTCTTCTGATTAGTGATTGGAAAAATTTCGTCAAAGCCTTCTAACGGATTCTGCGCACAGTGGAAAAGAAGGTCTTGGGTATTAATTCCAAAAAGTCCATCTTGAGTCTCACTGTTATTATTTATTACAATGTCTGTCATAATCTGAAACAAAATAGAAAACTATTAGGGTCATTTTTATGGATAATATCGAGTAAATAGAAATAAAGGAATAAAAGTTCAAAACTTACGTCTTAAGTCGACTTGAAAGTATGTGAATATGTGTGTTAACTACGACGCTCGAACAGGCTATAATGAGCAGGGCATGATGAATTTTATTCAATGTTTGTCGAATGTGCAAAATCATGTAGTGACATGTCAGTGCACCTGCGTCGGTGTTAAAAGTTTATGCTGCGTTAGTGAATTTGAAGTATCTACGTAGATTACAGGAATAGCTTACACAAAATTTTTCACAAACATTAAATTGATTTTGCATTATTAACTTAAGCTAGATGTTAAGGCTCTTAAAATAAAATAAAAACAACAAGTATTCTAAATGAAATTCGTTTATTCACTATATTCTTACTTAAGGTTCACTTTACATTATTATAACATTATTATTATTATTATTATATTACATATTTATTTCATCTTACAGATAATCTTAAGCTACTTTCATTAGATTAGACCCCAAGAATTGAAATATGACCCCAAGCTCTGCTTGATTTTTTATCTTGCGAAATAAATCGTTTATCGTCGCTACTAGAAAGCGCAATTTTGTTTACAGAACGTGTAAATATTTCATGTTTTATACTTTTAAACAATATGTTTTTCTTGCGTAGTGTATTTGATGTAAGCAATGTGTTTGTATAATCTAAGATACTAAGATCTCGAACAACACATGATTTTACTCCCTTAGCCTTTTTAATTTCAGTGTCAGTATTTTTTATACAATATAATTTAGAGCGTAATCCTACATATTCAGTGATTATTTTTCCACCCATTTCATCTTTGAAAAGTCCTGGTACTTTTTTGTTAATTATTGGTAATTTGTGATAATTATCAACAGAAAAGTTACTGGTATCAAAATACTCCAAAAACGTATTTTTCACATCTTGATAAAAATTTTTGGTTTGGATGTGATAAATAAAGCTGTCTGTATCAGTATAACACATCGTCAAGCGGTCCCTGTAAAATGGTTTAAATATAGAATAGTGAAAATCATACATATGTGATTTTGATAATTCCAAAACTGTAAATCCGATATACAGTGGCTTATCTAATACTATACGATTAGGCTTTAATTGAATCGCAACCAAACTTTCCGTAAAAACTGAAGCACTGTGAAAGTTTGGACTCGCGATTAATTTTTCTGCGTTATTTCTTTTTTTAGTTCTATTGTTTTGATCATTCCATTGATTTATCAACTCAACATGGACCTTCTTGCGGTTGTTTTCTAACGTTTTACCAAAAACACTGTTATTGAGCAATTTGAAAAAGTCTTGCTCAAAAGTTGACGTTGCTTTTTGACGCAAATTTGTATTAAGATCGATGTATTGTTTTAAATATGCACTCTGTCGAAACGTTATAGCACGATGTACTCGTCTCAAGATCAAACCATGTCTTAAACAGGTTTTTAAATGTACATAATGTATAACATAATTAAATTTGTCATAAAGATTTGGAATTAACTTTTCATTTTTTCCACCCGGTGGAATATCTTTTTCGGGGCAAAACGGTAAATCATTATGTTCCCAATGTAATTTTTTTGGATAAATGAGATCGACTTCTAGAATGAAGCCGAACTCTGCATCATCAGATACATTATTTACATCTAGTTTATTAACTTCTGATTGATCAAGAAACCTAAAGTTTGACAAGGGCAATGTTTGACACATGCTGTATCCATAAAGATTATTGCAGTCTATATAGACTATGAATGATTCTGGCATCAACGGATCATGGTCGAAAATAAATTCGTTGTTTGCTTTGGCATGCCTATGTGCTGCCATTACCACACCTCCTCGTATGCCTGTCTGTAACATATCTACTATAGCAAAGTCATCTATTAGTTCTAACTCAATGCCTGTTTTATAAAGCATAGCATCGAATGATAAACTCGGTGCTGTAACATAGAATGCAGGGTCCAAGTTGTAGTAATGTTTGCAAGTTTTTCTAAAGTTTTCAAATATATCTGTTAACAACAACACATCACTTTTTAAATACAAATCGGTATATTCGCCTAGGTTCCGAATTTCAAATTGGGTCCAAACTGACTGTGCGTGCTCATAATCTTTATTTGATATGTGCTCATTGTTGAGAGAGCTATAAAAACTTTCTTTGCTTGGCAGAAATGGCTCGTTGTAACGTTCCCATGCGTTCATGTACTCGTAAGGGTAAACGCCTTTACGAGTTAGAAGGGAAAACTCATTTTCATTTGGGTAAATATTCCTTAAATGAGTAAACTCATGAGTTTTCATGGTTTTAACCAATTTTTCTAGACTGGTTCCTAAAAATTTAAACGAATCTACAAATCTTAACTGAACAAACTCGTCTCTTGATATTGGAATGAATTTTGTGAAAGAGATATAATTTTCTTTCGTTTTAGGAATTATTTTTATTGGTCCAGGCGCTTCACCAAGTGTTTTTATAAACAAGTGACAATCATACCCTGCTAAATTGTGGAAAAAAATTGGCACAAACTTTGGAACTTTGTACTGTAAATTACATAAGCTATGAGCTGCACCCCGATACTGTCCAGTAAGGTGACAATGGTCTCTGACCTTATCTCCGAATAGAAAACTCTCACAAATATGACATCGAACTGCATTCCTAAAATCAATTGCATCGTTTGCATTAAAAATTATGGGAACGTTTTGTGATAACACTGCATGGATATCCCGAACATCTTTGTAAAGAGAGCTAACAAATTTTTCTACACAATGAGGACCTCTAAAGATTACGAATTTATTGTAAGAAGGGTCAAGAGAATTAATCACATTGTAAGCAAATGCGATAGGTGTATGCTTTTGTGTAGTGCGCGTATAAGAACTTTGAGGATCTGATTCACTTTTGCTTACATCTTCTAGCATAGTTTCAAAGTCAGCATAAATTACAAAAGGAATGTCTTGTTTGCGTTCGAAATTCTTGAATTTAATTACTGACCCTTTTTCCGGTAGGACAGTGACAATTCCGTTACAGGTATGACTTTCTACATCCTCAACCGTTTTAAAAAACAACAAACAAGTGTCACAAAAATAGATCTGTCCTTTATGCTTCGTTATTTGACTTCTCACCAGTCTCGATAAATTCTTTATGAGACAATAGTGAGATGTTGTGTTGTTTTCTATCCAAAGAAGGTGAATCGTTTTTTTATTTTCATGGCTTTCTGATTTATAAAGCGGGCCTACAACAGTCTTGTTATTTTTTAAGCCAAAAATGATAAAACTTAGGTTTGGATTGTTTTCTTCGAATATTTTAACATCAGATAAAGTCATGGGAAACGAAATGTTTTCAGTGTTTAGTACATTGCGAAAATGTACATATGACGAAACCCTTTCAGGATGGTTTTTAGTTGGATAGAGGGCTGCAACCACGCTCCACAGAAAACAGTGTTTATCGTTGTTTTGAATATTTAAACATGCTTTCTTTTTCTTGATGAATATTGGTAGTTCAATATACGTGGAGCCGCGAAGTGGTTGATATTTATTAACATTAACCTCAATATGCATACAATTAAGAAAAGTCCAACCCGAATCTTGCTCTTCGAATTGGTCAATTTTTGTGCGTATTGTATTGATTACATTTAAATATAAATGCTCAAAATTATAATTTCCATAAACAGGGATATTTTTTGTCATAAACGATTTAGTTTCTTGTTCATTATTTTTGAAAAGTAAAAACTTTGAGAATATTTCGAAGTTGACTTTGACACAAATATGTTTTTTTATGCATTCATCTAAAATGAGTTTGACTTTGTTTCGTATTGAATCTAAAAATACATCAATAGAATGTTCATTTGCGTATTGCGCAGCAATCCTGTAAGATATTATTCGGTTCTGAAATGCTGTCGCTACAATATCTACGCCTTCCACATCGATATGCGGTACAGTTAAAACGTTTTGTTTATGTGTATTACTTCGCAAATGACCTGTCCAGCGCCTACCGCTTATAGATGTGTTACAAACTGAACAGAATGGCATTGTAGAAGCTACTTGCTTGTTTACCTACTAGATATAATTATTAATTTAAGTACCTACCTACATAGAAAGTTACCTATTTTTTTAAGTCAGTATTATAATATTATACGCTTTTAATTTTCTTTTTTATTTCAAATTAATTAAAAATTTTACTTTGAAAGTTTAATATAGTCTACCTACACTACATATATCAAAACATACTATAATAATTCTATCTACCTTTATGAACCTAACTTAATTTAATAAAATAAAAACCATAATAAACCTATGCACACGTTTTGTTTATTTAAAATTAATCTTATCACTATATTTTGTTGGTTTAGAATCTTTAAATAATTTAAACACCGTAATGAGAAACTCTTGTAAAATTTCCCACTCCTTAGTTTGTTCGTTGAGACGCAGCTTTACACTCGTCAACGCTTTTTTATAGCGTTCTTGAGGAGGCGTATTTTGAACGTCGACGACGTTGTAAAGCTTCACCTCAACGTAAAAGTCGCCTTCGGAGACTATTGCGGTGCGTCGGCTCTGCCCTCCGGAAACCCTCGTCGTGAAAGAAGAAGTCGATACGTTGCCTCCGGCGCTTTGTGATGCGTTAGATGCAGCAACGCTTTCTTCCCCTTTCAGAATCGAAAAGATGTCTGACTTGCGTTTTTTAGACCTGTAAAATAAAGAAAATAAAATATGATGAAATACTGTTATGATAATATTTAGGAACTTTTATCATCATAATTAGATTCAGAGTTAAATAATCATTTAAAGTTGCTCACTCCATACAATATACATTATTGTTAAATAATTATTATCATCATCGGTACAGGGATCCCAACCTGAAGCGAGGAAATTATCGTACCAGGGCCGTGAAATTATCGTATTTTAACGTTTTTGAAACAAGATTATCGTACACTCAGTATAATGGCTTAAAATACATTAAAAAATCATATAAAACGATAATTTTTATTACACTTTGTTTGTGTATACAGAACAGAATCAATGTATATTTAACTCCATACAGGCAGACGGGCTGAGAAGACAGACCACAGTACACAGATTTTATAAGCGTACCAACGTTTTGAAATGAAGAAATAAGCTGGCGCTGTGACCAATAAACAATAGTATATGCTCAATTTTTTATTGAATATGAGCGTAATTCTCAAACTTTGTGGTGTATGGAATTTATCGTGTATTTGCGTACATAATACGGAGGCCTAAATTATCGTATATACGTTAATTATAGTACGGTTGGGGCCCTGCATCGGTACCTAGTAGTAGTTACCACCAAGCGATAAAAACGATAACCTATCAGATATATATATATATACGTACCACGAAAATTCCGGCTCTTGCAAATCGGGTGGTGTGAAGGATGGTGAATATGATGCATGACCGCGCTTAGCAAGGGCAGCAGCGTTAACGACGGGGGTGATCTTGCGCTTTGAGGCTTTTGGCTTCTTGGTAGGCTGCGACAACACCGACGGTGCTGTGGCCACGATTGCTTCAGATTCGTATTCAGAGTCCGACCTGAGAAAAAAAAAAAAATGAGTATGGATGGAACAAAGATTTTAAAAAAACACGTAATAAGACAATACTCACTCACATATTTCTGTAGATGTTTTCTCGAAGTGTCGTGGCTGCGCAATGTCAGGCGGCAGGCGGGCTGGCGGTGGCTGGCGGAGTCTGGCAGGCGGCGGCTGAGCAGGGTGGCAGGCGGCGGCTGAGCAGGGTGGCAGGCGGTGGCTGAGCAGGGTGGCGGGCGGTTGGTAGGGTCTGGCAGGCAGCGAGATTCTCGAGGATGATGAACCAGCGAAGAATATGTCAGTTTTCTAATTTTACGCGATTTTATAGCAAATACTTTTTATGTGTCAGCAAATAATATTCCAATTCAAAAGATATTAAGTACCCGTACTTTAACAAAACAAGCAAATTTGAAGCTAATGGTCGCACCATCTTTGTCGCACCACCTTTGAAATCGGATCAAAGAAAGATTCCGCCTACTCGGATGACAATATAAAAACTCACACCATTACCCGACTACGATAGATTAAAAGATAGAAAAATTAAAAGTCAGTGCATAAAATATTACAATCATATTTTATGTGTTTAGATAATAAGACGGTATCTAATTATTTGAACTGTACAATACACCACACGGGAAGTATTACTATTTACTTTCTTACATAATTTAAGTTCGTTTGCAAAACAAAAAAACCGACTTCACATGCAGCGCAAGTCATTTTCAGTACTAAGTTTGAGGTATCTATCTCCATATCTCTGGAGATTCTTATCGGATCTCGTTAAAATTAAAATGGAACTACACTGTAAACATATTCTATTAATAATAATATCGTTTAAAAACTAAAAACGAACCGACTTCAATGCCGCGCTATTCATTTTCAGTACCAATTTTGAGATGTTTATCTCAATATCTCTGGAGGTACTCATCAGACCTCGATAAAATTATCATGGTACTACACTTGGAATATCTCCTTTCGAACAAAAAAAGAATAATCAAAATCGGTTCATAAACGACGAAGTTATCCGCGAACAAACATAAAAAATATCGGTAGAAATGAGAAACCTCCTCCTTTTTTTGAAGTCGGTAAAAAAATAAAAAAAAAACATTGTCCAAATCCACACACAGTTAATAAATGATGAGGTTCTGAAGTGACAAAAAAATTAAATTATACAGACGAATTGAGTACATCCTCCTTTTTGTGAAGTCAGTAAAAAAAAAAAAAAAACAAATCAGTTCATAAATGATTGAGCTATGATATAATAAACAAAAAAGTAATTCGTACAAACGCTATCTGTTAAGTCCTCGTTTTGTTAAGTCGGTTAAAAAGTAATTTGTCCTAAGGCCGCTACACACCTTGAGTTTAAACTGCTCGTTTTCACTAAATAGTGTGACTATACATATGAATGATAGTTTAACTGAATGGTAATAATTATAATTTAAAATCGTTAATAAACTAAAAGAACCAACTTCAAATGTCGCGCTAGTCATGTGCCAAGTTTGATGTGTTTGTCTCCATATCTCTTGAGATATGTCATGAGATCTCGATGAAATTTAAATGAAATTACTTGGAAAGCATGTCCTTTCAAACAAATATAAAAAATATTCTAAATCGGTACAGCCATCTTTGAGTAATCGAGAAGCATACATAAAAAAAGATTCCGACGAATTCAGAACCTACTCCTCGGTTAGGTGTCGGTTAAAATAGCATTCAATTAACTGTACAGTGCAAACTTAATGGTATAAAAATTTATCAGTACCTACAGAACAGTTCAATCGCAGAGTTAAAAACGAACGTGTATGCGAACCCTTAAAAGAAATGCTTACGATGTACATATTGTAATTCAAACCATTTTACCTTGATACGTTTGTACCTACTATCGAGCGTGTGAACAAAACCTCATTCTATAAGTGCACGGTTTCGGCTGTGGTGTCGGTGAGTGTAGTTCTGTAACTTTTTGGAAATAACAAGTAAGTACCTAGCTTTTATTGTATAATATTTTGCAACGTAAAGTTTTTTGGTTGATTCGAAAATAAAATTAAAAACCAAGTTTCTGTCGTATTATATAATAAAGATTTTCTCAATAACTAGAAATCGAAAAAATAAAATAGGTCTTCATACGACAAAAAGCCCTATTAACCGACTTTAAAAAAAAGGAGGATGTTCTATGTTTCACTGTAAAATATTTTTTTTTCTCTGTCAATTGTGGTCCGATTTTTTTAATTATATATTTATTTCAAAGATTATACTTTTGTAGTGGTCTCATTGTAAATTTATCAAGTATCTCCAGAGATATGGCGATAATAACCGCAAACTTGCTACTCAAATTGAATACAGTAGCATTTGAAGTCGGTTTTTTAAACGATCCTAATTATTTTGAACATGTTATGTAAAGAAAATAATATTAAAAAATTACATAAAAATGATTATTTTTCGATTGCTGTTTATATTAACTACACACTGATTTAATGTTTAGTTATTTCCAAGTTTAATTTGATTTATTCTGAGTAAAGATTTTTGTTAATTAAATTGTGTATTCTTAGTTTTAAACTAATGTGTACCAATTTCTATTTTACAGGAGCGACAAGCAGCAGGGACAATGAGATCTTCATGAATTTAATAAATTAAAATCCTTTAGATGAAAATGGTGAGTGACTACGCTTGAATTTTAATTAACGTATATACACACATTTCTTTAAAGCACAGAAAATATAAAAGTTGGTGCTTTAGGGGTAGCAGATTTTAATTTTGTAATATTTTTTGTATTGTTTCAGATTTCCAGTATGAACACCTACGCTCTGGAATTATACAAATGTATCTTGTTTGATCTAATAAATATTTCGTCATACAAAATTAGTTTGTAAGATTTAAGTAAGTAAATTTTTAGTCACTACCAGTGAAAAACACCAGTAACAACTGAACATTTCATTTGGTTTTATGGTTTGTAAGATGATGTAAGTAAAATTATATTTTTTTAAATTCTCAGTTAGGACCAGAACAAAATACTGGTAACAACCTGAGAATTTGACATTGTGTTATTAATTAACTAAACCCAAAACTTTTCCTTTATAATCTTGAAGTATAGTGTGCGGTACGGTTCAGTCACACTATACTTTTATCCTTAATTGCACTGACTGGTGCACGGTAAAGGTAATAAGTCGCACTGGATAGTGCGCGGTAATTTATCGTAAGTATTCCGACAAAAAGTCATTACGGCTTTAGTAGAAGTAGTAGAACAGGTTTATCTGACTATACGATATACTCAAAACACAGGTAGGTTAGGGCGCGATAATTTATCGTAAGTATTCCAACAAAAAGTCATTACGGCTTTAGTAGAAGTAGTAGAACAGGTTTATCTGACTATACGATATGCTCAAAACACAGGTAGGTTAGGAATCGCAATCGGTGGAGATAATCCGACCTTGGGCTCCCAGAGTGAAACTTACCATGGATCACTTAACCGATTGTGTTTAGACATCGCAAACGGCGAGAGACAATCCAAAATTATTACACCGGAGGCTTTGAGTTCTAAAACACAAGTGGCGAGAGATAATCAATTTTTAGTTATTGGGTGTTCTACTCCAGCTACATCTGTTGATTAAACGATATACCCAACTGCAACAAGTGAGCGCAGCAAGCGGAGCGAACGCAGTTGGGTATATCGTTTAATCAACAGATGTGGCTGGAGTAGAACACCCAATAACCACCTACTTACGTTCGAAGTTTGTATGAAAGCTTAATGCCTCTTTATTTTTGTTTTTTTTTTATATGTTATACTTTTTTAAAATTACAGTTAATTATTATTGATATGATCTATTTCATGTTATTTGACGTGTGTTAGCGCAGATTTTTAATATGCCCATATACTGTATAAATGCTTTGACTTTTGACATAATATGAGCCAGCAGCTGAGTAGAAACACAGAATACTCAACAGTACATAAAAATAAGGCCATAGATAATAATATACGCGGGTGAAGCCGCGGGACGTGTCTCGTTATAAGTAAATTAAAATAATAAAAAACAGTACCCAGTGTGGGTGGGTGGTATGGTATCCATGCACAGGTACCTATCCCTAACCAGGGATGAACTCGCCCTTTGTCAATGAAACAAACAAGGTTACGAATTCAATGCTATACAGTGTGGAAATTAAACTCAGGCCCTGGAGGGAAACTACTTTAAATCCTTAAGCTAGCTCATTTTACTTAAAGGAGACATTCCTTTATATTTGAAAAGAAACAAATCTGCATTAAAAGATTTTTTAAAACTCGCTTGCTTCGCTCGGTACTCGAACCAACTAAAATTAAAAAAAAATAAACACTCTTTATTTTATTATACTAATCGGTAGTATTAATATTCAGGATAAAGTTTCTCTAAAAAATGTTTGGTTACTGTTCACTTTTAACAAGTAAAAGACACGTAACAGTTCTGTTATCTCTCCAACACTCAAAGACTTCGTATGAAGTACACGCTTGCTAATTTATCTTTAAGTACCTTGTTGAAATCTTCGATAAGAAAATTGTTCAATGGTGGTAATACCTCTATGCACATTTCCTTCTTACATGATCCGAGGCGGAAAATGTTATTAGGGGCATACACCACAACACTTTGCTGAAGGCTACAAGAAATGAATTTCAACGGCGACTAATGTTGTATAGCCGGAACGACGGGGCTCATTTCGAACAATTTATCAGTTAAATAATTTAAGTGTTACAAAATTGATAGTAAAATAAAGTTGATGTTAGATTTAACGATTATTTTTATTTTTAAGACCTAATGTTTGTTAGAGAAACTTTATCCTGAATATTAATACTACCGATTAGTATATTAAAATAAAGAGTGTTTATTTTTTTTAATTTTAGTTGGTTCGAATCTTTAAATGCAGATTTGTTTCTTTTCAAAAATAAAGGAATGTCTCCTTTAAGTAAAATGAGCTAGCTTAAGGATTTAAAGTAGTTTCCCTCCAGGGCCTGAGTTTAATTTCCACACTGTATATTGAACCCTCTCTTAGTATTGTAAAGAAAATGCCAGAGGTACGAATACTCAAAAGAATTCGCCTATGTAAAAAATACATAAAATCAACACTATTTACCGGAGAATCTTGATAGCGCGATTCAGGAAAATGCATTGAGCGACATTAGCACATCTAGTTCTTTACAGCGGTACTAATATGTCATTACGTCTACGCGAGACGCAAGAAAGGTGCAACTTTTGCATTGTACATAACATCGCCCACCAAGGACAACCGTACTTGTCCTTCACAACAAAATCGCTGGCGTTAGGTAGCCACATAAAATCTTAAAACTAAAATAAAATTATAACAAAACCAAGAGACTAAATTATCCGCTAAATTATATATACCAAACCAAAAAAACTTATTATTCAATTCATGTCTACAGGAAGAAGACACAATTTGGGTACGGGTCTTTTAAGAAGGCCGTTTTTTATCTTTAAAGTTACTACTCGAACAATATTGTCCAAACCGGGATGCAACTCTACCACTCTGCCGAGCAACCATCTGCACGGAAGAAGACCATCTTCCCTTACCAACACAATATCACCCAATTTAGGTTGAGGATTTTGCGATGCCCAGCGATATTTATGGTTAAACTTGGTTAAATATTGCTGCGACCAACGACGCCAAAAATCCTGTAACATCTTTTGCGTGTATAGCTATCTTTTTAGGGATCCGACATTGGCCATTTCATAATTTCGATCAGGAGAAGTTACCAACGGTTCGCCGACAAGAAAATGACCTGGTGTGAGTACCATCATGTCCTCTGTATCATTAGGAATGACAGACTGAGGCCTTGAATTTAGACAAGCTTCTACCTGTGATAAGACCGTTGTCATTTCCTCAAATGTTAATGTCGACTGTCCAATTACACGCTTAAGGTGATATTTGACTGATTTGACGCCTGCCTCCCATAACCCACCAAAGTTAGGTGACCGAGCAGGTATAAAATGCCAATTGCAACCATTAGTTGCCAATGTGTCTGCCACTTCC
Source organism: Cabera pusaria (assembly GCA_954871355.1). Taxonomy (NCBI): domain Eukaryota; kingdom Metazoa; phylum Arthropoda; class Insecta; order Lepidoptera; family Geometridae; genus Cabera; species Cabera pusaria. Next base: position 1,672,542 of record OX940891.1, read on the forward strand.
TGTATCATGGATTTCTTTTCCGTCTGAAAAAGCCGTTTTAGCTCTTTCGCTGCACCAACAAAATTTGTTGCGTTATCGCTCCAAAGTTCTGAGCACATTCCGCGTCTAGAGACGAATCTACGATAAGCCTGAAGGAACCCTTGTGAATACAACACAACAAACCATGCGTTTAATACACACATATAACATAGGAAAATTATAATACAGGAATTTATTCGCAAAATGTATAACAAATAAAAAACATTGTGAACAAATGGTTTGAAGTTAATTTTGTACGCTTCCTCATTTTATGAAAACATTCCGCAATAAATAAAATACGAAAAACGCGAATGAATGAAGCTACTGCGTAGAAACTGAGTAATTTTTACTGTACCTACTGTATTTTACAAGCTTTTATTTTATTAATATATATTTGCGTTTACATTACTTACTTCACTACTTATATTAAACATAATTATTAAAAATACTTTAATGAGATTAAACCTAAATGAAACATAAAATAAAAAAATCAGTTTGAGGCGGCAATAGCCCAATGGATAGGGTGTCGGACTGGCGATCGAGAGGTCATGAGTGTGATCCCCGCCCCACCCATTGCACTATTGACATTAACCCACTCTAGACACAAGCATATTTAGCTTAGTTGGAGGGGTTAACAAGAATACTAGTAAAGTGCAACCCACATTGCGAGTAATCTTTTTAAAATAATACAATAGTATTAGCAACCCTTAAGTCATTTTGGCTGGGATCTTAAAACGAGTCGCTTGAATTTGAGGATTCTGCTGCTGTAGGAGGGTCAAGGGGGTTAGTATTGATCCTCTAAAATAAATTTTAGCTACCGTAGTTAAGTAAAAATATTTTAAATTAATATTTTTATTTTTGTGAATTCGCGTGAAAAACTAGCTAATGCGTGAAATGGAACGTAAACTACTAACTACTGACTGACTTCGTGACAGTAAGGCAACACACTAGAGAACAGTGACCACCGCGAATCACCAGAACCGACGCTATAGCTTTTAATTCAAGGTACAGAAAACGTTATCTGTAAAATTTCCGTGTAATTTGATTTATTGAAAAAACAATTAATTTGCATTAAAAAAAAAGAGTGGTCCATCTCCAACCCTCTCCAGCTTAAACTAATTATTCATCAGTTTTTTAGTGCTTAACCTCAAAATATTAAAATATTCATATCTCCTAAAGGAGGGGGTCTCACAACTTTTCCTTCAAGGAGGGGTTTTAACCCCCTCCCTTCCCTTCCCTCCTCCACTCCCCCTCCCTAAATCGACGGTATTTCAATGGAGTAGCGTTAATGAACGTTGATATTAAATTACAAAAAAAACTATGCATTTCCAGCGGGGGGAAATAGTGCGGGGGGGAGGGTTCTTCACGTCTCCCCCTCCCACCTCCCCCTTTCACTTCCCTAAATTCAGGCAATTCATTTAAGATTTTACCCGTCATTTTATAAAAGACCTATTCAACAATACCCCACACGATGGGGTAGACGATGAAATAAAAATTCATCCCTACTTCTTATGTAGGGCAGCTACCCTAAAAAATATATTTTTCATAATTTTATTTCACAACTTTGTCGGCGTAATTTATATAAATACCCCTACAAAATTACAGCTTTCTAGTATTAACGGTCTAGCAAAACCTCGGACAGACAGTCAGACAGGCGGACATGACGAAACTATAAGGGTTCCTTGTCAGGACTAAGAAAACCCTAAAAACCTAAACCTTCAAATGGTGGGAAGTGACTTTATTGTAGGTATACTATGTAAAGATATTAATAATAATAATAATAGTCCCGCAGGGGCGGCTTTGTAGCGAGCCGACGGTGAGTGGCGGCACCGCGCACCCCTATCCCCTGAGGGCTAAATGAGACCCGGCTTGCCTTGACCTAAGCTCCAGGGTGGAAGTGTTAAAGGCATAAAGCCGCAAGTAGCGTTTAGTGAAAGTGCAGCACACCTCTCAATACCCTTAGCTATCCATGGTGCCCCTCGGCGCCGACATAACGGTCCGCCTTTATGGGGGACCCGTTCAGTGTATAGCGAGTCACCACCCGCTTTAATATTTTGAAATAAGGCATAATTGGCGGGTGCCGTACCTCATCCCATAGACCAGAAAACAGACATCAAGCAGCACACATTCGTAGCCATAGTAAATTAATATACCATCTTTTTATAGTTTTTCATCTCTCCATCCACAAATCATATAATTTAAGGTAATATTGTAAAGGGCCTCTTGACGTTGGCTTCGGCTCCGTCAATGCCTTCGAAAGGACCGGGCGATTTACGACCCGTGATGTAAAGTAAATAATAATAGCCTTTATTCAGACATATTATTATACAATAAGGATTAGAATTTCATTAACAATTATTTTAATTGAATATAGTTCTCATAATTTATCTACTAATATATATGACGGCGCCTCATTGATTTACTTAGTTAAGCGCCATCTAGTTTAGTTTTGGTGGACTAGAGATGGAAGTGGCGCCATCTCTGGGGTAACGCTGGTAACGTGCGCTGCTAAAAACGCGTATGTTACCAAAGCAAATAGTTAAGTTATAGTCCATACAAATTCCATAACAGTATTATTTGCCATTTCGCGCTGTTGCAATTCAAATTTCGAACTAATCGCCGCGCGGTGCCAGTCAGTAGGCAGCGCTAGCGCGCTGTTAAAATGGTGGGAAAGCAACAGTGTGCATTCACAGATTCAGTTTATTTAAAATAAAAAAATCAGTTTATTCGGTTATTTAAAAACTTGGCTGTATGCTCTAACGTCTTTGCCAACATTTTCACGCAGCTGCGGCAGAAAATAATCCTCGCGCCATTTTTCTCAAATTTTCTTTTCTTTGTACTTGTATTGTGAAAATTTAAATATGACAACTTTCAATAATGAAGAAGAGCCATATATTACTTCAACTCCACCGGATATACTAACAGAAGCGCGAACCGCAAGCGACAGCTTGCTGCCGTCAATATCCAAAGACAGATACATAACCACGTATGGAAATTTTTTGAAGTGGAAAAACATGAAAAATGCCAAGTCATTTTCCGTTTTCAAATTTGTAGTTTTGGCGTATTTTAATGAACTAGCTAGTAAATATAAGCCTAGCTCGTTGTGGACAACATATTCGATGCTGAAAAGTACCCGCAAGACAAAAAAATGGTGTCGATATAATTTATATTCAAATCTCATTGCATTTTTAAAGAGACGCTCTGATGGTTTTATAAAGAAAAAATCTAAGGTACTGTCATCAAATGACGTCGAAAAGTTTCTAAGAGATGCTCCAGATAGCCAGTACCTGGCAACTAAGGTCAGTTTGCCTCCTTATTTTATGTATTGATCTACCTATTGTACATACTCTTTTACATATTTTTTAACGACCGTCTGTAAGCTAAGTACCTATACTTTATCTTACACATTTTTATTACTTTTCAGGTTACGTTAATATTTGGTATTAATGGTGCATGTAGACGGCAAAAGCTTCACAATATTACCACAAATGACATTGAAAATCAAGGCAAAATGATTTTAATTAAAATCCCAAACACTAAAAACAAAATACCCCGATCTTTTATTATCAACGGCCCATTTTATGACGTGGTCAAAAAATATGAAGCTCTGCGTACGACTAAGGCAAATAATATCGTTTAAAAACTAAAAAACAACCGACTTCAATGCCGCGCTATTCATTTTCAGTACCAATTTTGAGATGTTTATCTCAATATCTCTGGAGATACTTATCATACCTCGATAAAATTACCATGGTACCACACTTGGGATATCTCCTTTCGAACAAAAAAAGAATAATCGAAATCGGTTCATAAACGACGAAGTTAGCCGCGAACAAATATAAAAAAAAAAAAAAAAAAATATATATATATACGGTCGAATTGAGAAACCTCCTCCTTTTTTTGAAGTCAGTTAAAAATAATCATTTCTTTCAGAATTACCAAAAAGGTACTGCGCAACCTATTGGCATAAATAAGTTCGTTGCCATGCCAAAGGAAGTCGCCAAGTTTTTAGGATTGCCGGACGCTGATTGTTATACAGGGCACAGTTTCAGAAGAACGTCAGCTACATTACTTGCTGATTCGGGAGCTGATATATTGACTTTAAAGCGGGATGGCGGGTGGCGTTCTAACACAGTAGCAGAATCTTATGTAGAAGATTCCATCCAAAACAAAGCAAATAAAAGTGCCAAAATAACTCAGGCAATAAATTTGGAGCCACAAACGAAGAAGTTTTGCCCTGAGCCGCGCCCCTCTACTTCTACTGAGGATATTTTTTTATTTACAACTAATGACGAATCACAATGCTCTTCTGCCGCCTTTCAAGAAGTTTCGTCGTCTCCAAAATTTACCCTAACACAATACAACAACTTTCCTCTTCCTACCACCTCTACGCAGACGACCTACAGATATACACACAAGCTCCCTTAGACCAACTCCATGAGGCAATCGAAATTACAAATACGGACTTGAGACGCATCCGGGACTGGAGCCAATCTTACGGTCTAAGAGTGAATCCGTTGAAAACTCAGGTGATAATCATCGGGAGTTCACGGATGATCTCCAAGATCGATTGGTTCCGACTCCCCCAAGTTATTTTTGACGGAGTTCCTATAAGTATAAGCCATTCTGTAAAAAACTTGGGAATACAAATGGACAGTTGTTTCTCATGGGAACCTCAGCTGGCGGAAATGAGTAGGAAATTGTTCGCGTCGGCTTCTTCTCTTCGTAGATTACGTAATTTCCTTCCTCTCACCACCAAAACTGCCTTGGCACAATCCCTTCTCTTCCCCATTTTAGATTACGCCGATGTTTGTTACCTTGACCTTACCGAGGAGCAACTTGATAAAATCGAGCGTTTACAGAACTTCTGCATCCGCTTTATCTATGGTCTGCGAAAGTTTGACCACGTGTCAGAATTTCGAGCAAAGCTCAAATGGCTCCCTATCCGTTTTCGACGAAACGCACATATTCTTTCCCAGCTTTATAATATTCTTTTCCTTCCAGCCACTCCCTCTTATTTGAAGGAACGCTTTGAATTTTCACAATCGTCTAACCCTCGTCCATTGCGTTCTCATCATAACCTCAAATTGAGGATGCCAGAACACCCACATACGTCGCAACACTACTATAAATCATTTACCATGAAAGCTATTCATCTATGGAATGCACTCCCTGTCAATATCAAAGAAGCCCGAACGCCGCAAATATTTAAAAATATGGTATTTAAGCATTATATAACACTATCGCAAATTGACTAGCTTTACTCTAAATATAATATGTATATGTATGTATTGTATTATTATATTTACTTAGTGTATTTGTGTATGTATATGTGTGTGTGTATATTTATATATATATATAAATATGTATGTTATATATATTTACATAGATCTATAATGTTATATGTAAGTGTATTTGTTCTTGTATGGATATCATTATCTAGTATTTTGACTATATTTGTATGTAGGTTTATGTAAAATAATATTATGACTTATCTTATTTTGTCAAAGGTATTGTATGCCAGCCACCGACCGCTTATTTTCAAAACTAGCTCCTGTCCATCCAAAGGTTGTCTGGTAGAGATCGCTCTGAGCGATAAGACCGCCCATTGTCACACCTAATTAGTTTTTCCTTGTCTTAGATTATAATGTGTTGATTGGTATGCAATAAAGTAATCATCTATCTATCTATCTATCTATACAATGACATTATGAATAGTAATAATAATAATAAAAACATAATTAAAAAACCAACTACAACTACGTAACATTTTAATAATTGTAATTTCACTGTTTCAATAATTAGAAATATATAAATTAGAAATATTTTGTTCAAATATAAAATGTTTTTTTTTTTTCTGTTTCCTCGCAAATGTGTTAAAAAACGTCGTACGATATACGTGCGTATTGGTTATAAGATGCTCGGCTCAATTACGCCCTCGCCTTCGGCTCGGGCTGAAATTCCGCCTCGCATGTTATAACCATCATAACGCACTAATATCGTAATGAACTATTAATTTGTTTTATTCTATTTGCAATTCTATTATAATAATTATTGGTTCATTGACGCCCGTCTTTGTGCCTCTTGTTGGCATAGGCCTCCCCCAACTGTTTCCATTTGCCACTGTCATTGGCTATTGTTGTCCATCCACCACCTGCTGTAGTTTTTATCTCGTCCACCCATCTTTTTAGTGGCCTACCTCGCATCTGTTTCCTATGACTGGTGTACCAGTGTATTGAAGATGTAGATATTGGTAGATATTAAATCATTGGTAGTTAAATAATTGGCAAAGTGCAAGTCGGACTCGCACTCGTAGGGTTCCGTAACACAGTTAAGTATTCCATAACTATGATTTTCGCAACTACAAAATTAACTTTGTTTTTCATAGTGTTTGTATGAAAAACAAAGTTATCTTTGCGGTCGCCATATCTCTAAAACTGCTGACTGTATCTCGTTCAAACCAATTTTCGTTGTTAGCTTTTATTGAGATCTACAGCATATATTTTTTTTAGATTTTTCACTCCCATAATTTAAAAGTTAGAGGGGGGGGGGGACACACATTTTACTAATTTAGACGCGCCTATCTTTCAAATGATCGATTTTGAGAAAAAATGATTTTAAAAACCTCAATGTCATTTTTGAAGACCTATCCATAGACACCCCACTCGTGTAGGTTTGAAGATAATTTTTTTTTTTGTTTCAGTTCCATGTATGGGATACTCCCACTTAAACTTATATATTTTTTATTTTTGTATATAAATCGGAAAGCGGTTCACAGAATACATCTACCTACCAAGTTTCAATTCTGTAGTCTTAACAGTTTCGGAATAAAATGGCTGTGACTTACGGACAGACACACAGACAGACATGACGAATCTATAAGGGTTCCGTTTTTTTTTCATTCGGCTACGGAACCCCAAAAACCGTGAACACTGGTGAATATCCCCTGAATAGTAAACTATTAACGAGATATTCGCCCATTTTACCGTGATTTCTTTTATTATTTACTAGTTTTCGATATTTCGGCTCTGTTGCAAGCGCAAACAGTAGATGCCCAAAGCTTCTTAGCTTAGTTAGCTGATACTTGTTTACCCTTGAAGTAAGTCAGTAGATCAAAATGTATTTAAGGTGGTACAATTTTCATACCAAAGCATGGACAATACTATGAGAAAATAGTGTAAAACCATGCACTGAAATCACATCTATTGGTGATAATATTAGACAGGGGAAACTAAATTCACCTTTTCAAATTGATTAATATATACATTCTAATTTTATTTGATTTTACTTTAAAAATAATAACATAATGACAATAATAAAAATGTATACCACATTTAAATGATGCTTAAACTATAAACTAACTTGTCTTTTACGTGCTACAAGGATCTCTTGGCACGTGGCCAATATCAGTACTAACACCGTCATCTTGTAAAGTGTCACTTATGATCACTTTTGACAGGCAGCTGGAGATGATATATGTTGTGGAAATATGCCAGAAGTAATAAATAAAACTGGCCAAGTGCGAGTCAGACTTTTGTCCCGCACACGGAGGGTTCCGAACGCCATCTATCGAATTTCTAACGAACTTCTAACACCAACTAAGTAAACGTTAACACAAAGGTAGAATAGTATTATATAGTAGTAATAGTAATAGTAGTAATAAAGATAAGATAATAATATCGTTTAAAAACTAAAAAAGAACCGACTTCAATGCCGCGCTATGCATTTTCAGTACCAATTTTGAGATGTTTATCTCAATATCTCTGGAGATACTTATCAAACCTCAATAAAATTACCATGGTACCACACTTGGGATATCTCCTTTCAAACAAAAAAATAATAATCAAAATCGGTTCATAAATTACGAAGTTATCCGCGAACAAACATAAAAAATATATATATATACGGTCGAATTGAGAAACCTCCTCCTTTTTTTGAAATCGGTTAAAAATAAAGATATTTTATTTGCGTAAAACATGCGTATAACAAAAAGTTGTGACAAAATATTCAAACGATAGTCATGTTTTGCCTAAACAGGCGTGCAAACTTTGCAGATGGCGCTGCTTTACTCACTACATATAATCCAAATTTAAATACATATAACACTGGTCATTCTAATAAACTAAATTTAATTATAAAATTAAAAGGATACAGCACAATGTCATGAAAATAATAATAATGATTATAATTTGTCACTTAAAAATTCGTCAATACCATAATAACATTTCGAATTAAAAATTGTTTTAGCCTATTTTAAACATAATATTGTCCATGTCCTTTAAAGATTTAGGAATTTTATTGAAGACTGTTGGCGCCATACCAATTACACTTTTAAATAGTAATTGTAGTACTTAACATTATTAAATATCTGGTTGACCGAGCTTTGCTCGGTATTTTTTGCCACTTAAACAGACAAATATGACTCTTCCCGACATCTATTGACAAATAATAATACTATTTTTTTTAATTAAGAGCAAGTAGCTGCTATTCTGAAACAGTACTTCTACTCGCCAATAGATGTCGGGAAGAGTCATATTTTAAGTTGATTATCAATAAAGTTGATTATTGAAAACAAGAATAAAACAACATTTTCTGAAAATGACTCCTAGCTAGATCGATTTATCGCCCCCGAAATCCCCTGTAGTTATACTAAATTTTATTTAATCGTTGGAGCCGCTTCCGAGATTCAGATTAAGGTAAAGAAGCCATCTTTGATGCTAGATAGGTGGCGCTGCGCTATCGTAAAAAACTTTTTTTTAACTTTTCTTTAATTTTTAACTTTGTTCTGTTCTTAGTATTTGTTGTTATAGCGGCAACAGAAATACATCATCTGTGAAAATTTCAACCGTCTAACTATCACGGTTCATGAGATACAGCCTGGTGACAGACGGACAGACAGACAGACAGACAGACAGACAGACAGACAGACAGACGGACAGAGGAGTCTTAGTAATAGGGTTCCGTTGGTACCCTTTGGGTTTGGAACCCTAAAAATGGTGTTAGAGAGTTGATGCTAAAAGTAGAAGATTTTTATTTTAAAGAAAAGCAGTCTACCGCTTCGATTATTCCATTTGAAAAAGTAAATGAGCGCGTCGCAGCTGCAACATGTAAGTGTTACCATACCATACCTGGTAAGTGTCCCCGTTATTACCAAAAATACTAATTTATATTTTGTTGGCTTAGGTAAATATAGTACTTAGGTATTAAATTAACTTTACGTATGGTTAAGTACCTATCTACTTAATTTTGCCGCCCTTTTTTCTCAGGTATTGCGGTTACCACCATATCATTGTGATACTATTGAAATGGTCTCGACATCCATTAAAACTTATAGATTTAAAAACGGGAATTTAACGTGACTTACGCGATGTCGATATAGCGATCGACATATGTTTCGGCCTCATCCGGAGGCCTTCTTCAGGATCTTGAGTGCGGGGCGCTCGTCGACGCGTCGCACCTCGCACTGCGGGCCGCTGCTCGTGCAGCGCGGGCGGACGGAGCGGGCGGCGGCGGCGGCGGTGGTGGTGTTGGTGGGGGGTAATGATGCGGTGTACATAGTGGAGGCGCGGGATTAGGTTGGAGGGCTTCGTCTTCATCACTGCTGTTTACTTCAGACGAGACCTCATCCAACCGGCAGACGGAACTCACGGTGTCCTCCTCACTGTTGCCACTGGTGACGTGCTTTCCATGAAGAACGGTTTTCCACGTATTTGACAGGTACCACCCTCTGTCTCTGTTGAAGTTACGACGACGACTGATCTCAATGGCTTCTCGGATTTTGCGGGGTACAAAGTACTTTTTTTTCTTCGAGGGTAGTTGTGCAAACAACATCCAAGTGTAATAGCTCTATAATTAAATTGTATTTAATATTATTAACAATTATTGATTAACTAAAATAACAATGAAAGTATAAAGTGCATCTAATATTACTTGCCAGGTAGTGTTATCTCCTCTTAATATTTACTTTTGGTTGAGAAATAAGTGCAAGTGTGAAAATGGAGGTTATACAGGATTCCATTGCAAAAGTGGCAGCCACTTTTCACCAAAGGATGGAAAAGTTTGAAAGTGAGCTTAAGAACTCTGCAGAAACTGCCTCTACAAACAATATATCAGTGGAGTTTTCCACATTCAAGGTTTTTGTGATGGCTTCTCTTCAGTCTCTGCAGGCACAAACTGACTTTTTATTAAATGGAATGGACAATTTGGAAATGCAGAACCGGAGAAAAATCATTCTCATTCATGGCATTGCCGAGTCAAGTAAGGAGGAGACTGCGTCAGTTATTGCAACCACACTCACTGACATGATGAAGCTGGCTAGCATTAAAACTAGTGACATAAAGCACTGTTATAGAATCGGCCGTACTCTGAATCCTGAGAAGCCGCGACCTATTCTGTGCAAGTTTGCAGATATGACACTGCGTAACAATGTGTGGGCATCTAAGTCTAGCCTCAAAGGAACTGGAGTATCTGTCTCTGAATTTCTCACTAAAACAAGACATGAAATTTTCATGTCAGCTCGACAACGGTTTGGCATATCTAAATGCTGGACTAGAGAAGGTTCCATATTCGTTTTGAGCCCTGATGGCACCCGGCATCGCGTCCGTAGTTTCAAAGAACTGGACGGGATAAGGCAGCTGGAAATCGTGAAGCCGTCTACGAGTTCCGCCACTAAAGAATCCGCGGCGCAAATGGCCCCTGCGACCAGATCAAAACGCACTACCGCTAAGAAATAATAGTTTCTCCTATTTTTAGTAAATATGAATCGCCAATATGTTCATTATTCATGACGAAATTAGTTGTGATTATGTTTTGCGTCCCTAAGACTCCAATCTGATTGTTATCATTTCTTTTAAACTTACCTCATATTATGAATCGTGTTATCGTTATCGTACCTCACTTCACTTGTGCTTATATTTGTAGTTACCCACTACATCAATTTACCATCGTTTTGCACTATTTTAGTAACTTTTATCCTCATTTTAACTAAATAAATTAATCAAACTTGACATCTGGATTAAATTCAAATTTGACTTATGTCTACTGTCAAAGTCAATTGATGGTATATTTTTATTTTCTGTCAACTGTCAAATTTTAGTGTCAGAAAGTTTTTTAGTTGTCTAAACAAGTATTGTCTTTGAGTTTCATGCTATTGTTTTGTTCAGAATAACTCCCGTACTTTTATTTATTCTACTACTCGTAATTGTAGGTAATTAGTGCACTTGTTAACTGTTTGCGACACTACCGGCAGGTGATTGGTATTTGGGTGCATCTTTTGATTGTAAGTTACTTTTAATTGTTTTTTTGTTAAATAATATTGTTTTATTTCTTTTGTATTATATTAATTATATATATATATATAAACATATATATTTAAATATAAGTAATTATATATTAAGTACCTATTTAATTATATTTTATATAATATTATATTTAAGTATTTCAATGATAAATATATTTAAAAATAACAACACCGATAGCAGTGATGATTTTAATACATGTAGCTCATCCTGCTCCGTTAGCAGTGACGACAGTTTTAAGAGTATCCCTTCTCTTCAGGACACCTTGAATTCTCATTTTATGTACGAACCTAAGAATTTTAATGCTGTTCACATCAACGCGCAGAGTATTCCGGCCCATTTCCCTGATATGCTGGCGTCATTCGATTTAAAAAACTTACATGCAATAGTAGTGTCCGAATCATGGTTGAAACCCTGCCTACCGTCTGTCTCTTATTCTATCCCTGGTTTTGTTTTGATCCGTAACGATCGACTAGGCAGGGCTGGTGGTGGTGTTGCAATTTACTTACGTGCCCATTTCCCTCACTCGATTGTAAGTATGTCTGCGCAACCACCACCTTCCAATGCCGGCGAACATTTGTTTATTGAGATTCTTCTCTCTCATACCAAAATTCTTCTCGGTGCCTTCTATTGCCCTTCTTTACACATTAACTACTTCGCCTCGTTTGAGAGTATATTAGAGAACCTTGGTCCCCTATACAGTCATACCATTATAATGGGTGACTTCAATACCTGTATGATAAAAAATGATTCTCGCTCCAATACCTTGAACTCTATTATAAAATCTAACAACTTGCACTTACTACCTTTAAATCCTACTCACTATTTACCCAATACTACTCCATCCCTTCTGGATTTACTCATTGTTTCATCACCTGGACATGTTGCTAAGCACGGCCAATGTTCTGCTGATGCTTTTTCACATCACGACTTGATCTTCCTTTCCTATAAGATGCGTCCCCCAAAACCTAAACCGACCATCCTTCTGCAGCGCAATTTTAGTGCCATGAATTTGGATAGTCTTTGCCAAGATGCCAACGACATTGACTGGTCGACATTGGTAAATGCTAATACTGTAGACGACAAAATGACAATTTTTAATGCGAACCTAACTCTTCTCTATGATACTCATGCCCCTCTCCGTAACATTAAAATTAAGCATCTGCCGGCTCCTTGGCTTACAGAGGACATAAAAAATGTGATGCATAAAAAGGCTTCTTCTAAAACTAAATATAAAATTAACCCTACTGATTTGAACAAGTCTAAATACATCCGCATGAGAAACCATAGTAACTTAGTGTGCCGAGACGCTCAGCGACGTCACATACATGGTTCAATTGAAAATAGTGATTCATCGAAAGTCTGGAAGTTTCTAAGGTCGTTGGGTATTGGCAAATCTCGACCGAATTCCGTGCCTAAAGACTTAGATATTGACTCCATAAACACTCACTTTTCTTCCTCTTCAAATATCTCGCCTTCAGTCAAAGCTCACACTCTACAACACCTTTCATCTTTACCTATCCCTGACTATGATCCTTTCTCTTTCACCACATTCACAGCCTGTGAGGTTAAAAGGAGCGTTTTGTCTATTATTTCTAATGCAGTTGGTAACGACGGTATTAGTCGTAATATGATTGTACCCATCCTAGATATCATCCTTCCTATCCTGTGTCATATCCTGAATTTCTCTATTGAAAATTGTGACTTCCCCTCCACTTGGAAAGAAGCCCAAATCATACCCTTACCTAAAAAACTTAATCCTAAATCCTTCGCTGAATATCGTCCCATTTCTATACTCCCATTCCTCTCCAAAGTCCTTGAACGCCTCGTCCATAATCAACTTAACCTCTTCCTGAATAAAAATAATCTCCTTAATCCTTTTCAATCCGGATTCCGCCCTGGTCATAGCACGGTTACTGCCCTTCTCAAGATCACAGACGATATCCGTCTTGGTATGGATAAGGGTATGTTGACCGTGCTTACTCTTCTTGACTTTTCCAATGCCTTTAATACCGTTGATTTTGATATACTCCTGGGTGTGCTGCGCTCTATTAACTTATCACAGGCTGTAACTGACTGGTTTCGCAGCTACCTGTTTGGGCGTCGGCAGCGTGTTCGTCTTGAAGAAAACTACTCTTCTTGGTGTGACACGTTGGCTGGCGTCCCTCAGGGTGGCGTTCTCTCTCCTCTCCTCTTCGCTATCTTCATAAATTCTATTTCTGACCACCTAACCTCTTCCTATCACTTATATGCTGACGACCTTCAGATTTATTTCCAATCTCCTTACCCTGATCTAAATGATGCCATACATCACATTAATAATGATCTCCTTCGCGTAACAGACTGGAGTACGACCTTTGGCCTTACAGTGAACCCCAGCAAAACGCAGGTCATAATTCTAGGTAGCAGACAGATGATCTCCAGGATAGACTGGAGTAACCTATCACCTGTAGTTTTTGATGGGGTCAACATTCCATTCAGCAATGCTGTCAAAAACCTTGGTATCATGATGGATCAGCACTTATCATGGACTCTGCAGATGGAAACCGTTAGTCGGAAACTGTTTGCTGCAGCAGGTTCACTTAAACGACTGCGTAATTTCCTACCTACGGCTACTAAAATTGCACTTGCACAATCTCTTCTCCTCCCTATCCTAGATTATGCCGACGCCAGCTATCTTGATCTTACTGAGGAGCAACTAAATAAGCTTGAGCGGCTTCAAAATTTTTGTATTAGGTTCATATTTGGCTTGCGCAAGTATGACCATATCTCACAATTTCGTTCTAAGCTCAAGTGGCTCCCAATTCGCCTTCGACGGAACTCTCATATCCTGTCTCTACTGTTTTCTATTCTCTTTAACCCTTCTTATCCACGCTATCTCAAAGATCATTTTAAATTTTTACATACCAATAATACTCTGAATCTTAGATCTACAGAGACCCTTCTTCTTCAGGTTCCCATACACAAGAGCTCCTTCTACGATAAGTCGTTTACCGTAGAAGCCGTAAGACTTTGGAACTTATTACCATTGTCAGCACGACAAGCTCAAACACTGAACATGTTTAAAAGTCGAGTCAAACATTTTTACCTTTCTTCACTTTCGTAAACTAACTGCTGTATGTTCTTATGTTATTTATTATTAAGCTATATTATAATGTGATATTTTTCGTGTATGTATACATATCTTCCTATATGTATCTATGTACATATTTTATGTATGTTTATGTATGGTATATATATATATATATATATATTGTATGTGTATATATGTGTGTATTTTGTATATATTTATAAGTATGTATTGGACAAAGAGAGTATTTATTATTGTTTAATTATTATTATTTTTTTTTTTTTGCAATTTTGCTTGTGTATTTTCTTTTAGTTTTAATTTTTAATAGATTTAACTGAGATGTTATTCTTGCACTCTACCGTATAGTTATGAAATAGTTCCTAGCAATACACGGTTGTCTGGAAGAGATCGCTACTTAGCGATAAGACCGCCGCTTGTACTTTATATTTAACATTAATGTAATTACCATTGTCATTTTTATTTTCATTGTGCAATAAAGAGTTATCATTCATTCATTATCATTCATACTTTTCACGCGAGGTGCGACGCGTCGACGAGCGCCCCGCACTCAAGATCCTGAAGAAGGCCTCCGGATGAGGCCGAAACATATGTCGATCGCTATATCGACATCGCGTAAGTCACGTTAAATTCCCGTTTTTAAATCTATAAGTTTAAAATGAACGTGAGTTTTTATAATAAAATCCATTAAAACGAAAAGTAACCGAGGTAAATATTTTGAAGTCATCCAATTAAAATATGTCAGATGAGATGGCGAAAAAGAGACGGATATTTGGACGAACCTTTCATCATACAATTATGCTCTGACAGTGAAGAAAGCAGTTACGTTGATGAATGATGATGATGATGATGAATTTTGAAAATACAGATGGAGAATTTCATATTATGCAATCTTTTCTTAATATAGTTTATGCAGAACATCAACAAAAAAATAAAAAACTGTTTTATTATTTAATAATATTTACATTATTTTTATTTTCATGTAATAAATCCTATAATGAGATATAGCAAAATGAGTATAGCTATTTATTTCTGTATAAAGGTACGTTTTCCCTCGCGGCTTCTATACAAGCAGATTGTACAGCTAATTATTACGTGTCTGAAAATATAAAATATATTCTACTAAGCTTCTTATGGTCTTAATCCCGAGGTACAGAAACGTACGTCTTAAATAGAAGCTTATCACAAAGCCTTTCCTCCGAATGATCACTTATAAGTAAAAGCTATTTCTCAAGATAATGGTGAGAATACTCGCACGGGTCAATGGCCGAGTTAATTGAATGTCGAGACACATATAAAAATGAATATGTATAATATTTTATCACAAATAAAAATATTTATATTCATTATCCTGACAAAGCCAACTAAAGAAAAGAATTAATTTAAGAAACTCCTTGAAACAATTTTATAATAAACTGATTATTAAAAAGTACCTACAATGAAAAACTTTCAAACCATCTATTTAGTAGTAAGCATATATTTGAAATTTCTTTTAATATTTGATTATTATGGTAAAGCCAAATTAATTGGATAGTGTACCTTCAAAACATTCAATCTCGTAGATTGTCTACGCACAAAAAAAACTTTTGCAGCAAAAATGTGTAGCTAAGTCTACGAAAAATACGTAGGAATATATTTTAACTCTACATTGTTAAGATTCTTATATATATAATTTGTTTGTTTCTTATATTGTTTTACCTCAATAGACCGTTCAGTGTTGATGTCACCTTAGAGTATTATTTATGTTACGTGTTCAGTTAACTCCATGGTTGGATCTACGAATGTTATCTCTACATTAATGACCACAAGAAGTAGAATTTCAATAATATTCGGTGACAGGAAATGTAGCACACTATTTAACATAGTTGACTCTTAACATCAGTCCTCCTAGCATGGCAGGTGGATAAAAAACATATTTTCTGTTTTATTGGTTGTAAAAAACAATAAGTATCTTGGTAGTAGACTTAAGTAGGTGACAAAATTGTATCTTAATTGTATCAATTTGGAACTTATATGAAAGATTTTTGACAAACTTTTATATAGCGTCATCTTTTAGATAACTATCTGTCACTTTATCAAGGAACGGTGTAACTGGACCTAAATATGATAATGTAGGCTGTAAGTTGACGAGGAGTTGGATATCCCACACATTTCAAACGGATGTCCCAGCATCAGGGGCCTTATTCAGTATGACCATTTTAAAGTCTTACCGTGCCGTGTTACGTTATCTCCGCGTTATGGTATTCTCTATGCCAATGAAAACGCGGTAGGGTAAGGTTATGAGCGCGTTTTGAGCTGTCAAAATTTCGTGTCATTATGAGGACGTGTAACGCGCATTTTGTATAATTTACCTATAGTGTGTTATACAGAATACAATTTTTCAATAACGTAACGTGGTGCGTTAAGGAACGCGTTATTTCATTGGTCATACTGAATAAGGCCCCAGATAATGGTTACACATTTCTTTCAAAATCATAATATCGAAAAGTAAGAAGATATCAAATTTCGAATCCATAAGGTATGATTGATTTAAAATTTGATATAATTGCAGCATCACCTAGAAACAGATTTGCTTGAAGTTTAGCTTAGAATACTCTCGATAATGTCACCTTTTGAACAAAAAAAACTTAATCAAAATTTGTTCATCTGTTTGAAAAATACAACCCCACAGACAGACACACATACTCACAGAATATACTCACGTTAACACGTAAACGTAAAACACTACCGCCTTCCCTCTTTTTTTTAGTTGGGGGTTAAAAAAAACATTGTAAACGGCAATTTTGCACCAATAAACACTTACAAAAGCGCTTTATGGGTTACGTAACAGACTCCATTACTCAGTCAGTGAGGAGTAACTGACGTCACTCAAATACATCAATCTGGTGCTGGCTCGTCACACAAAACAAATGACTCACAGCTCAGTGCTCGCTCGTGTAGATCCACTGTGTCAAACTTCACGGTGAATCCGTTCAATATCTTTGTGAACATTTTGTAATTTTAGTAGATGAATAGTCACTTATGCACCACTAAACTTAATAATAAACTTAATATTTGACAAGTCATTTTTAGTACCAAGTTTAAGGTATTTATACTCTGGAGATACTGATTATATCTCGCTTATATTTAAAAATTGGACTACCTGGGAAAAATACCCTTTAAACAAAATTTCAATATTTTTCAATGTTATTGAGATTGTTAAACACAATCCAAAATTTCATCGTACCGACGGGACTCGAACCCGCACCCACCGGATTACACGTCCAGGTGCTCTGCCAATTAAGCCACGGTTCGATACATCGATACGACGAAATTAGTGGATTGCATTTTGTTAACCCAATTATGCATTGGTGGCGCCATCTATGACTACTTATTACGTAAGTTAATCATTCGGAAGAAATCATTACAGTTTTCAAATCCGACGAGAGATGTTGCACTGCGTAAATCAAATATTATGTTTCTTTGAAGTGTCTCACACTTTATATTTTTGTAAATTGTTAAACACAATCCAAAATTTCATCGTACCGACGGGACTCGAACCCGCACCCCCCGGATTACACGTCCAGGTGCTCTGCCAATTAAGCCACGGTTCGATACATCGATACGACGAAATTAGTGGATTGCATTTTGTTAACCCAATTATGCATTGGTGGCGCCATCTATGACTACTTATTACGTAAGTTAATCATTCGGAAGAAATCATTACAGTTTTCAAATCCGACGAGAGATGTTGCACTGCGTAAATCAAATATTATGTTTCTTTGAAGTGTCTCACACTTTATATTTTTGTAAATTGTTAAACACAATCCAAAATTTCATCGTACCGACGGGACTCGAACCCGCACCCCCCGGATTACACGTCCAGGTGCTCTGCCAATTAAGCCACGGTTCGATACATCGATACGACGAAATTAGTGGATTGCATTTTGTTAACCCAATTATGCATTGGTGGCGCCATCTATGACTACTTATTACGTAAGTTAATCATTCGGAAGAAATCATTACAGTTTTCAAATCCGACGAGAGATGTTGCACTGCGTAAATCAAATATTATGTTTCTTTGAAGTGTCTCACACTTTATATTTTTGTAAATTGTTAAACACAATCCAAAATTTCATCGTACCGACGGGACTCGAACCCGCACCCCCCGGATTACACGTCCAGGTGCTCTGCCAATTAAGCCACGGTTCGATACATCGATACGACGAAATTAGTGGATTGCATTTTGTTAACCCAATTATGCATTGGTGGCGCCATCTATGACTACTTATTACGTAAGTTAATCATTCGGAAGAAATCATTACAGTTTTCAAATCCGACGAGAGATGTTGCACTGCGTAAATCAAATATTATGTTTCTTTGAAGTGTCTCACACTTTATATTTTTGTAAATTGTTAAACACAATCCAAAATTTCATCGTACCGACGGGACTCGAACCCGCACCCCCCGGATTACACGTCCAGGTGCTCTGCCAATTAAGCCACGGTTCGATACATCAGTACGATGAAATTTTGGATTGTGTTTAACAATTTACAAAAATATAAAGTGTGAGACACTTCAAAGAAACATAATAAAGTTATTGAGATTGGTTTTTTTCTAAAAATCCGTATAAGAAATGTAATATTTTTTGTCAGTTTTTAAATTACTACCTACTAAGCTATGTGGTATTTTTTATTATCTTTAATTTATACTTGAAAACTAAAACTACAAAAAAAGTTTTATGACAGAAAAAAAATAATGCTTAGAAAAGCATACCTAGCTTAAAATCCCAAAAATATCATAAATTATTTAATACCTCGAAAATAAAACAAAATTTTGCACACAATAGGGTTGAATTGTTTAATAAACAGATGCCGTAAACATAATATTGGGCGTTGAGCCTTCTTCGTTTGTTTTCCGTCATCCGTCCAGCGTTGATTGGTTTTTGGATTGTCAAACTTTCATTAGTAGATGTGTGCCTGATTTGAGTCAAACCGGTCGCCACACGTTTACCAAAGTGAAGGGCACATACTATTTTCTTTAATAGAAATGCCTGGAAACAGATGATTTTTTGATAATAACAGTTCCAATGCATTTAGTAGCATTTTGTACACATATCACTAAAGCGTTCGAGGAACTTTATGGGTAGTATAATTTTGAATATGTCAAGCGATACGCTTATAATATACTAGAAGTGCCCCGCGGCTTCGCCCGCGTCAAAACCTTCTTTTATTTACATAAAACTTTTCTTTTGTAAAAACGATTCTATCATTAAACACATCAAATAAGAATTAGCCAAATCGGTTCACCCGTTTTCACCTTATCGCGTGACTAAGGCAATTCGGGATTCATATTTATAAAAGCCGAAAAACCTAAATTTACAGACTTTGTTACCTACCCCATTTCGAAAAATCCTACAACATGTACTTTATATCCCATCTTGTTTCGCCATACAAACTTTGAATCCCCGTTCCGTATCCGGGAGGAATTTTTAGAAAATCCTTTCTGAGCATCTGCTGCTAGGTATCTACCTACGTCGTAATAACTATCTGCATGCCAAATTTCAGCGCAATCCGAAACAATACTGATTCTCACCATTGGGGTTAATTCACTCTTAGGGGTGGAATTTAAAAAAAAAACTGAAACACTTATTTTTTTACTGAAGCACTTATGTGAAGTTTCGGATAGAAAAGACTATCTAATCTTGTTTTTCCATACAAATGTTGAACACCCGTTTCGTCCCCTTCAGGGGTGAATTTTGAAAAATCCTTTTTCAGAGGTAATTAACGTCGTAATAACTATCTGCATGCCAAATTTTAGCGCAATCCGAAACAATATATATTTTTTTAAATCATTTATTTCGAATATTAAATTCATAATGTTTTTTTGCTTAATTAATTACAACTGTTTATCATTACACACTCAAGGAAGCAGGCGTATACCGGAGTCTTCCTGTCAGTACAGTACCTGACGGCCTGCTTCAGGCATAGGATTGCACTCTCCGTCGACAGCCCAGCTCTAAAGCCGAACTGCGCATCATGCAGCTTGACGTGTTTCTGTAAAATGGAATTAAGCAAGCCGTCAAGTACTTTTGCCACTATTGTTGCCAGCGAAATTGGCCTGTAGTTGCCCTTCTCCGAGGTATTACCAGTTTTGCATTTTATGATTAGCACCACAATCGTTCTAGTCAATTCGTCTGGCAAGTAACCGTGACACAAACACAAATTGAAGAACATGGAGAGTACGCGCGGCAAGTGAACACCCGCACACTTTAGGTGTTCAATGCTGAGACCGTCGTGACCGGGTGATTTTCCCCTTTGCATATTATACATTATATTGCGAATATCTTTTGCTGTAAATCTAACACTGCGATTGTATACGACGTTCTCAGCATCAAGCGCACCTTGTACGGGTGAGTCCTGTAACGGTTTAACTCTAAACTGGTCTTTAAAGATATTGGCAATTAAAGTATGTTCGCACGCATCATCGATACTCACTGGAAGGCCAGGCTTAGCATTCATTTTACTAGTATTCTTCCATAAACGCTTTAAGTCTTTGGCCGTGTGATAAAAGGCAAGAATATCCATTTTTATTTGGTCTTGTCTATCTCACCACTTTAAATGCTTCTTAAAAGATTTCTTGCTCTCACACATATTTGTATAAACTGTCCCACCATTTGATCTACCCGCCTGCACCCAGGCCAAAAACTTAAGCCTGGCCTCCCGGTGGTAGCCTGCCACATATCTGTTCCACCCAGTGACATAACCACCTCGCCTGTGTGTCTCACCTCTTACATGTGAAGCCTCCGCAGCTTCGGACAGGATCCCAACAATATTCTAGTATATGTCTCTTAGTATCAATCTATGTTCTATATTATAACAGATTCCATCACAACATTGCGCGAGCTGTTGTGGAAAGTCAATTTCTCTAAGCCTATAGTGACACAATTTATGGTAGGTATCTATCTGACTATGCGTACGCTCACCCCATACAATTCTATTAACTACGAGTATAGAATCAAAGAATCAAGAATCAAAGCATTTATTCAGTATGTAGGCAGTATAAATATACGCACATATACACGTCAAAATCATAAATCATAAAATAAATCATAACCAATTATCAAGTAAGCATAGCAAAAGCAGAATTTAACGCTTTGAATTAGAAAAAAAAAGTAATGAACCATTCAGCTGTCATCCAATCGTTTACGTCAGAATATTTAGAAAAAATTAAAGTAGGTTAAAACCAACCATACATGTAAGTGTGTGTTTCAGTACTTCAGACAATTTTTATATAAAAAAAATAAAAAAGTGAAATAGTGAAACACAACATAGAGAAACGCATACCGATCACAGTACATATCATGATCCAAATGGAACTGATAGTCCGTCTGTCAGCTGCATAATATTGTTTAAATAAAAATGGCAAGCCTAGAAAGAAAATCTGCGGACAAAAGGGGAAAACTGAATGGCTGTTGAATCTACCGGTGTTTCGGAAATACTCCCATCAGAGAAGAAACACCAAGAAACTCTATGGGGCTTGTCTTGTCATTTTATCTTTTTTTTTTTTTAAATTAATTGTACATGTCAGCTTTAATATTTTAACAATATATTATTAATTATAATACAATTTATATTTGTTCTTGGAACTTGGGGCATTCAGGCCATGCATTTTTGTCATCCATATAGTCACCTATTGTATAGTATGATTTTTTCATCAAATTGGATTTTACATAGATTTTAAATTTGCTCATAGGCAATTGATCAATATCTTTAGGTAGCTTATTGTAAAAGCGTACACAGTTCCCCATGA
Source organism: Cabera pusaria (assembly GCA_954871355.1). Taxonomy (NCBI): domain Eukaryota; kingdom Metazoa; phylum Arthropoda; class Insecta; order Lepidoptera; family Geometridae; genus Cabera; species Cabera pusaria. The sequence continues at coordinate 1,694,736 of OX940891.1, forward strand.
ATGAACCACTAACTTTCTGCAGTCTGAAATTAGGTATAATTAATCTATTTTTATGTCTTGTATTAAAATTATGTACATCAGACCTTTTCTTATAATCATTTATATTCTTGCGTATGAACAAAATATTTTCATAAATGTATTGACATGCCACTGTTAGAATTTTAATTTCCTTAAATTTTTCACGAAGTGAATCTCGCGACCTCATACTATATATAGAGCGAATAGCTCGTTTCTGCAAAACAAATATTGATTGGATTTCAGCGGCTTTCCCCCACAATAAAATGCCATAAGACATTATACTGTGGAAGTAGCTGAAATAGACCAATCTTGCAGTGGCTTCGTCCGTTAAAAATCTAATTTTACGTACTGCGTATGCAGCGGAGCTTAACCTACCTGCTAGAACCGATATTTGAGAACCCCATTGAAGCTTTGAATCCAGGGTGATGCCCAAGAATGTTGTGGATTCAACAAGTTCTAATGGTTCATCATTTATTAATATACTTCTATTTAGGATACCCTTTTTTACATTTGGTAGAGAGAAATTAATACATTTAGTTTTTTTTGCGTTTAACAATAAGTTATTGGTTGTAAACCAATTCAGAACCTGTGTTATTGATTTGTTTACATCGTCAAAGTTAGGTGTAGTCCTATCTATTTTGAATATCAAGGAAGTATCATCTGCGAACAAAACAATATCACATAGGTTCTGTACGAATGACGGTAAATCATTGATATAAACTAGAAATAAAAAAGGTCCTAGGATCGATCCCTGCGGGACTCCCATTTTTATGAGGGATCCAGATGACCTGACGCCATTGACTTCAACCATCTGTGTTCTGTTACAGAGGTATGATGATACCAGATCAAGTGCCTTACCTTCAACACCGTAGTATTTTAATTTGTAAATTAGTGTTTCATGACAGACACAATCAAATGCTTTTGATAGGTCACAGAACACGCCAATAGCATCTTGTGCTTTCTCCCATGCATCAAATATATGTTTAAGAAGACCTATTCCTGCATCAGTAGTAGAACGCCCTTTAGTAAATCCAAATTGTTTGCTATTTAAAAGATCATTCATGTTAAAATGTGTTAAAAGCTGGTCTAATATTACTTTTTCAAAAATTTTACTCAATGCCGGTAGTATAGAGATTGGTCTATAGTTAGATGGATCATTTTTGTTTACTGATTTGAATAAAGGAATCAATTTACTTTTTTTCATCAAATCCGGGAAGACACCTTGATCAACGCATCTGTTAAAAATAAAAGCTAAGTATGGGCTAATAACAGTAATAATGTAACTGAGAACTGTGGTTGACATTCCCCACAGGTCCTCGGTTTTCTTTTGTTTGAGCATTTTAAATGTTTTCACAATTGAGTCTGCAGTTACGTGTTTGAACTGGAACAAGGTATCACATTTATTTACACACTTTGATAATATAGAATAAGCATCAGCGGGACTAGAATTTATGGACTGAGTGGTAGTAATGGGTACTTGAGAGAAGAACTCATCAAATGTATTGGCAACCTCATTACTATCCATGATTAATTTATTGTTAATTTTTAAGATGATCTTACTGTCTCTTTGTTTTATTTTTCCAGTTTCAGTATTGATGATTTTCCATGTTGTTTTTATTTTATCATCAGCATGCTTAATTTTTCTACTAAAATGCAAAGATTTTGCTGTCTGACAAACCACTTTAAAAGTTTTGGAATATAGTTTTAAGTGATTTATGAATTTAGTATTGTGTAAATTAATTTGTTTTTGTGAGTATAAGTTGTACAAATTATTTCTACTTTTGTAAATACCAGGAGTAGCCCAGTCATCGAACCGAATTTTCCCAGCTCTTGTAATAGTTTTAAATTTAAAAATATTATTGAACTCTGCACTCAATATTTGAGATAAAGTGCTGCATAGGTCATCGGGATCCTCAGAAAATATTAGGTTCATTAGTTGCTTGTCAATGATATCCACAAACTGTTCAACCCGATTGGTTGTAATGGGCCTGTATGTGTATTCTTGACCTTTGGTGGATGTTTTACATGAAAATGTGGCACTCTGTCCCAGATGGTCGGAGCCAAGTTTATCAAAGATTGCAATTTTCTCAGGTTCACAGTTGCAAAACACATTGTCCAAGCAGGTTGCTGATGAGCTAGTGATTCTAGTCGGCTGGTTAAAAAGATGCTTTAAATTGAAGCTAAGAAATAAATTTTTTAACTTATCACTGAGCGGTGACTGCTCAATTAAATTAACATTAAAGTCACCGCAAACTATCAAAGATTTCGGGGTGTTGAAGACTTTCATCATGACTTCTTCCATAATTGTCTCAAACATTTTATAATCAGCCGATGGAGGTCTGTATACACAGATGACTATATGTTGCCCCAGCTCTATACAAGATAATTCAATACATCGTTCAACAGACAAAGCTACAATGTCTTTACGCTCCTTAAAATGACAATTTTCAGATACATATATAAGTGAGCCACCGCGAATTGCCTTCTGTCTAATAAATGTGCTTGCAATTGTATAATTTCTGATTATTGGTAACAAAGTACCTTTCACAAACCAGTGTTCAGTAATACACATTATATCAACTTTATAAAAGTCGAGAAATAATTCTAATTCTAAGGCTTTGCTGGAGAGGCCTTGTATATTTTGATGGAAAATGTTGATTAAGTCTGGCCTCCCCATTGTCCTAAGCGTTAGTTTAAACTAACTTTGTCAACTACACTACAATTACCCCGCATAGTAACACCACTACATTGGAGCTTGTCTGTGTGATCCGCTACAACATGTAAAACTGGATCATATATATTGAATGCTAATAACTTAGCAATGGTCGAGATGTCAGTCTTTTTGAGATACAAAGTATCCTTTGTCAATAAAAGCTTACTCATAAATGTATTAAATTCGAAATACAAAAAGTCGCTCAGGCGACATGTCTGATTATATAATGTCAAATTTAATTTATGTATATGATTATTGATATTGACAGTACTACTCCTGTGTTTTAAGTATGGAAATGAGCACACTATTATTTTACTGATACCTTTGCTGGCAATGTCTGATAAAAGTTCAATTAGGTTATTAATATCAGTTTTTTTTACATTTGTGCTGTTGCCTAGCTGCACTATAATTGTACAATTTTTATGATACTGGTGGCTGCTAATTTTCGTACATAGATCTTTTATTGGTAAATTAGGACAGCAATTATTATGTACATTTTGGCTTAATCTTGTTCCTAATAAGCTACCCATACCTATGCCAATCTCATCGCTGTACACAATGGTCTCTCTAGCAGGCTCCGGCAGTTGTAAAGGACTGCCCGAGTCCACCCCAGAGGCCCCAGTGCACTGCAACGATAACGCTACCTCCTGCCTAACCAAGTCAGTCTGTAGATGTAAACTCGCAGTATTTACTGTACTTGGTAGACTGTTATGACCTTGGTAGCATTCACTCTGCAAGTTAGCGATGGGAGCCCCAATTACATCTTTTGAGGTAAGCAGTTCTTGTTTGAGTGAATCAGCCTTCTTCTTAAATTCTAATAGATCACTGTTACACCTTTCAAGCAACTCTATGCAATTTTGTAATTCATGACTTAAATCTATGTTTTTTTTACAAGCCTTTAAATTATCCTGTTTAATTTGATTATATTTTTTTAATTTATAAGTAGTTTTCCTAATAATTTTATTATACTTAATATATTTTTTGATCTTGTTAGAACCCTTAATACAGACACTACTAGAACCTGAAGGGATGAGCTCTGTATATAAATCCACAGTGTTAGCTTTATTAGAGTCATTTTGTAACGCATGAGAAGTTTCCATTTCTTCAAGTTTATTCTTAGTACACAAAAGCTCCTGCTCCAGGTCCCGGATATAGGTCAGAGTTTGTTCAAAAAGTTCTTGGTTTTGAGTGTGTACATCCACTGTCGCGAGGAGCCTGTCACGCTGGTCTCTCATGTCTTCCATAGCGATATCATACTCGGCTAGTTGATTTTTAAGTTCTGCATTCTTCTTCAACATCTCTGCCATGTCAGATTCGTGATCTTGAAGTTCTTGCAGCAATCCTTTGTTGGAGTTCTTACTTGTTTTCAATTCCAGTAGAGCCACTTTTAATTTAGCCTCAACATCCATTGTTCGAGTAGTCATAGTGGAGGCTGTTACGTCTGGAAACCGGAAAGAAGTACCTTACTTTCAAGCTATGCCAATAAAGTTTATGATGACTAACTGTGAGAGTTGATTGTGATAATGGTTTTGATTTCAAGTTATTAGTGTAAGTCCAGTTTAATAATAAACAGTAACTTCATAAATTACTTAACAATTTATATATTTATTGAGTCAATTCTTATAAAACAACACAAAGGCCTATGTTATGTATTTAAAGTACCTACTTTCTATTATGAAGTTTTAATTCGTTTGTTATGCATTGATTTGGGGGAACGTAAAAATATATTACAACTGCTAATTTAATATTTGTATTGCACGTAACATGAGATTCGAAATTTGGAAGTGATAATAACTGAGACAACCGAAAACATAAAACGAAGAATAAGTAAAAGTTACGTGAATAAGTAAAAAGAACCGTTCAGTCGGCAGTATCAATCGTCTAATGTTGGTTATTAAAAGAAGGCATATACTAGGGGGGGGCTGTGAGGTAATTAATGAATAGTGGTTACGAATATATATTAAGGCTATAAATCAATACTCCCCAGGTTTTGCGTTCAGAACCATCCAAAATACCAGGATTTCCACTCCACTAAAATGTCTTGATTTTGACAGCTCAAGGTTCCCGCGTCGACCGGCGACTATTACCGGTTTTGAATCTCAATAAATACGACACAGTCACAACAAATAACACTAAATGGAGTTATTTATCACTTTCCCACTTAATATTAACTAAATTTGTTAAGTTTAAATGAGTATTTTTACAATTATATAGATAATTAGAGTAAATACATTATGGGCCAGTTTCACCGGTTCCTGATAGCCCTGATAGCCCTATTAGGAACGAATCTGGAAGATTTTTGACAGTTTTTATACGAGGCGTGATCTGTCAGATAACTATCTGGCTTTATCAGGGACCGGTGAAATTGGCCCTGTATGTAATATACAGATACTTATGTCACAGATGAAAGAAGGTAGGTACTTTAACATTTTATTTGCCATTCAAAAATCACTATACACAAATATCAAAAATAAGTATTGATATCCAATATTTCATGTGTGAGTGAATACTTTGCATTAAACGTATTTAAATAAAACTGGCCAAGTGCGAGTCAGCATCGCATATCTTATCGCACACTTAGGGAGGGTTCCGTACAATACGAAACATAACAGAGTTTCAACCTCATATATTTGATTAATTGATATTACCAAGAATATTTAGTTTGGTCGCGATCTAGAAAGACGGGGCTCGTTTACTAGCGCCATCTATGTCATTTTGCCGAAACTAATTAGATAGATGGCGTTTAAAAACACGTTTTTTGTATGGGGTTGTATGCCTTTAATTTTTAACTTTTTTTTTTGTTTTTAGTATTTGTTGTTCTAGCGGCAACAGAAATACACCCTCTGTGAAAAATTCAACTGTCTAACTATCACGGTTAATGAGCTATAGCCTGGTGACAGACGGACAGACATACAGACAGACAGACAGACAGACAGACAGACAGACAGACAGACAGACGGACAGCGGAGTCTTAGTAATAGGGTCCCGTTTTACCCTTTGGGTAGGGAACCCAAAAATGACGTAAAAAAATTAGTTAAATTGTAAATGCTCGCAACGCTCGGTGCACCTTTGCGAGGTGCAAAATTTTTTTTGAAATTAAATTTCTTTTATAGCACAGTGTGACCTAAACTTACGTAGTAACTATTATATAATCTGTACCTAAACCAGCAATTTACGCACGCTTTTCCGTGAATTAAATAGTCGATAATTGCACGACGTTTAGCACCCTCGCTACGCTCGGGTGCCAACTTCACTCCGTGCAAAAATCTTCTATTTGACGGAAAAACGTAGCAAGCGTAAAGTGCGGGTTATGTCACACTGACAGCTATAAAATAATATGCCATACTCGTGACTTAAGTTGTCTATTATTGCACGGTGTAGCACCCTCGCTGCGCTCAGGTGCTAGCTTCACGCCGTGCAATAATAGACTACTTAAGTCACACGTATCGTAATATACTGTAGGCACACTGCGGTAAAATTTGACGCAGGTGACGTAGCGTCACGGTCCGTAGGCAACGGAAGTGAAGTAAGCGTCATGTTATATTTTATATTTATAAACGCTCTCTCTTGTAGAACGGCAAAACTGCGAAGACGTATTCGCTAAATTTCGAGAGAATAAGATCGTTTACCAAACGAAAAAAAACCGACTTCACATTCCGCGATAGTGTAACTAGCCAATAGTATTATGTCGTCAATAATAGATTAGTAGCCAAGGGCTGTAAGGCATCAATTGCAGCCCGAGATATTTAGGCGCACGAGCGCAGCGAGGGCGCCTATAGTTCGAGGGTGCAATTGATGCTTACACCCGAGCTAACTACTCTGCTTTACATCACAATTGTGAGGTTAGTAGAAAAAAACCGGCATTACAAGAATAAAACATTTTATTAGTTAAAATTTATAGTGAAATGAAAACAATTTTCAAATTTTAGGGACAGGTGTTTTTTTTAACATTGAATAAATGCACCACAAACTTGATGGCTGCAGCTTTTTCGATAGCTCACTAAAGTATGTTAAGAATACAATCTCAGATAAAGACTTTACTAGTTTTTCTTTTCGCCACTTCATGAACTCGTCGTAAGTTATCAAATATTGTTAATTGCTGCTTCAGCTTCCATTTTCATTGAATCGGGAGTGCAGCTTATTTCTTCATCATTTGCAGAACTCATGTTTTTTCGTAATTAGCACGTAATTATAAAAAAATCCCAAAAACAAACAATATTTAAGTAAAAGTTTTCTATTTCCGCCTTTTTTCATCTTTCTTTTTTTTTTCTTTAAGAACGAAATTGGGCTTCTTTCGTTCGATATTTAAAATTGATGACTATTATACTCATACGAAGACAAGGCTGAATAGCGAAGCGACCTCTTTTGTCATTGGGCTGAATGCATGATGTCTATTGCCAGTATGATGGTTAGATGTACGCGAACTTTTTGAACGAGTGAAGTGTTTTTTTTTTTTTTTAAATTACCGCCCTACGGCTTTTCTAGCTACATTATTACCCTAGAGCGCTAATTGGTTACCTACAAGCCCCATTTGGGGGTAATAAGGACCTACTTACCGAATATGAGAGATGTAAAGTATACAAATGCATAGGTATGTCATCAAGGTATGCAATAAGTTTGAGATATTTATCTCCATAATATCTCCGATGATAATTTTCATACGTCGATAAAATTTAAATGGGACCAAACGGGACGCAGGATCTTGAGTGCGGGGCGCTCGCCGAAGCGTTCAGCCTCGCACTCAAGATTCTGAAGAAGGCCTCCGGATGAGGCCGAAACATATGTCGATCGCTATATTGACATCGCGTAAGTCACGTTAAATTCCCGTTTTCTAATCAAAAATTGAAATGAAAATAAAAAATTAGTAAATCTATAAAAAAGATTTTTTCAAATACGTCAAGATTTGACGGAGTTCTGAAGTAACAAACATAAAAAAATATACGCGAAGTAGCGCTCACAGTACCTTCGTTTAAAATACTCTGTTCCCTATTCTATTCTATCCCATTGGCTATCGATAAATTTTCGTCAAATCAGCCGACCGTAAAGTGGCGATTCCGGTGGTCCCTTGTTAACCTCTGATACAAAAGAATGGGTGTATGTGCATCTTTGTATCTGTTATGTGATTATAGATATATCAGTCTTGGGTGGTTTTAAATTGGTATTATCCTTTCCTTTGCCGGCATCAGATATTCACCATGGTTCCTGTCCAGAGCAATAGCTCACAAACACGTCGTATGTGTAATGACTGTCGGGATACATGAGAACTGGGATTTTTCTTTTACTTTTACAATACCTTTATCGTGTATACTGAACCATAGCTTCACAACAACTGTCGATTGTCAAACTCTAATCCAATCAACTACACTACTACTAACTAACTACACCATATCTAACCTACAGCGCTCGTGCGCCGACTCCTGGTTCTTGGTCTCTGACAACATGACATACCACATTTACCTGGACTCCGCGTGCCTTATCGCAATTGGACACCTCCAGTGGTTCTGTTTTCCTTATTCCCAGGCTAATGTCATATTTTCAGTCACCGAAACAAAGCACAGACAATACTAAATTTGTTCCACCATCAAGGAGACAATTTGTCGCTATAACCTTACGGTGTAGAACACAGCCTTTGACAGTCAGATCATTCTAGGCCTAGCCTGTTCATTATTTTCGACCACATCATCGCTTCATAGTGGTCGAACGCTACCCTTTCAGATAAGATAAAAAAATATATACCTTACTTCATTTTAAGCATAAACAATACTTGAGCATCCACCAACTAGTACCTGATTGAATAATAATTTGATTTGTATAATTATTACACAAAAATAACAAAGATACTTTGTTAACTTTGTATTTATATTTAGTGATGATGATTAAGACTTACTATTAGCATCACATCTTATTTTTTTTAAGGGCACTTTATAACTTAGTCAGTCTAATCTCATCTCATCGCATCTCTCCAATCACTATATTCTTTATCCAAACAGGCTGGCATCTTCTGATTACATTCGATGTTCGAAAGGTAGCAAAAAGAGCCCTGATATAAAAATCAATGATACGTAAAACCCCACAATGTTTTTCGGAAAACGTAAAATAAACGTCAGTTACGTTTTATGCTACGTTAGCTTTAATGTGGTCTCTTGTCTTTTTTGCAGAGTGTAAGTTTGATACAGTTATTTGTAACTGATGTGAATTAAAACTATTTGTAAAGTAGTTTCAAACAACGATGTGCCTGTCTTTATCAAAAACATAATAATTATGTAGTAAATATTAATACGCGTTTAAGAATCTTGAAAGGATACTTTATCAACAGCATATTATTTAGTACATTCAATTGATACATTACAGGCATATCGTTTAAGACGATTAAAAGGACTGACACGTACTGTGCTAAGCAGATCAATTTTTAGTATATTATATGTCAGTGTGTTTTGAGATGTTTTGCTCCATGGGTCTGTTGTTTGTCTGTTGTATCATCGACCACATCATCGCTTACTACCAGGCGAGATAGTGGTCAAACGCTAGCCTATGAGATATAAAAAAAAACCTTACTTTTACCTTACTTTAAACCTGTCTTACTTTGAATGGTTATACTGTGAGTTGTGCTAAATTGGTCATCACAGATGGTACGTTTCGGTTATAACTTGAGCCAGATACCGGACAAAAGACATTTTGCCACTCAGATTGATGACTTCCACCGTGATTTTTGGTGCTATTCTGTATTATAGAAGACGGGTGGGGTGGGTGGGCATAGTTGCGTTCAGCAAATTAGAAAAAAAGTCAAATGTCCAGCGCCTCGTCTCATTATCGTCTTCCTATTCCAGAGAAGCAGTATTCCATCGAAGACCACCTGACTTGACATCAGGTGAGATTGAGGTCAAGTGCTTGTTTGTCAAATATTTAAAAAAATCCCTACCACTACATGGATTCAGACGTGCTATAAGACCTTGAATTACGCTACGCTGTAATCTATTTATGCAGCTTTTGACTGCGTAACTGTACCTGTTTCTCTCACTCTCTCTCTCTCTATCTCTCGCTCTTTTGCTATCTTTTTCTCTATCTCTTTCTACCTCTTTTTCCAACGTTTGTATCATCATTGATTTTGGACATTGGCCTCCCCCAAGACACGCCAACGTTTGTATACTTGAAATACAATAAACTGACTGTTTAGGTGGAAACAACCCACTACACGACCGCAAGTATACCATTCCCGGCGGTGACTGTGTGCGACACGGAGATGATTCACGGGCCCAACACAGACAATATTACCAGCTTACTGTAAGTATTACCATACAATTAAAGTGACCATTATTAAGGTTTTCAGAGGATAATTATTTTATTTATTATCAACCGACTTCCAAAAGGAGGAGGTTCTCAATTCGTCTGTATGTATTTTTTTTATGTATGTTACGCGATTACGCCATCAATTGTAAACCGATTGGAATGATTCTTTTTTATTTGGTAGGATACATTTTAATCGTATTGTAAATTTTATTAAGAACTTATTGGATGATATGGAGATAAGCACCTCAATCATAGACATATAATAAAGAACTATAAATGACTAGCGCGGCATTTGAAGTAATTTTTTTAGGGTCACATCTTCCCGGTACACAGAAAAAGGCTGGTGTGGCCGCAGAAGCAGCTGAGAACCTCAAAAGGCGCAAATATAGTTTAGACAGCTGCTACCTTGTGCCTTTTGGGCTTGAGACTCTAGGACCGTGGGGACCGGGTGCACACAGCATTTTTAAAGATCTCTCCGCACGTCTGGTTGAAACTACACGGGACCAAAATGCTGGCATGTATTTAGCTCAGAGACCAAGCATCGCCATTTAACAGGGGAATACAGCCAGCATTTTGGGAACTTTACCTACTGGCAGTGGTTTGGTAGACTAACTTTTAGATTTTATTGATTTTGATTAAGGTTTATTTGTTTGTTTATAGTTAGGTAGTTTTGAAAATATTTTAATGTATATACTTTTATGTAAATAACTTCTGTAAATAAATAAAAAATGTTTTGTAAACGATTTTTTATTATAATATACTTACGTTTGACATTAATTATAATTATGAATTGACTTTAATAAATAATACTAGGTAAGAACAAAATACAAATGTATAATGTATATTAAAAATTGTTTTCTTGATCTGATGGCTTAGAATATGTGTTGAAACTTTATTTGCAATAACATTTATGTGTGCAGTTTTTTGTATGATCACTTATATTCTGACAAATAAATTGATTCTGAAAATTGTAACTAAAGTTTCGGATTTTTACTTAATGGTTGACAATTCCGAAAAGGTATCAATCATAAATGAATCCGCGCAGTTCAGACCACGGTAAAGTATTCCGACACTCTCCGATTAAATGTTTAATATATGCAAACTGTGCGTTCACAGAATTTCAGTAATTCCTATAGTGCTGGACAATTCAGTAGATATATTGGGATAGTTTCGTTGATTGCCGCTCAGTGGATTGCATTTGATTTTTATTTTACCAGTCTATACTATGGTAATTTTACAAATGTACTTACGACGCGGTTACGACCACTTTAAAAATTATCCTTAGTATTAATTTGCTACACAAGCTATGCAAAATTTTAGCCAAACCGGTAGAGCCGTTTGACCGACCGTAAAGAGGTCCCAAACAAAGATAAAACAAACTGACATTTGCATTTGTAATAATTGCATTGTATTGGTGATGACTAGCTGTGTCTCGCGATTTTGCCCGCATTACGATGTATTCTGTGTTAATCCAGGCAGAAAGCTATCAGCAAATTCATTCAGCTGTTGTGTTATTTAAGTATAAACATAGGTATATCTATTGGAATAGTTAACATAAATAATTAAGATAGTTTAAAAACCGACTTCAATGCCCCGCGAGTCAATTTTAGTAGCGAGTGTGAGACGTCTATTGTCATATCTCTGGAGATACTTATCAGATCTTGATGAAATTACAATGGGACTACTTCAAAAACGTACCCTACCAATAACAAAAAGAGTCATTCTAATCAGTTCAGAATTGTCGGAGTAATCGCGTAACGTACACATAAAAAAACATACAGACGAATTGAGAACCTTATTTTTTTGGAAGTCGTTTGAAAACATATCTGTTAACTAAATGTTAATTATTGTTACTTTGCTCAATCTCGCTTCCTTTACGAGATACAGCGGTCATTAAGTTACGTCGATATTGCATGCTTATATTTTTTTTAAGTGCATTGTCATCTAGTTGTGATTAACCTTGAAAGTTTCAGCCGGGTTGCTAATCGGGATGTGCTTGAATTTGAGTTGGGGGATTCCCCCCGGTACTACAGACAGACAAACAAGAAAATGACCGTTTAAGATTAAAAGCTATATAAATTATTTATTTCGTGTTTCCAGCACATTGCGTGGATACAACCGTAGTCAAATATCTGAGTTCTACGAAAGTTTCATAGAAATAAGGAATACCAACTACGAGCCGACGTCGTATGTGAGGAAAATGCATTATCTGCTCGATGATCTCGGTTTTTCCTTAAAGAAACTACTTCAAACGGTAAGGCATAATATGTATCTAGTATTTTTTAAATAAAAAAAAATAATTAAATAAATATTCAATTCAGGTAACTTAAAAAAACAGTACATGTTATTCTAAGACCCATATTATACACCCATTTTATCAATATTACTATAATTATATGCACTATTGAATAGTGCAATAAATACGTGGGGATTGGTCTCACGACCTTTCGATCGCCAGGCAGCCGCGACGTTTTGCAATTGGGCTATTGCCGCTAATTTATATAACATAATTTATTCAAACACGGAGAGGAGTTATGTATGAAACTGGCTCTGAAGCTGTTTCATCGGTACATAATATGAGTAATAGAAACTTATCATCTGCTGGAATCTGCAGAATACTCAACTCCTCACCAACTAACATGTTCTCAATGAACAGATTATAGATCAGTTGGGGATAGTTTTAAACATAGAATTTAATGACTATAGGTACTTTTTTTATGATATAAGGTAACAAAACAAGCACGACGCTCGGTAAGCGATGACGTCTACCTATTACAGATACAGCGGCATGCAAAATTTTGAAATGCCAGCGTTTGGAGCCACTGCACTACGCCTGTTACCTAGAGGCATAAACCTGTTGAGTCTCACATGCCCTATAATTTCACTGGACACCTTGCCATTTCAACCAAAAAACATTTCTATTTCACGGATGATAATTAATTGGTAAAGTGGTGGTACCGCCCCAGGCGGACTAGCAGAAGTTCTACCTTAATAATCAATAAACTTATCAGCATAATTTTGGATACAAATTTGCATCCTGTGATTTTTAGATGGCTCCATCGGCCGAAGTATTTAAAGAACACAAAGAGTTCGAGAATATTTAAACGGTTTACCGAAGCTCAAAACGTTCAATAAAATTGGATCACTGCGCGATGTTTGCTATCCTAGTATGCAATTTATCTGTTTGAAAGAGTTTCGGTGTTTGGCTTTCGGAGGTAGATTTGCGAAACGATATTGTAAAAATAAATTGTAGAATTTTAACAATATATTGTAGAAGCTTTGAAAGTATTTTTTAAAGTCAAATAGAGTAAGAATAAAATAAAATGTTTTACTTTGTGGTCGACGCTTAGGTGACTAAAATACCCTTATCTCCTGTACGGCCGTCTCCACCATCGTTTAGCTTCACTAAGTAGGACAGTTATGTAGTAAATTGTTCCACTAACGCTAATATAAAAAAGCTAATATAAATACACGCTAATTTATAGCGTTAGATACCCTGTGAAAAAATGGAGGGATGACGTAAGAAAATGGTGGAGATGACCAGAAATGTAGAACACTTTACAAAAGATAAACTTAACGCAATCAGTAAAATGTCCCGAAGACTGTTCATTATTAGGGTTCCGAAGCCGAATGGCAAAAACGACCCCTTTTAGATTCGCCATGTCTGTCTGTCTGTCCGTTTGTATGACACAGTCATTTTATTCCGAAACTATTAGAACTACAGAATTGTAACTTATTAGGTGGATGTATTCTGTGAACCGCTTTCCGATTTTTATACAAAAATAAAAAATATAAAAGTTTAAGGGGGGAATCCCATACATGGAACTGGAACAAAAAAAAAATTCTTCAAACCTATACGTGTGGGTGTCTATGGATAGGTCTTTTTTTCTCAAAGTCAATAATTTAAAAGATACGCCGGCGCTCGGACTTTCTCTTTCCATAGATATTCATCGAATCTTATATTTGGTACTACAATATTTACGCATCTTTTCTTTGTACAACCCAGCTCTTTGATTCTCAATCACTCAAAAAATCTATTCGGATTCAGAAGCTTCATTATTAATTTTGAATATTGATAAATCCGTCAGCAATTTTGTCGCGGAAACCTTTCTTTTAAATTGAAGTATTATAAATAACCGATCGAAGAATTGTAAATTGTAAAGGCAAAGTAAAGGCAGTTTCCGAATCCGAATTTGCTTTCGAATTATTGTGAATCAGGGAGCAGGAATAGCGAAAATATGATTGCAGCAAAAACTACTTAAAACTACTTAAATTATAACTTTAAGACAACGTTATCGGTTCGCAACAGACTGCCATTTTATTCTTTGAGAAGTTTACAGTAGGTGGCGCCACTAAGCTCTTATTATCTATATTTTGATAAATTATACAGAGTATAAAACTAACACCCCCACTTATCAAAATAAACTTTATACTGTAGACAGGAGTATCTTTGTACCTACACATGTATTTACAATTCAACATTACAAAGAAACAATGCCAAGTAGATTCATAAACTTGTAATGTTTTATGTGACATAGACCTTTAGTCAATATATCAGCAGGCATTTCCTCACTTGGAATATATTTAACTTTTATATATTTGAACTTTACAACATCTCGAATATAATGACATCGAACATCGATGTGTTTTGATCTATTGTGACTGTGATTATTTAAAGCTATCTTTGCGGCACTTTGATTATCACAATACAAATCTATGACATAAAGTGTATCAGTAATTTCATGCATTAAATTTTTCAAATAGACAGCTTCTCTGGAAGCTTCAGAGAGAGCAGTGTATTCTGCCTCCGTACTAGATAATGATACTGTTTTCTGCTTTCTACTTTGCCACGACACAGCTGATCCGGACAACATAAAACAGAAACCAGTATAAGACTTCCTATCTAGGGTGTCACTTGCCCAATCACTGTCAACAAAACCTTGTATATCACTAGGATTATTACTATATTTTAAACAATAATTCTTAGTACACTGCAAGTATCTCAATATACGTTTAGCATAGTTCCAATGTATATGACTATAACAGCTATTGAATTGGCTGAGATAGCTTACAGAGTAAGCTATGTCCGGTCTCGTTAATACTGCCAAGTACATTAGGCTGCCAATTAATTTCTGATATGGAACATTAGGTAAACATTCATCAGATGACTTATCTAAATTCAATTTAGGTTCAATTGGAGTACTTTGTGTCTTACAATCAGTCATCTGAAACTTAGAAACCAACTGTTCAATATATTGCTGTTGATCAACAGTTATAACATTTTTATTTTTATTTACATTTACTCTCATGCCTAAATATTGTCTGACAGGCCCTAAGTCTTTTAACTTAAATTCAGAACCTAAAACATTTTTTAATTTATTAGTTTCAGTGTCATCGTTTCAAAAGATTAGAAAATCATCAACGTACAATGCAACTACAATCTTAATTTTCCCGTTGGTTTTTGTAAACAAACATGGCTCATGATGACTGTTTTTAAAATCTAAATAATTTAAAATCTCTTTTACTCTCTCGTACCATGCCAAGGAAGATTGTTTTAATCCATATATAGCCTTTTTTAATTTTAATACTTTTCCCCCACTTTTGTTTACAAAACCTTCAGGTATTGACATATATATATCTTCTTTTAACAAGCCGTTCAAAAAAGCAGTGGTTATATCTAAATGAGTAATACTCATTTGCAACTTAACACTAAGGGCAAACAGTAGCCTTAGGGTAGAATGCCGCACTACTGGGGAAAAGGTATTAGTATAGTCAACACCGTGTTTTTGTGAAAAACCTTTTGCTACGAGCCGAGCTCGAAACCGCACATTATTGTCAACATCAAATTTTTTATTTAGCACCCACCTGCACTTCACTATAGTCACATCACCTGGATTGTCAACAAGTTCCCATGCTTCACTGTCCTCAAATGACTGCAACTCATCGGCCAATGCTCGCTTCCACTGCTCCCTCTCTGACCCCTCGAGAGCCTCTGAGAATGAAATCTCTTCAGATGCTGGAACAGTACTGGAAACACACATATTAGAAAGACCATACCGCTCAGGTTGCTTTCTTTGTCGCTTGCGATCCACCTCTGTTATTTGCTCGGGTGTTGACTTTGACTGGACTGCATGTACTGGAACATCTGGTGTAGGAATTTCATCAGTCAATGTTTCATTGCCATCAATATACACTGAAGAATCTGAAGAGCAATCAAGAGAATCCTCAGTTTCTTGAATATTCTGGGATTTTTCCCCCACTGAATCTCTGCTCTCTTCCTCCAGACTGTCTGCTGGTTCTTCATTAGGAATCCAGATGGCTGACTCTTGGCTGGTATTCTCGACCTCTGTCTCCTCTTCCATTACTATAACATCTCTGCTGAAGATAACAGTGTTATTGGTAGGATTATAGACGCGATATCCTTTTACATCCTCACCATATCCAACCAAAATGTGTTGTGTGGCTTTCTTGTCCCATTTCAAACGTTTCTGTTTAGGAATATGTACCATGACTTTGCTGCCAAACAAACGCAGGTGACTTAAATTTGGTTTAGTACCTTACCACAATTCATATGGGGTTTTATCCAAACCCGATGCAATAGACCGATTTTTTAAATACACAGCTGTATTGGCGGCCTCAGCCCAAAATTTTTTGTCTATCTTTGCATCATACAATAAACATTTTGCTTTCTCAACCACTGTACGGTTAGCCCTTTCACAAAGTCCATTTTGTTCCGGAGTATAATAATTTGATTTTTGATGTATTATACCCGCCTGTTTCAAGTAACTCTGAAAGTTCTCATTGCAGAATTCTAGTCCATTGTCTGACCTCAATATCTTGATTTTCTTACTTAGTTGGTTTTCAACAACTGATTTAAATTCTTTAATTTGGTGAAAGCTTCACTCTTATACTTCAGAAAATATATGAAAGTCATTCGACTATAATCGTCAATAAATAACAGGAAATATCGAGCACCATTTAAAGATTTTGTTTCCATCGGGCCACAAATGTCTGTGTGAATTCTGTGTAGCGTTTCTGTACTTCGCTCACCTTTATGAGAAAAGGGCAATCTCATTTGTTTTCCCTCACAACAAGTGGCACATTGAGACTTAGTTATGTCATAAGTGCTATCATATGACAAACCATCCACAATACCGTTTTTCATTTTGTGCATATCTTGACTGTTTAAGTGTGCTAGCCTTCTGTGCCATAATATTTCACTATTTGCTGAAGTAGCCAATAAACAACTTTGTAATTGTAATCTCAACTTATACACACCTTCAGATAAGTCTGCAGTCGCAACCAATATATTGTTCTTGTCTCGGATATAACAATGGTTACGTTTAAAAATCACATTATTTCCATTTTTAATTAGTTTACTTACTGATAATAAGTTGGTTGTTAAGCTAGGCACACATAGCACATTTTTAACTGTTATGTGACATTCTAATTCTGAAACAATGTCTACGTCTCCGGAACAAAGTACTGGCACTTTAGATTCATTTGCGACAACAATTTCTGGTAAACACGGCGTTTCATTCATGTTCTTAACCCATGCCTGATTCGCAGTCATATGTGCACTTGCACCGGAGTCCACATACCATTCATTCTTGTTAAACTTTCCATTCAGGAAAACAACATTAAATACGCAGTTACTTGCATTTTTTTTAATCAATGGGCACTGATTTCGATAATGTCCTTCCTCTTTGCACTTATAGCATGTGATAGATTTTGTTGCTGTGTTATTAGTCACTGTCTTTTTGTTCGACGTTGACGATGACGCCGATGACGGACCGCCATATTTCTTTCCAGAGGAATATTTATTTTTCGCTGCGAATGCTGCGCCACGTGCCTCAAAATCACTGGTAACTTCCATGTCGAGCAATTTTGACTTGATGACATCCGCAGTTATCGAAATACCCGAATGTTCAATTGCCATTATCATGGGCGAATAGCGATCAGACAAACCTGCTAATAGTAATGAGCCGACCCACTCATCTGTTATTGTAAAACCCGTGCCGTTTAACCGTTGAGCTGTTTCGACCATTTGTGTGACATAGGTAGCCATCGAGTCACAATTTTCAAGTCTTATAGATATCAAATGTCGAAGTAAGGTTATTTTTCTTGAGAAACCAGAATCATCAAACATGGTTTTTAGCTTATTCCATAATTCTGCAGAGCTCTTGGTATTCTTAATATGCACGTACAAAGCTGGATCTATCGTTAATATTAACTTTGCCTTCGTTTTGGCGTCGTCCACTGGCTTTATTTCAAAATCTGCTGTTGGTTTGAGGTACTTGTCCATACCTTCAAGTACCAACAAGTTTTCCGCCGCGAAGCACCACTCATCATAATTCTCCCTGCCTTTTAGTTTTGGCACACTGGCAATATAGTTTGTAGTCATGTTTCCGCGAAAAAACGTTTTCAATTTATCTATTTTACACTAAAATAACTGATAAAATATGGAAAAAGCCCATAACCTAATAAGACAACGTTATCGGTTCGCAACAGACTGCCATTTTATTCTTTGAGAAGTTTACAGTAGGTGGCGCCACTAGGCTCTTATTATCTATATTTTGATAAATTATACAGAGTATAAAACTAACAACTTTTTTATGTAAAATAATTCCAAAACGAGACCTGCGGTTCGCTCAACAAGTTATTAGATCTCATTTAGAGCCAGGCTTCTAACTCTACACGTCTTAACTGTACAAGCTCTGTATTCACAAGCTCTACACCTTAGTCAAGATATGTGGCTTGATGCATTAATCAGGTGACCCCGACGTGATTGCTAAATTGTTTTATGTTGTAGTTCAAGAAACCATGCGACGAGGTGATGCTGCAATGTTTCTGGAGATCTCGGCAGCACAACTGTACAGATATGTTCAGATCTGTGTACACTGTCACGGGATACTGCTGTCAGTTTGATATACCCTACTTCATGTAAGATTAAAAAAATTCACGTCACAATTAATTCCGTTCACTGTTTAACGAATCACGTTATTAATATTTTTTTTATTTTAATGCCACAGAATAAAAAACAGTACAGAACTACGTACAGAAGATTCACTTTTTGATAGCAAGTAAGCTAGATTAAACCTAGATACACCTAGATTAAACCTAGATACACCTAAGGCGCTAGGGCCGCCGACGGTGTATCTAGGATCTAGGTAGATTAAACCTAGATACACCTAAATTAAGCCTAGATACACCTAAGGCGCTAGGGTATCAAGGCGCGGGTATCTAGGATCTAGGCAGCGTATATTGGATGTTACCGACGTCGTTTCTAAATTTAATATTGCATATTAATTAACACACGCAAATGCATGGAGTGAGATAGGCCTGCTAATGTATTAAATACTAGCAGCCCGTCCCGGCTTCGCACGGGTAGAACATATATGCCTACAAAATTTGCATCAGTTTGTTGCATCAAATATAAAATATTAACATATTTAACAATCATCGTCATATTTCAACCAATTTACACAAAACCTTAACGAATTATGCACCTAAAACTTCCTCATAAACACTCTGGCTATTGGTGAAAACCGCATGATAATCCGTTCAGTAGCTATTGAGATTATTGTGAACAGACAGACAGACGCAGTGATGGACTTTGTTTTATAATACTTACGTAGTGATATTGGACGGCCCTTTGGCGTAATGGATAGTTACCCTGATTCTGACCCGACGGTCGTTGGTTCTAATCCTAGCTATATACCTACCAATGAAAGTTTTATGTGCATTCATGAATCATGGGTTTTCGTACAGAGGTAGTGGGAACATGGAATCAAAATCAATCAAATCATGGGATCAAAGAAGGGGTTATTATACGTTTAACGTGTGTATCTGTGTCTGTCTGTAGCATCTTAGCACCCAACCGGATGAACCGATTTTGATTTTATTATTGATATTTTTTTTTGTTTGATAGATGTCTTCATCGAGAGTGTTCTTAGCTTTGATTCATGAAAATTCGTTCAATCGTTATAAAACTATGAGCTTTTTTCTAGTTCATTGCGCTATGAAATCAACTTTTATAGGTCTGATCTAGATCCAATTCGAAAATCTTCTTCTTCAACGAAATTGTAAGAACATGGAAGCATTGACCTGATGCTGGGACATCTCTTGTACTCTACAGAATACTCAATTCCATACAGACTTACAGCTCAGTTTTTAAATGTCGTGTTTAGAGTCATTGTAATGCTTTTATTGAAAAGTTTATACATAGATCAGTCGGGGTGGTTTATATATAGATCATAACTATATTATACAAAAGAATTTTATACAGTAAAAATATATTATTATAAAATATTGACTTTAAATTGATTGTGATCGGTGGGGATCTACAGCATAGCTAAGCTTATAAAAATATTTTCGTAGTAACTATGACCTAATCTGTTGTTTCACTGCAGATATTTTATTAATTTTGCGATGCGTGTATGTGAAATCCGTGATATCTTCTAGAGTTTTCATTTGAATTATATACTGTAAAGGAAAATTTTAATCTATAATATGTGGCTAAGCTAATTAACGTAATTATTTGGATAAGGATTAATCCTATATACTTGAAAATAGCCCTGGAATTTATGTATAATATTACATAAATTCCAGGGCTATTTTCCAAGGTTATTTTAACAAAAAATTAAAGATTAAAATGGTTACTGTGAGTCAACCTTAAGAGATAGACATATGCTGTTGCAGACTTTTTTGTAGGTCTTATTAAGTTGTACAACTCTTCCATAGAAAATATTTTTCTATCTATTTTAATTGAGCAGCGTTCGTAAGAAACGTGTTTTTTGACCGTTTTTTAGTCGACTTTGGTTGCAAATTAGGTCTTCACGAATGTACCTTTAATTTAAACGGGATAATATACAGCTTATTTTCATTTCAAAAGTCCATTCTATATATTAGTGAAAGAATTTTATAAATCGGTCCAGTAGTTTTTGAGCCAAATCATTACAAACATACAAAAATACAAATGTTCTCTCTTTATAATATTAGTATAGATGATATATGTATAAATTACTTATCTTTTTTTAATTAAAAAGTTGCAGGGAATTCAGTGAGTCATGAATCTTGTAAAATTGGTTTTAGGAATAGCTGGTGGGATAATTGCAACGTCATTTATTGTCCTCTTTAGACACATGTAGTTTAATTTTTATGTATGTGTTTTGAAACATAAAAATCTTACCAATAATAACATCTCAACAATGTTGAGACAAATTCTATTCAGAAAATGTGAGACTTATGCCGCAGTATCTTTTTAGGGTTCCGAACCGAAAGGGTACCAACGGAACCCTATTACTGAGACTCCGCTGTCCGTCTGTCTGTCTGCCTGCCTGTCTGTCTGTCTGTCTGTTTGTTTGTCTGTCTGTCTGTCTGTCTGTCTGTCTGTCTGTCTGTATGTCTGTCTGTCTGTCCGTCTGTCACCAGGCTGTATCTCATGAACCGTGATAGTTAGACGGTTGACGGCTATAACAACAAATACTAAGAACAGAACAAAGTAACAAATTAAAGGGTTTAAAACAAAAAACGTGTTTTTTAGGATACGATACGATACGAAATTAATTTACCTCGACGCAGCTAGATGGCAGCACAGGAAAAATTAGAACGCGCAAGCGTTTCATTTGTTAAATTTGTGGGCCTCGGTCGATTTGTTTACTAAGTTAAGGTTTACTTGCACGTATGTAGTGTACAGTATTGAATAATATATTTTCAATTTTAGTACTTAAAGAGCTTCAATTAGCATAGCTAGAATCAGTAGAAAGTTAGTCGTACGAACACTCGGTCTTCCAGATATTTAATTATATTAATTACCTTTGTGTTAGTATTTACTTAGTTGGTGTTAGAAGTTCGTGGCGTTCGGACTTCGAAAATTCGGAACCCTCCGTGTGCGGGACAAAAGTCTGACTCGCACTTGGTCAGTTTTATTTATAGATAGATGACATATCTTACTACGAAGTATGATTTTTAGTTCGTCAGTTTATTTATCAGAAAAACATCAGTTCGCCAATTCACTTAAATATAGTAAAATATATTGTAAATATGTCTATAAGTATGTCTATAAGCTTTTTACAACCGCTACAGTACAACATGCAGCGATTTAAGAGATGAATAATAGGAGTCCTGTTTGCAAAAGGTAGGCAAAGCACGTGCAATACTACTTGTGTTGCAGGTGTTTATAGGTGGCGGTGACCACTTTCGATCAGGACCCATAGATAAAATCCAATTTGTGTTCATTCACGCTAATGTAACTTACGGAATGACATATTTGTTGCGGAAAAATAAATATCATTCCCATGCAATTTGAACTTCCGTTAGCGTGAATGGAAAATAAATTTGTGTTTTTCTAGAGGGGATTGTCGGCTACTTGCTTGTTTGTCAACTTTAACTTAATAAATAATTTAAAAAATCTTAGTATTTTGTTAAAGTACGTTTTCCATATGCTTATAGGAAGCATGCTCCGACGGACACAAACTTCGTAGCGGGAATAGAGACTACAGAAGCTTTAGACCTGATTATTAGTTCACTGAAGGTATCTGCTAACGGCAACCAGAGTAGTGGCCGGGTTTCTGTAAGTATTAGCTTCTAAACTTGAACCATTGTTTTCCAAATTATACAGACAATATCAATTTACATTATTTTGCAACTAAATTAGGCTACCAGCCACCAACCAGCCATCAACCCTCTAAAATAAGGCTGTTGTTCATGGTTAAACCATCCATTAATGATCTAAGAGTCAGCTCAAACTGAGACACGACGCGTCGCACCGCGATGCGCTGTTTTTAAGAGAGTGGTATAAAATAGAACTTTATTTAAGGCACAATAAGACATTTTATTGAGATAATTTGGCGGTGCCAAGTAGCGTCGGTCTGCACCGCGCTGCACCGCACGGCTTCTCGTCGTGTCATGTGGCATCACTCGCATCACGTCGCGTCTCGATGTGAACTGACCCTAAAAATTCGTAGTGATATGCAGCGAGTCATCGTGTTAACGTATTATGTTCTCAGGTGGCTAGTACAACCTATGGCTCCACCATTCAAGTTGCCTTTGATTAACTACTTCTGAATCACATAATGTGTAATGTAAGTCAAAAAGGGCGATGAGTATTTGCCACTTTATTTTGCATGTCATTTTCAGATGTACGTGTTTGACCAAAAGGACCAAATTACTTTGATCGACAGTGCTATACTGCTGAGCCCTGGCGCTTACTTTGACGTCAATGTTTATTTATGGGTCATCGACTCGTCTAGCTACGTCAAAGCTCTGAGCCTGCAAGCTCGGAAATGTATCGTAGAAACTGTAAGTATTGTATATGTAAGCACGTGGTAACACAATAAGGAGATATCAAATAATGAATGTAATTGGTTTAAATCGTTTTAATTGAATTTAAATTAAATAAATAAATAATTCTTAAGACGGAGGGAGAGTAGACCAAATGCACAGCGTTAATGTTCAAGTTTTTACTTCAGCCGGCACTCCTGGAGTGCAACCCGTTGTTTATTTTTTAAATAACATATTGGCTAGCGTTTGACCACTATCTCACCTGTTAGTAAGTGATGATGCGGTCGAGGATGGTAGCTCGCTAGGCCTAGAATGGGAACTGACTCTCAAAAAAATATAATTTCTAAATTTACTCGTTTCATAAAATTGTCATAGCATATAGGCGCACAAAACGTAATTAAAGTGTAGGTACATCGTTATGTACACAGATTGTTCATAAGTCTATCATTAGCAGTTCGAGCAAACGTTAATATATCATCAATCATAATTATGGCGATATACTAGTACATATCGCTAATGATCAAAAACTAAATATCCCATGGTAAATACATAGCTCATTATATATTCGTACAGTCACGAGCTTTAATTTGGGACCCATTTCCATTAAATGTTGTAAGACCATTTATAATGCAATAACGTCGAAACTTCAGTTTGATAGTGTTGAAATGTCATGTTAAGACATTTAAATGTCTTATCGAATCGACCTCGAAATGATAACCTCTTTGCAAAAAGCTATCACTACAGTTTTCAAATTATGAATATAATATGTCAGTGTCAGTCAAGGGAATAATTTAGTAACATTTTCACAAAAATTGAAATGGAACGATTTGAAGTCATCGTTAGACGTAATTGAGCGGTTGCCCCTAGAAACGTAAACGTAAGTTGTAGTATAGATAATGACGTATGACACTGTATTAACTCGTTCGCTGCTGAAAACACACACCGTGCGTTTTTTCGATTTTTGGTATCGGAAGTAAAATTAAAAAAATATATGTAATACATTATTATTTTAAATTAATTTTTTCACAAAGGGTGCGTGTGACCTTCTGCTGTTGGATTTTATTTGATGCCACACCTACGAAAAAAAAGAATAAAAAAATAATTTAAAAAATGAAAAAATATTCGAAAAAGTGCCGCAGTCAAAGTGTTAAAATATAAGCTCTAAATAACTTTAATTTGCTACACGATATTTAAACCTTAGGTGAGTCCCAAATTAAAGCTCGTGACTGTACCTGGGCATCCAGTATCTAGATACTTTATTTATATATTTATTTATTACTTTATTATTACTTTATATTTATTCTTGATACTTTTCATTATTCAAAAACAAATTAGGATTCGAAAATTGCCTCTTCTTCGAGTAAGATTTTTGCAATTCACAATGATCTGAAACTTTTCGAGTCACAAAAATCGGTTAGTTTTCCGCGACTAAATAGCTCGAGGATTAATAAATATTCAAAATTCAAGAGAATTCTTCTGAATAATCCGATTTCAATGAAAATAGCTATGCAAAAAGTGCTTATTGTAAGACGACCACGCACAACCACGCTCCTGTTTACCATCGTTAAGCCGCCACGGTTTTGACGACACGTTGACGAATGTGATGGCAGAAGATTAGTTGTAATCTTTTTGGTCTGTCCCCAATATCACGCACCATGGGAAGCGAGCTTATCTATCTAATCACTATCGACAAGTAATATAATGTAATCTATTTAATTCTTATCGATAAGTAAAATATACTATTCATGAATTAATAACCGTATCAATGTTTATTAGATCCAATTACTCTACTCTTATTAACTCGATACAAATTAGATTCACACACCCTGTATTTTATGCGGCAGCTGAACTTTAATTTGGGTGGATAATGCAGGCGGCGTATTTTAAGTAAATTGTTATGTCTCCATTTACATAATTTTCGGTAGAGAACCGGCACACCGCAGTTATCCGAACAATTTACACCACCACCTTTTGCAGCCGTTACCAATTCTTTCACCTTTTACGATACTGCATAATAAAAATTAACGAGCGGATTACAGTCTGAATTACTGAGACAGTAACATAATTTATGCTGAAAAAACGAATGACTTTTAGAAGTTTGTTGAAAAGTTTAATTCTATGTTATGAACGTCACTAAATTCTAAATAAACTATCAAGTGCGAGTCGGTCTGACTCGGTTGTACATTCAAGAAACATAAAACATTAAATTAAATTGTACGGAATACCGCACGATAGGTAATTGTTTACTAGGTCAATGTATTGCCACGTATTTTGCTGCGCCTAGCGTTATTTTATTTGTTAATATATTAATTAATTAAATCAGTGTGAAACGAACACTCAAGGGTTTTGTTTCGACGTTAACTTGCCCACTACTTACCTACTTATCTTATAACTGTGCAAACGCTACAGTTTTTACAGTTACAACAAGGACTTTACAATAATTAATTAATAATTATTACATTTGCGACACCCTCAATAGTACAGGGTACGTGCCAGTAGTCATAATTAGATTAGTTTTACACCAGAACTATTGTACATTGTTTTTGCAAATAAATGTATACTAATGTATCTTACTCTTCTAAAATGGTACCGCCTGCTAATTTTGCTACTAACGCCATCAAGTTAACGTAAATAATTAAGTGAAAAAGGGCGAATAATTTGTAGAGTCTTATGATTCATATTATTTTATTTCAAACAAATGGAAACTTTAGTCTCACTTTAAGAACCTAAGTAAATTTAGCTTCTCAAATAAGATTATCTTCACTTAATCCTGAAGCAAAAACATTTCTCAGAAGATATTTACCTACGCATGTTTCTCCCTACCATTTTTGTTATTAAAAATATTGTAAGAGATTAGGCAAACAAAGGAATTTAATAATATTGCTAATAAGAAGGAAATTAGATGTAATCATAGGAATACAAACATTTATTACTGAAGAAACGAAATATTAAGACACTAATATCATGATAATATTGGACTCGCGTCGAAAAGGATTCTTAGGGACTTTGTACACCACGTTTTTTTAATGCGCTAACGTCACGTTTAGAACGATATCACTACGCCCAGCAAACGCAAAGCTGCTGGCACGTGCACACAATCCTCGCGTTTGTAGCTCTATAAACGGTTCCCTATCCCTATCTCTTTGCATAACATTTTTAGCCCTATTGTTGACAGTCATAAATTTCAAATACTAATATTGCTTGTTATTAATAATCTGTAGTCATAATATTATTTACCTCTACTATCACTTGTCCTAATGTTAGTAGTAATAACATTTGTAACTCATAATGGATTCAAGATTCAAGATTTTTATTCATCAACAATAAGGTGTACACGCAGGTACCTTAATTATTTACATAGTGGCCTTAACTACGTGGTTGTACAAGTTCATCTTTGTAAGCTCATAACAACTGCTACAACTAGTAGGCTTATCACAATGCAATATTTTGGTTTGTTGGAACGGGGTCGAGGTAAACCTCATTACCCAGGCTGGGCGCGTGGGGCGACTACTCCACGGGAACGGAATGGGCTACAATGTAGCTCCATGTGGGGGTATCCGATATGGTCATGTAGGCCATATCTTGGCTTTGTGGCTGTTACGATGGCCGTCTTGGCTTGGTGGTAGTGTTGGCCATCTTGGCTTGTGGTTTATGCCTCATCTATGAGTTGCCGTCTACAACCTCGTCGTCATTGTCGTCCAGTGTCGGCGGGACGATGTCACGAGGGAGTGCACGCCAGGCCGTTACGTCAGGTGGTCGGGCGTGAAGCGGCGCAATGTTCCTCAGGTGGGGGTGTGGTCCTTTGTCTGCGCGGTTGAACATGTTTCGCGCCAGCCGAACCACGAACTCCCCCACCGACTCGATCTTGACGTCCCGGGCTATCACGTCATTGCGAACGTAACGACCGGCTCCTGTGCACATCCGCAGGGCGACGTTCTGGACAACTTGCAGTCTTTTCTTGTTAGACAATATAACATAATGCGTACCACGCAACCATTCTGCCATTCAGTCAAGCCATTCTGGCAGAAGGTTTAACACCCGCTGTAATCTTCTTGCGGATATGGTAGCATTTCTTGACGAGGCGAAGTAGGCGCTGTCGTCAGCGAAGAGCGCCAGAGTGACTCCCCTTTCTCCCGGTAGGAGGTGCTTCTCTTCCAGGACTGGGATGTCATCTGTGTAGACGGCATACAATGCCGGGGACAGGCAGCTTCCTTGTGGTACCCCCGCGACGATCTGTCTGTGTCCGGAGCTGACGTCCTCGACGGACACGTAGAACCGACGATCAGCGAGGAACGAAGCCACGATGCTGATCAGCGCCGGCGGTATCGTCTTCTGTACCAGCTTGTAGATGAGGCCTTCGTGCCACACCCTGTCGAAAGCCTTCTCGATGTCTAAAAACACCGCGACTGTTTTTCTTCCCATGTTTTGTTCATGCGTCACATGGTGGAGAACTCGCGTCAGCTGGAGCGTGGTCGAGGGCCGCGTACGAAAACCAAACTGCTCATCCCTGGGGACGCAGTGGGGGCGTAGTCTCCGCAGCAGCAGCCGCTCGAACAGCTTCGCGATGTGAGGCAGAAGTGTGATGGGTCGGTAGCTGGCTGGTAATCGTCTGTCCTTTCCTGGCTTCGGGATGACGATTACTTTACCAGTCTTCCAGAGAGAGGGAAAGTGGCCAGTCCGCAGTATACCATTGAAGAGCCGGGTCAATCAGACCATGCCCTTCGTTGGCAACTGCTTGATTGCGGCGGTCGGGATCCCGTCATTGCCGGGTGCCTTTCTCGCCTGCAGCCCTCTTATTGCTCTCTTCACTTCCGCTGGTGACATAAAGTCGTCCCCTCCCAGCGGGGGAGCAGGGGTCTGCAGGTACTCTGCCACTTCTCTGGTTACCCTCTCATGGTGATCGCGTACGGTTTCTCCGGTGTTCGGTGGGACAGGGTGCAGCTGGAACTGACCTGCCAAGTGATCAGCGAGTAGCTCTGCCCTCTCTGAGGCTGAGTAGTGACGGCAGCTGGTGGCGTCCAGTAATGGGCATACCGTCGTTTTAGCCTGGGTCAGGTGGCGGTTGAGTTGGTGGAGGCTAGTCATGTTCTCACTGACGTGTTCGATATGTTTCTCCCACGCGGTTCCCCTCCACATATTGACTGCCTCTCCAAACTTTTCTGTTATGGCGTTTAGCTCCCTTTTGATCCTCGGGCGTGTGTGGGCCCACAGCTCCCGCAGCCTGCGCTTGTCTTCGCGCATAACTGATAGTCTCCGGGGTAACTTCTCGCATCTTGTGGCTAATGGGACTTCTGTCGAGGCAGCTTCTTGAGCATTCTTCATCACTCTTCCAATTTCTTCGACGCAATCTTCCACCTCCTGCGCTGTAGTGAGTGGTCCGACGCTCATGCTTGCAAGTGCTGCTCGGTATTGTTCCCAGTCTATTTTTAGTCTTTGAGGCCTCGGTAGAACTGATGCTGCAGCGGCTCCAAGTGTAATCAGTAGCGGGAGGAGTTGCTCGTCCAGGTTGTATAGCACCTCCACGCTTACTGAGACGTGGAGACCCTTATGGACAACAACATCGAGGACATCTGCCTGTTGTCTAGCTGAGTTTGGTATGTGGGAAGGCGATTCAGGTCCTATGACTGAGTAACCTTGAGCCTCAGCGTCATCTCTCAGTCTTCTGCCGGCTGAGTTGACCATACGCTATCCCCATTCGATGTGTTTTGCATTGAGGTCAGCTGCAAGTATGGTCGGCGTTCTGTCGGCGAAGATGGTCCTGATGTCTGAAGTGTTGAAAGCGGCGAGTGGTGGTCTGTACCCGGCGAAGATATTGACTACCCTGCCAGCCACGCAGGTCGACACTCCCGTGGTTCTCAGCTGCTGGAATGGTCTGTGTGCGATGTCATCGTGGATGTTGTCTCTCCGCACCAGGGCCGCCGTGCCTCTGAAGGCCACGCCCCGGGGAGAGACCTCATCTCGGCGGTACGATTGGTAGCCTTTCAGCTCGAACTTCTGTCCAGGCCGTAGTTTGGTTTCTCCTAGTAGGATTATGTGGAGATCCAGGGCTTCAGAGATGATGCGGAGGGCGGAGGCCTTTCCTCGCACGCCCCCCGGGTTCCAGTACAGTATGCGCAACTGGCCGCTATCCATAAAGGTACCCGTTCAAAGCGTCCAGTCCACGCATCGCTGCGTAAGGAGTTTGCCCAGGAATCGAGGTTACCACGTAATCCACGACAACACGCTTCCACTCTTCAACAGGACGTGGTACACCTCCCTTTTGGATATCCTGTCGTAAACATTACTGTTAAAGTAAGACGGTGCAACTCAGCCTAAGTAAGTTAACTTAGTAGTTAAGAGTAAGTTAAGAGTATGTATGCATGTGTTTTGCTATTTCAGTCGAAAATGACTGAACGGATTGGGATATAATTTGGCATACAGATAGTTTATAACCTAGATTAACACATAGAATACTTTTTACGTGGGCGAAACTGTGAGGCGCAGATATTACTTGTATGAAAACGTACGTAATTGAAACGATGTTGTAAAACAGGCCGAGGCAAGGCCGCGGAAAAAAGCTAGTCGACCTTTAAATATGTATGAGAGGTGGTAAAAGAAGTCCTAAGCAACTTTTACTAACAATGTTACTGCCTACCTATTTCAATTGATACTGTCTGTGTTTAAACTAAGTTAAGTAACAACTTTGTTCCATTTGCAAAGTTTTGAAAAGGGTAAAATGGGTGGACATTGCCTATATAAAGCGAATGTCACTTTGATACGTTTCAGTTTCATGTATGAGATGCCCCCCCTTAAACTTTTATATTTTTTATTTTTGTATAAAAATCGGAAAGCGGTTCACAGAATACATCTACTCGTACCTACCAAGTTTCAATTCTGTAGTCTTAACAGTTTCGGAATAAAATGGCTGTGACATACGGACGGACAGACAGACAGACAGACAGACATGACGAATCTATAAGGGTTCCGTTTTTTGCCATCCGGCTACGGAACCCTAAAAAGGGCTCAACACATTTGAATGAAATTAAGCCCACATATAACTTATAACCTGGTTATACTTTTTAAGGTGGACTTAGCCACGGGGCGAATCGACGTGCTAAGCTATATTTAGTTACATAAACAGTCATTTTAGCTCCTTCCAGCTACGACGTAAATTCTGTAGCACCGTAGCAGAGACGCGAGCGTAGTAGGTTACTTGCGTAGCGTTTAATGTTTGAGGTAAGACAGCAGCTGCTGATCTCAACTTTTGGCAGCAATTTATTTTTTTATACCTAATTTGATGAATGTAGATAAATCAAAAATCTAGAATTAATATCTAGATGTCGAGGTTACGTAGTAACTATTATATAATCTGTGGTCGAGGCTTAATTTTATCTAATTTCACAAAATGCTTTTTCCGTCTTATCAAAATTATTTCTATTTCACGATTGAATGAAACTGCACAAAGCAATGTAGCCCCTAGCAGTGAGTTTACAAATCTGCACACACATAAGTTTGAGAAATGAATACAGACTTAAGTAAAACTATTACATAAAGCTAAGATCGTTTCTTTTCTTACAGGACCCTGGAGTAGGCAACAGTTTCTATCAAGGCTGTCTAACTCGACTGATTCTGAGAAAGGTCGTTTTGCAATGCAGGTGTCTGCCTTTTGAATATAAGGGTAAGAGCTGTATAAATACCCTTAAATTGTATCTATGAACAATAGGTAATACACACGTAATAATAGGAAGCTTGCCTCGAGCCTATCATGTCATCTGGCGTCGAGTGAAGTTTCACCAAACTTTCCCAAATTTTCGGAATCAAGTAATGTTAAACGTTTTAGACATCAAAAACTTACTTCGCATGAAGACTCCACTCACTTGTAGTCAAGGTCATCAGAGATAGTATTAACTGTTTGTTTCATTTCGCTTCACAGAAAAGCCGTAATTGTAAAGCGTTTGTAACATTTTTTAACCGACTTCACAAAAAAGGAGGAGGTACTCAATTCTTCTGTATGTTTTTTTTGTTTTTATGTTACGCGATTACTCCGTCAGTTGTGAACGGATTCAAATGATTATTTTTTTAATGGGTAGGGTACATTTTCGAGGTGGTCCCATTGTAATTTCATCGAGATCTGATTAGTATCTCCAGAGATATGGGGATAAATACCTCAAACATAGGAGAATGTAATGGTTTTAGAAGAAGAGTCCCAAGAAGATTATACACAATTGAGGTTGCTATTACATATACTTTTGAAGACTAAAAAATATGACCTTGAATAATGTTTTTACATCTTTCTTCTCGTTGATTTTGGGTTATGACAGATATTCTTTTGGTAACTGTGAGCGAGATAGAAACAAAGGTGGGGAGAATTAATTTGTCTTCACAGGAATGTTCTACCGAGCAAAGTCTCGCTAGGGCGCAACGTTTTTGAGCATACCTAATATTTTTTGACATGACATGACGTTTTTTTAATAAAGATTACTCGCAATGTGGGGTATACATTACTAGTATTCTTGTTAACCCCTCCGACTAAGCTAAATATACTTGTGTCTGGAGTGGGTTCACGTCAATAGTGCAATATGTGGGGTAGTAGTGAACGAACTCACGACCTCTCGATCGCCAGTCCGACACCTTATCCATTGGGCTATTGCCGCTTTTATTTGGCAAAGATGGCGGCCATATGGCGGCGAGTAATGTTAATAATCGCAAATAATACTTTTTAATATTCGATTTTGGAATATAACTAGTCCGTGTTATAAAAGTATTTGGAATTATTGTAATAAAATAGACAATTAATTATCGTGTGTGTCAGATGCTTTTATTGCACAGGGCCATTTTGGACATTCGATTTGCAAGGTTTTGTAATCGCTCAAGTTTATGTAGCTGATCTTCTGTGATGTCAATATAGCAAGCGTCAGCATGTGGGAAGAAGAATAGATTATTCAAGCGCAACTTTAGTAGCAGTGGGCAAGAAATTTCGAAGCCTCTATAGTGCAGCAGCAGAAGCAAACATTTTATTACATCAGCAATCATGTTGTCACCTGAGGTCCCCACGATAAATGCTTATCAAACGTAAAAAAAATCTTTGCAGTTTGGATATAAGGAATAGTTACCCCCTCAAAAACAACCTGTGGAAGCGTGACCCAATCGATTTTAGCAGCAGTTCTGGAACAACCTATAATTAGGACTTGTGTTTTTGCGGGATTAACTTTAAGTCCGTATGATTGACTCCACTGAGAGACGTTGTATAGATCATTATCCCACAACTTTTAAATTTACCTTGGACCATACCTGTACAATAAACTTAACAATCAACTTTCTATATGTCCCCAAAACTCGAATCAATGTAAGCTATCCATCCTCAATTACCTAAAAACACTTAACTATCAGGAAACTGAAAACTTATTTACCCGGCTAATTTAATCCGCATACACAATACTTATTTATTTAACTCACTTAACGTACCTGATTAGACACTTCTGCACACAAAACATACTGCCCACGTTCGTACGTTACCTACTCAACACAACACAACTCATCTCACAAAAAATCACTAATTCATTTATTTCCAAATGACAATATGCATTGTATGGGAAATTTTAGCAAGGTACATTAAAGACTTACAAAGTTCATTCAATAAAATTAAACTAACTAAATCAATAACATATTAAAAACATTTTACACACTTTGCACAATAAAATGTCAGGCAATAAATAAAGAAGATATCATATCAATCTAGAACTAGAATACATAATAATTGATTAGGTATCTGTCAACTAAAATGAAAATCTATAGTTAAATAATAATTAAATAATTCAAGAAAAAGTCATCACACGCACACACTCAATAATTAATTACACTATGCACTAACCTACTCGCCAATCCTCACACCGATGACCGAACTCATCACATTTAATAAAGCATAGACTTAGTAAATAATATATTGAACATTTTCTAATCCATCATTCCTCCACATGTTTTACCCACCAATGACTACGTTGATTTTGAATTTAAGTAATATTAAGCGGGAGGGGTCCTGGTGACTTGCATTACAGGTTTTTTAACCGACTTCAAAAAAAGGAGGAGGTTTCTCAATTCGACCGTATATATATATATATATATATATATATATATATTTTTTTTATGTTTGTTCGCGGATAACTTCGTCGTTTATGAACCGATTTCGATTATTCTTTTTTTGTTCGAAAGGAGATATCCCAAATGTAGTACCATGGTAATTTTATCGAGGTATGATAAGTATCTCCAGAGATATTGAGATAAACATCTCAAAATTGGTACTGAAAATGAATAGCGCGGCATTGAAGTCGGTTGTTTTTTAGTTTTTAAACGATATTATTATCTACAAAACCTACAGCAGGCACCAGTCTCTCACAATATATTATAATCTTACATTCAAACATAGCCCAAACTTACGTATCTGTATTTATACATGTACAATAACATAAGTCCATACTATACCATTTTCTTATTGTGAGAGAGAAATAAACGATTATTGATTGATTGATTGATTAATTGATTATTAATCTGACCTACTGCCTCAGAAAAAAGACTGATAGGGGCTTGTGAGAAGATTTAGAGATCGTCTGCATAGAGGTGGTAGGAAGAATTAAGATGACAGGAAATAGAATTTATAAAAACAGCAAAAAGAAGAGGAGATAGCACGCCGCCCTGAGGCACACCGACAGTAGTATCACACCATGAAGAGAAAGTACCTTCAATGCAGATCCGCTGACGACGACCAAACAGGTAACTACGAAACCAGTCAATTACCGTAGGAGATATGTTAATCGAGAGAAGCTGTAATCTTCTAATACTATAAGAATCTTTGTCCTGACATACTGACTGACTGACTCACTGACAGACAACGCACAGCCTAAACCGTTGGTCTTAGAGACTTGAAATTTGGAGGGTATATTTGTCTTAGCATGTAAGGGTGTACTAAGAAAGGATTTTTCAAAATTCACCCCTTAAAGGGATGAAATGGGGGTTCAAAGTTTATATGGAGAAACAAGATTAGATAGTCTTTTCTATCCGAAACTTCACACAAGTGCTTCAGTAAAAAAATAAATAAATACGTGTTTCAGGTTTATTTGAAATTCCACCCCTAAGAGGGTGAAATGGGGTAATAAAGTGTGAAAATCAATATTGTTTCGGATTGCGCTGAAAAGGCATGCAGATAGTTATTACGACGTTAGTTCCCTCTGAAAAAGGATTTTCCAAAATTAACCCTCGAAGGGGATGAAACGGGGGTTCAAAGTTTGTATGGAGAAACAAGATTAGATAGTCTTTTCTATCCAAAACTTCACACAAGTGCTTCAGTAAAAAAATAAGTAAACACGTGTTTCAGGTTTTTTTTAAATTCCACCCCTAAGAGGGTGAAATGGGGTAAAAAAGTGTGAAAATCAATATTGTTTCGGATTGCGCTGAAATTTGGCATGCAGATAGTTATTAATTACGACGTTAGTTCCCTCTGAGAACGGTTTTCTAAAATTCATCCCTGAAGAGGATGAAACGAGGGTTCAAAGTTTGTATGGAGAAACAAGAATAGATTGTCTTTTATATTCGAAACTTCACACAAGTAGTTTAGTAAATAAATAAGTAAATACGTGTTTCAGGCTTTTTTAAATTCTATTCCTAAAGGGGTGAAGTGGGGTAACAAAGTCTGAAATCAATATTGTTTCGGATTGCGCTGATATTTGGCATCCAGATAGTAATTTTGACGTAGGTATCCGCTAAGAAAGGATTTTTCAAAATTCACTCTTCAAGGGATGAAGCGGGGGTTCAAAGTTTGGATAGTCATTTTATTCGACATTTCACACAAGTACTTCTGTAAATAAATAAGTAAATACGAGTTTCAGACTTTTTCAAAATGCCACCCTAAGAGAGTGAACTCGGGTAAAAAAGTCTGAAAATCAATATTGTTTCGGATTGCGCTTTTTTGGGTTTTTCGAGTTTTATAAATATGACTCCTGATTTGTCTTAGTCACGCCACCGATTTTGCTAATTCTTATTTGATGTATTTAATGATAGAATCGTTTTTACAAAAGAAAAGTTTTAAGTAAATAAAAGGTGTTTTAACGCGGGCGAAGCCGCGGGGGACTTCTAGTCTTATATATAAAAATCAATTGCTGTTCATTAGTCTCGCTAAAACTCGAGAACGGCTGGGCCGATTTAGCTGATTTTGGTTTTGAAATGTTTGTCGTAGTGCAGGGAAGGTTTAAACGGTTAGAAAATTAGGAAAAATTGCAATAACAAACATTTCATTTTCACATATGAACTGTTCTAACTACTTTCCTGTCAAAAATATGACGTTCGTCCCTTCTGTACGGTAGGGTAGACTCTTTTTCACTGTCGAATAGAAATTTGAAGCACGTATTAAATTAAGGGGTTTAAATCGACAACATACTATTATTATATCCACATTACCCTGATATATTTTGAATTTTGATGGTTGTCCCAGTTATCATTGTTGGTCCGTTCAGTAATTTTTGTTATTGCATTGAAATATTTTGGTGGTTGTCATTATAGCGCTTCCGTACACGGATATTCGTATAAAAATGATGAAAAAACAAATAAAATCAAATAATAAAGGGGGTCCCCATACCAGAAACGAGTTTCTGAGGCATTTTATACTCGATCTTAAAAACCTTAATAGACGAAGACTTGAATTTTACTCATGGTGTGTATTGGAATGACTGCAAGATCAAACAATAAGAACTAAAATTAATTAAAAACAAAAGGGGGTACATACAAGAAACGTATTTTTCCGGCAAATATTGCTCAATCGGAACCCTACGTGTGCAAGTCTGACTCGCACTTGGACAGTTTATATATTTGCGGTACGAGGTTCGCCGGGTCAGCTAGTAGCTGATAAAATATTTAAGTAGGTCCTAGAAAAACTTTAGATACATTATATAAATTGCAAAGTAACCAAGGACCCTGAGGGCCTAAGTTATTTGTTATAACTTATTTTAATGAGATCCGAGAAAATAGACATCATTCAAGGTCTCATGAGAAATCACCAAGAACAATATTATCTTATCAGTACATAGTCCACACAAACATTATAATATATTTATAATACCACTAGCGGTGCCCTGCGGCTTCATCCACGTCTAAAATTATATTTAAGCCATACTCCATAGTACTGGCTATTCCTATAAATTTCTAGTAATTCGGCCTAGCCGTTTGACTGTGAAAAAGTCCTAAACAAACTGACTTTCGCATTACAATATTAATGTTGTGTTGCGTTGCATACATGCACACATAATAACTGGCCAAATGCAAATCGGACTCAGACTCGTAGGGTTCCGTAACACAGTAGAGTATTTTATAACTATAATTTTTCGCCACCAATAAAATAAATAAAATAATTATATATATATAATATATATTATATATATAATATATTATATATATATAATATATAATAAATTATAATAAATAAATAAATAAAATAATATGCTTTTCATAGTGTCTATATGAAAACAAAGCTATGTTTGCGGTTGCTATATGTCGAAAACTGCTGAATATTATCTCGTTCAAACCAATTTTAATGAAAGTTTTTTTTTAAGATCCACAGCTATAATTATTCTTCGTATCTTTTTCACTCCCTTACTTTAAAAGTTAGAGGGGCGAGGGACACAAATTTTACCACTTTAGAAGTGTCTATCTTTCAAATAATTGACTTTGAGAAAACATTTTTTTAGGAACCTCAATGTCATTCTTAAAGACCTATCTATACACACTCCGCACGTATAGGTATGACGATTTTTTTTTGTTTTAGTTCCATGTATTGTGAGCCCCCTTTTATCTTTTATTTTTGTATAAATATTGTAAAGCTGTTTACAGAATACCTACCAAGTTTCAACTGTCTTAATGGTTTCGGAATAAAGTGGCTGAGAAATACAAACGGACAGACAGACCGATAAACATGACGAATCTATAAGGCTTCCGTGTTTTACCATACGGCTACGGAACCCTTAAAATGGCAAATCGAGGAGATATTATGCGTTTATTCCCAATTTACACAAAATAAGCCAATATGTCATCCAAATGATCGATTATCCGTTAACTTAACCGAGGTTTTTGGTAATTCGTAATCACTTATTTAACTTATTTACTCTTCTCACTTAGAATTTAACACTATTGCGTTTCACAAAAGACTGAATTTAATTAATCGCATTCAAACGCTTTAATTGGACCGCAATCATTAACTGGAATTCTCGCAGACCCAACGAAACCAAAAACAAAAAGCTATAGAATAAATCTGTGCCTCTTGTGTAAAATGATATAACTGCAAAATCACAACTTTTCAGGAGAGCAAAAACAAAGTTTTAAAAATCATAATATTTCATTTTTGGTTACACTTATCTAGAACATAAAAATGAATTAAGTGGCGTATGAATGTATATTTTCATGTTTTACAACATTTTTTATGATATATTGTAAGCATTATCAGAAAAACTATAAAAATCGACGAGATATACCAAATGTAATATTTGACTAAAGTTTTTTTACGTGT
Source organism: Cabera pusaria (assembly GCA_954871355.1). Classification (NCBI taxonomy): domain Eukaryota; kingdom Metazoa; phylum Arthropoda; class Insecta; order Lepidoptera; family Geometridae; genus Cabera; species Cabera pusaria. Next base: position 1,732,562 of record OX940891.1, read on the forward strand.
CTAATGATCAAAGTATAATTGTATCATATTACACAAAAAAACCTTTTGGTGAAAATTAATATTTGATCAGTCGTTTTAATGAATAACAACATAATTCTTAGACATACACTTACTGACCTAAAGGCAAAAATACTGAAAATAAATAATAGATTAATATAGCATTACCTAACATGCTCTAAATATTATACTCTGCTACTGCAATGTAGAGACTTTAACAGTCGGGACACATTAATGGCTTAACGAATGGGGATTTATGTGTCCCGACTGTTAAAGTCTATATATTCCATATAACAATGTATAATTTATTTTATGAGTGTATCGACCGAGAAAGAATTTAAATGGTATAGTTTTTTGATATCCCTAAACATAAGTCTAAACTACTAGACTTACTTGTTTTTTTCTTTTTAGTTCGTTTTTTAACACTTCACTTTTGCGCAGTCGGGTTTTTTGATTTTTTAATTTAATTTTTATTTTACACTTTTTAGTTAAGTAAAGGACGGAAAATTCCGTAATCTTCTCATTTCATTTAGAGAGTTGATGTCATGTGGATTATTGAGTAGTTGCCGGGGATCTAAACTACTTATTACTAGTCCATCTAAAGATCTAACCCGGCTCAATGCTACATAGGCTTGACCTTTCGCAAAAATGCGTGAACTTAAGTCGACCACAGCTTTGTCCAAGGTAGTACCTTGTAATTTATGGACAGTTACACCCCAACATAATATCAACGGTAACATTTTCCGCTCTTTTTTACCCTGTCCACGAAGTGCGTCGAATTCTGTACATGATGGTTCGATTCGGACTCCTACTCCAGAGACGTTGTTTTTGATACCTTTGTCGTCAAATTCAACATAAACAGCCAGTGGCAGTTCTCCGGGTTCCAACTGGTCCCTCCGAAGAGCTGGCCACTCAATTGTTCTTATGATTCCCATTGCTCCATTGACAAGACCATGGGTAACGTTCAAATTTCTCTTATGATTTGAGACGTGTATAAGTGCGTATATTAATACTACCTACTTACTGAATAAATGCTTTGACTTTGACTTTACCGCCATCGCATGTGTACCGGAACTGTGAATTTTCAGCTTAGAGCTGGGATGAATCAGGTTATGTTTGAACCTTGTTTTGTCTCCTCTAGGACCACCTCTTTTTTTCTAGAATAGAAATTGGTATATATACGTACCAATTTGCACATTTCAAATAAATATATTGACGTTAGCGTATATATTTTATTGTTTATGAAACGGGGCCAGCAGGATTCCAGTACTATTATATTTATTAATATGCTTACGCATTTTTTTTGGCAAATATAAGGTTTTGTGCGTCTACACTACTAAGTATGTATTACAATGGGGGATTTAACAACAAATACTAAAAACAAAATAAAATTAAATATCAAAGGGGGTCTACATCACAGTGTGGTCTACATACAAGTAACGTGTATTTTTCGGCGTTTTGTGCTTGAACTTGTAAACTAATAATAGATAGAGACTTGAAATCTTCACAAAATATGTATAACTATGACCGTTATTACAATTATGGAATAAAGAACAAAAAACCGAAATGCGTGAAATAGATAGGGTATTGCTTTTTAAGCTTACTTACTCTACAGTTGTACTATTAAACGACTATACCAAAAGGAAGAGGTTGTTTGTTACCTCAGAACTCCATCAATTCTTAACCAATTTGGAAATATTTTTTTTCTGTTTAAGTTAATATGATTTTCGTTTGGTCTCATTGTAATTTTATTGAGATCTGATTAGTAACTTCAGAGATAAGCACCGCAAACTTGTTACTGAAAGTGACTAACGCGGCATGTAAAATCGTTTTTTTTCGATTTGTACGATCATAAATTATTTGTTATAAATATATTTTGAATCTCCATTTTAAGACCTTTAATTCGATACCCCACTCGATAGGTTTTGAGAAAAAACATTTTTTTGAACCCCAAATTTTGGCGTCTGAAATCCGCCATTTTGAATTTTTCAATTTTTTATGTTATTGTTGACACTCGCGCTAGCATGGCGAATCTATTGACGTGCCAATTATCAAAATCGGCCCACGCGTTTGGTCTCTAGTGTGCCACAAAGGAACAAACATACATACATATATAGACTGATAAACACATTACCTCTCCTTTGCGTCGCGCAGTCGGGTAAAAAATAAATGTGCAAATAGAGTTAAGTTGAATACAAAAAGTATATAAAACAAAAGTATGTAATCAATTACACCTGTGATAATTAGAATTTTAGCACAACGATACATTAGGGCACTAAAAGATCAATAGTAAATAAATCACAACCCTTACACGTATTTTACTTGGAAAATAATTAGTAGTTTTAAACATTATAGTTACTGTTATGAAGGGAAATACAATGGTACTAATTGTATTTATTTATGCAGGAAAACGATTTACCTCTGCCGATACCACAATGCCTTAAGACAAAAGTATTTAATAACGAGTGCGTCCTACCTGTTATGACACACGGAACGCATACAGTAGCATTACTACAACCTTGCTTATATAACCTTCTCAAGTCCGATGTTTATGTGTAAATCTGACAATCTACCAACAAATGAATAAAAAAATATACACGATATATCTTAAAACATTTTTCATTAAATAACAATCTAAAGTTTTTGTGACAAATTGTATTACTAAGCAGCTGCATACATAACGGTGCCGGTCTATGACCAAATCGGGCTCATCCTTTTCTTCTCGAACCCGTGGCAACACTGAGAAAAGAGAATACAAACACTGAGCGCCACTCAAGCGCACCCTGGCCTCACTTCACCTCCCGTGAACATTTTGGAGTACCAAAGTATATCATTTTACACCAAATTTATTTATACGTGTTTTGTTGTAAATCTTTGATTTATTGATATAACTGAGTTATGTGGTCTTTCACTAACGTAAAATATTGTGTGTAATGAATGATCTAGAGTAGTATTATCTAAATTGTTAAACACAATCCAAAATTTCATCGTACCAACGGGACTTGAACCCGCATTTTGGTACGATGAAATTTTGGATTGTGTTTAACAATTTACAAAAATATTAAGTGTGAGACACTTCAAAGAAACATAATATTAGTACTATCTAACACGAAAAAAAAGTATTTTGTACGTTTACGTGGTTTATCTCGAGTTGTACCAAACATCTACGCAAACAGTGATACTGTATAATGTGAAACAAAATTAATCGCTGGAATAAAGTAATAATTAATAAAAGTTGTATCTAAATACAACTTTTATTGCATCTTTTACACAAAAAAAATAATTGAGAATTAGATTTTTTCTTATGATATAAATCGTGCTTAATTATTAGACACTAAAATTACACAAAAAAATTAAGCATGCAAATTAAGCTTGAGTTGTATCAAACGATCTCCTAAAGAGATATCGAAACGTGATTTAGACCAATAAAATCGTATTTTTTTTTAAGTACTCGAGTTATATCGTTTTGCACAGGAGGCACAGAAATTATAGTAAGACGTAATATGAGTACATTTAAACATTGATTTAAACAACTTTTACAATACTTGGAACTTTGGTATCTAACGACTAAGGAATAAGGTTCAATATCTACACTTCATTTCAAAACGAAGTATGTTCATTAAAGTCGAAATACCAAGCGGTGGGCGTGGTTTTTAGGGTTCCGAACCCAAAAGGTACCAACGGAACCCTATTACTGAAACTCCGCTGTCCGTCTGTCTGTCTGTCTGTCTGTCTGTCTTTCTGTCTGTCTGTCTGTCTGTCCTTCTGTCACCAGGCTATATCTCATTAACCGTGATAGTTAGACGGTTGAAATTTTCACAGTGATGGTGTATTTCTGTTGCCGCTATAACAACAAATACTAAGAACAGAAAAAAGTTAAAAATTAAAGGGTTTAAAACAAAAAACGTGTTATTTACGATAGCGCCATCTACGAATCTTCATTAATGGCGCTATCGTGTTTACCTTAATCTCTGAAACGGCTCCAAAGATTAAATAAAATTTAGTATACAGGTGTTTTCCGGGGTGATAAATCGATCTAGCTAGGATTCATTTTCAGAAATTTTGTTTTATTCATGTTTTCAAAAATCAACTTTATCGAAAATCGACTTCAAATATGACTCTTCCCGACATCTATTGGCGAGTAGAAGTAGCTTTAGTGTTATTTTGCAGTTAAAGCAGCTATTTGCTCTCAATTAAAATAAATAGTATTATTATTCGCCAATATATGTCGGGAAGAGTCATATTTTTCTATTTAAGTGGCAAAAAATACCGAGCATAGCTGTGCGGTGTTCAATCTGCAATCAACTAGGTACAAATAACTTACCTGTGTATTATATTAAAAATTGCCTTTGAAATTAATTCACCTCGACGCAACTAGATGGCTACACAGGAAAAATTAGCACGCGTAAGCGTTTCATTTGTTAAATTTGTGGGCCTCGGCCGATTTGTTTCCATTAGTTTTAATAGTAGTAGTGTACAGTTAGTATTGATATATATTATCTTCTATTTTAGTACTTACAGAGTTTTATTTAGCTAGAATCAGTGGAAAGTTAGTCACGTAGTATTTATATTCTCTTTGAGTTCATCGTACAACTACGAACACTTGGTCTTCCAGATATTTAATAATATTAATTATCTTTGTGTTAACGATTACTTAGTAGGTGTTAGAAGTTCGTCAGATATTCGTTGATGGCGTTCGGAACCCTCCGTGTGCGGGACAAAAGTCTGACTCGCACTTGGCCAGTTTTATTATAACTTATAATGATGGGATCATAAAAAATATATTTGAAAATTATAATTTTTATGATCCCAGTGAATCACACCACTATTTTTCTAGATGTTTCGGGTACATTTATCGATCGTCGTAACACTATTATACTAGTTAGTCAAAAAGTTTGTGAGTGAGGAATTAGCATGCTTGAGTTACAGAAATATTAATAATAATTATTTATATTTCTGTGCTCGAATACAGTGGAACCGCTACAAATATTTGATAAAAAGGAAATATATAGTCAAGCCTGAATTAAGACGTAGTATACCTTTAACACGTTAGCTGCGGCACCAATTTTTGCATACTTTCCGTTCCTGCGGCACGAGGTATAATCGGCCCGTACCAGACGTTAGGGCGACACGCGGTCTATTAGACCCCACCTCCTTTTACAGACTAAAATCCATTTTCTGGCGCGAAATCAAAGATAAATGAGAATTTTGGTCCTTATTGATATAGACAGTGAATTGATGAACCCTAATCCACCGTCGCCCCGGGATCTGATGGCTAGTTTAGGAATTATTAGCAAAACAAAATATGGGATCTTATACACCTCGTAACGCACTGAAATAGGGCAAATTTTCGCTGCGATTAGTGATGGGAAAAATAATATCGACGTTTTTAAACTGTCTTAACTACGCAACGACTTGACCGATTTTGATCAATTATATCTCATTAGATCGTTTTAAGGGCAAAACCTGGCAAAACAACACAAAGCTATCAAAGGATACATTTTTTTTTAAATAATCTAAAAGGACGTGCTCTCCAATCGACGTGATGCACAACACTGGTCGCGGGAAGCTCGCGTTGAGTGCGGTACGAGGTCAGGGGGGATATGGGACGTTTTAGCCTCGTTCCGCACTGCATTAAAATTATATTAATTCAGTGCGGCACGAGGCCTAAGACATCCGGTACCAAGGTAGGTACACCACCGAGTCCGGAACCATTAGTGATCTCAAATATATATTTATCTCTTTCCTACACTGGACCAAACCAAAGCTATGCCATTCGCACGACAGAGAAATTCACTTTTTTGCTTGCCGCACCACAGGGAAGTTGCATCAGGGGTGATTTAGGCCTCGCTTCGCACTTAACGTGTTAAACGACAAATTGCGGGTAACACTGTGGTACACAGCAAGTCAAGAATAAAATATTCGCACGTAAACAAAGGTACTGAACATGCTGTGATAAACTTTCCCCGTTAACTTAAAACACCGCTTCGCAAGCACCCTGCCTGATAAAATTGCATTTTTACCAACTCCATAAAGCCTTTTATCGCTTGGCATTACTGTTATAGTCCATTTAGTCCTATTTGTTAACTTCAAACGAAGTAAAATGCGAAAATGTCACATCCGAGTAAATTGAAAATGGATACTTGAAAAATCTTCGCAACGGACACAAATTGTATTCGAAACTTCTAGAATCCTTCTCGGGATTTCCTTGGAAGGTTCATTAAATTATCTTTGAATATAATAGGATCAGTGAGGCTTAAGTGTTCCTATTCATAAACGAATATTATTATAAAAGCAATGTTACTAAAAGCTCGTCATACTTTAATTACAAGCTTTTATTTAGTTTCACCTGTCCCGATGTTTGTCGTCAAATTATGCAAATTAAATTTGATCCACTTCCCGGTTACCGATTGAGAGGAAATTTTGCATACATGTGTAAATCGCGTGACAATGCTTTATTATGATGACATGGTGCTGATCTGATGATAGAGCTGGAAGGTGGCCAGGGGAACTCCTTAACTACACATGTTATACCCGTAGTGTTTGGGCTCGTTGGTTGTCTTCACTTACTCTGGTCCTAGGTTATGTAAGAGTTATGTAAGAGTGTTTAAAAAGGTTTCTTTTTTAAATATTACTTGTTTGAAGTTAGTTAAATAAAATTAATTTTGCAAATCCGTTCACATAATTATGACGGAGTTATGCAAGAAGATACATAAAAAAATATAAATATCCGGATTGAGAACAGAGTAATTTTTTGAAATCAATTAAAAACGAATTAGCTCCCATCCATTTGCTGACATTAGACTACTTAAACCAATCTTCGAGTCCTCTGAACTAAAGTTTAACAATAAACTTTCAGCTCAAGATCTCGATGTCGAAGAGTTAGTTGCATGTACTTGGGAGCGACTAATCTGCGTCTACCAGGAGATCGGTAAGTCAACTTAGATGTATTTATACTCCTATTATAAAAGTATTAAGGCTTAAGCCTATAATCTTTAAGCTTAACCCTTTGCCTAAAGCTTTGTTGTATAACTTAGGCATTAAACTTTGAATGTTACGAAATATTTTCCCTTTGAGGTTAGAGTGGATTTTTTCTAAAAAAACATAGATTCCTAAAAAGTTGGCATCGCTTTGTCAGCGCCCATGATGTTGCGGATGTTCATATACATACGACTTTGACCGCTTACCCTTAGGCCGTCGTCAACTTGTTTGCTCACTATGAAATAAAGAAATATTTATATTTAAATCAGTGACAGGTTTTAATAAATATGTACTGTGATCGGTATGCGTTTCTCTATGTTGTGTTTCACTATTTCACTTTTTTATTTTTTTTATATAAAAATTGTCTGAAGTACTGAAACACACAGTTACATGTATGGTTGGTTTTAACCTACTTTAATTTTTTTTAAATATTCTGACGTAAACGATTGGATGACAGCTGAATGGTTCATTACTTTTTTTTTCTAATTCAAAGCGTTAAATTCTGCTTTTGCTATGTTTACTTGATAATTGGTTATGATTTATTTTATGATTTATGATTTTGACGTGTATATGTGCGTATATTTATACTGCCTACATACTGAATAAATGCTTTGATTCTTTGATTCTTGATTCTTGAATAAATACATGTTTTTAATACTATGTTGACATTCATTTCAAAGTGGTTACACAAAACATAATAACGCTACAAGTTTCCCCCCTGTTTACTCCCAAGCAAAAAACGCACTCGACAAAAATATTTGAATAAATCATAATCGGGTTCTAATTTTTCGTCAAAATCAGTTGAAAAATCCGACTCATAGGCGAGAACAGACAGACAGATGGGCAGACAGACGGACAAACAGACGAACAGATAGACACATAGGCGAGAACAGACAGACAGATGGGCAGACAGACGGACAAACAGACAAACAGACGAACAGATAGACACATAGGCGAGAACATACAGACAGATGGGCAGACAGACGGACAAACAGACAAACAGACGAACAGATAGACACATAGGCGAGAACAGACAGACAGATGGGCAGACAGACGGACAAACAGACAAACAGACGAACAGATAGACACATAGGCGAGAACAGACAGACAGATGGGCAGACAGACGGACAAAAGTATTTTTGTCTAATCGCGAAACTGAGACGCTTTGCCCGCTTCGCTCGCTCGGTCAAATAGAATTATTATTATTGTTATATACCGGCTGTAATTCACGTACCTTTAGTCGAATTTTCTCGACCTAGGTTTCGAGCGAGTCAGTCGCTCTTCCTCGGGAGTGAGGTCACGCGGTGAGATCGCTATGTGAACATCGCGATCGCGAGAAAATTCGACTAAAGGTACGTGAATTACAGCCGGTATATAACAATAATAATGTTACAAATTCACGATAATTTTAAAATTAAAATAGGATTATGTTTTTTAAATCATTATAATCTACTGTGAACCTACCAGTTTCAGACTAAATCATTATAATCTACTGTGAACCTACCAGTTTCAGACTAAATCATTATAATCTACTGTGAACCTACCAGTTTCAGACTAAATCATTATAATCTACTGTGAACCTACCAGTTTCAGACTAAATCATTATAATCTACTGTGAACCTACCAGTTTCAGACTAAATCATTATAATCTACTGTGAACCTACCAGTTTCAGACTAATTAGGCCATTAATTTTAACCTACTTAGATTTACGTATTTTCAGAAAAAGTTCTGGCTGATATGCGAGATATCATTTACCACAGTGAATGCTACCAAAGATGTGATTACATACAATATGAAAATGAAGTGGAATACATTAAAAATCATCGTAATTACAGGTATGATACTATTTATAAATCTGTAAAATATTTTTTGATCGTGGTGACCCCATAAGTTAAATTTTTCACAGCTGAAAGAGACTTCCAAGTACACTTGAGAGCAATGAATCCGGGTCGTTTATGTTTATAAATCTTTATTCACATTTAGACAAAGTCTCTTACATGAGAACACAATTATAACTAGAAATTAGACTTAAAAAATCTTTTGAATTTTGCAAACTTAACATGCTAGTTTAAAGAAAAAATTGTGTTTAACAGACAATTAAACACTCCTTAAATTATGGTAATAAAACTTCTTAGTTATTTTTATATCCACAGAGGATAGATAGCTTCTGTCAGCATCCGTGGTTATATCATAAAAAAATCAAATTTGAATAAATTATTTTAAAAAAAAAACAAAACCGACTTCATATCCCCAAACAGGCACTTAAAAGCGAAAAATAAATTTACCTTAATATAATTATTATAAGCGCTACCCACTTATCTATTTGAAGTCGGTGCCAGCCAAGTCTATTGGATAGTAGATAGCTACTATTGATATGTATGTAGTAGTAGTAAGTAGGTAGATACATGTAGGTAGTATATATCTACGTCTTCAGAAGTATATGCAACCTCTATTGTGTATAATCTTCTTGGGACTCTTCTTCTAAAACCATTACATTCCTATCTTTGAGGTATTTATCTCCATATCTCTGGAGATACTAATCAGATCTCAATGAAATTACAATGGAATCACCTGGCAAACGTACCCTACCTATTTAAAAAAAATCATATGAATCCATTCACAATTGACGAAGTAATCGCGTAAAATACACAAAAAAAAACATACAGACGAATTGAGAACCACCTCCTTTTTTGTGAAATCGTTTATAAAGGGAGACTTTTGAAGATGGAAATACGAAATTACTACATTTGTTTTTGCTTTTGTTTCTGATCTGTCATTCATGCAATACTAGTTGATAGTATAATATTTATTATCAACCGACTTCCGAAAAGAAGGAGGTTCTCAATTTCCGAGGTGGTCTCACTGTAATTTCATCAAGATCTGATAAGTATCTCCAGAGATATGACGATAAACGTCTCAAATATGCTACTGAAATTGACTCGCGCGGCATAAAAGCCGGTTGTTTTAGTTTTTAAACTATCTTAATTATTCAAACTATAATCATGTCACTTACAACTGAAGAATGCACCAGAATTCTCACAATGCTGGAAACCGGCTGCAGTCAGCGCGATACAGCCAGGACTATCAGTATGTCGCTGTCAACAGTACAAAGAGTTCTCCAACGTTACGAAGAAACTGGCTCTAACCTACGCAGACCAGGAACAGGAAGAACCACGTGTACCACAGCACGAGAACATCGATGCTTGGTGAACACCATGCTTCGTAATCGCTTTCTCACAGGAACTAAACTTACAAATCGGTTTCGACGCCTTGGAGGAAGTAACCCAAACGCATGGACAGTAATACGACGACTTGCTGAAGCTAGCTTGCAAACGGTCCTAAACTGGAGCGTGGGCATCGTATTTCAAGGCTAAGATATGCACAGAACCACTTAAATTGGATAATTGAAGATTGGTTAAATGTTATGTCCTCCAACAAATAAACATGTATGCTCTACAAGCACGATGGAATGATGAAACGATGATGATGAAACGATGATGGACACAGAGTGTATAGAAGACCAGTGGCAAGATTCAAACAAACATGCATCGAATAAAAAGTAGCCTACGTTGGTGGGTCTGTACTTGTGTGGGCCGGAATTTCTTCTGAGAGTTGCACAGAACTGGTGTTCATAGAATACGGCTCTTTAACTAGCCAAAAATATGTGGAAGAAATCCTCAATAAACACGTTGGTCCATTTATAGTCAATTTGGGTGAAGATGCTATTTTTATGTATGACAATGCCCGACCTAATACAGGTTGGATTGTGAATGACTACCTTCAAGTGATGAATATTACTTGTATGGAGTGGTCAGCATGCAGCCGGGATATCAACCCGATCGAGAATCCTTGGGACGAGCTATGGAGATACATAAAACAACAAAACCGGGGAGGGTTTCGTTCACGCATTCACGCATCGTGAGCTCAAAATTGCTCTCATAGAGGAATGGGAGAATAGTACCCAAAATTGTATAAGAAACTTGATGTACAGCAGCCCAAACTACGTAAACGTAGTAATGGAAGCACGAAGAGGCGATAAGAAGCATTAAAGATTCCAGAAAATCGTGATGTTATTCAAAAATGTCATGTTTCCTATTTTTGTTTTAAGGCGAGATCAGCAGATGTTTCCTTTATTTGTAATTTTTGGATATAAAATGTAGTAATTAATACATTTTATTACTTTTATTTGAGGAGTATTTAAGTCATTTTAAGGAGTAATTATAAAAACTGCAGCACTGATTTTGAAATTCTTTCACTAATGGAAAGTTATATTATCAGCGAGTAAAGGAAGCTATATTTTATCCCCGTTTTCGCGCGAGTACGGGAACTATAGATCTTCTTCGATAACATGGCCCGCCCCTCCAAATTACTGTTTTAATGTGTGTAGTCACATCCTTACAAAAGAGGTTGTAAGTAGTTGTAACTACGTTATAAGAGTAGACACTCCCCTACATTGTTGATACCCGAATTATACAGGCACTTTGTAGCCAACCTAACTTAACGGAAAGTATTGCTTATAAATTTCATAGAAACTTTTTTTGCAGTGTTGGTTGGTACAAAGTACGTTCACTCCTAATTATAGGAGTTATTTAATTATGTATGCAATGTCGCGGAACCGGCAGTACCAGTACGCACACATGCGTGGTGGTGCGTTGTAAATACTTTCAAACGTTTTTGAATTTTGAAGGGGCGGCTCATGTTATCGTAGTAGATCTCTACGCTGGTGAAACCGCGAGGCGCTGCTAGTAGTGGCAACATGTATGTAGTTAAATAATAATTGTAATTAAAATTGTGTATATAATTCTAGGGAGCTGGCTGAGGTCCACAGCAGAGTATCGATTCACTACAGCGACAACACTTGCATAAAGTACAGAAGAGAAGTACTTTACACTTGGGATCAAATGTTGGGTAGGTATCGATAAAATATATTAAATATATTTTATCGATAATATATTATATATAATATATTATATATTTTATAATAAATTTTATTAAAAAATTAATAATAAATATTAATAGGTTTTTGGGGGATCACGCTGATCGCGTCCGTGAGATTCTGCCCTAGAGTCTCTCACACGTGTCCCCTGGGTGGCGCCAAAGGATCAATCGATATATCGGTGGTAGGCTTAAGCCGTGGCACGTAACCACCCACAGAACAAAGACATGGCGCGAAGCGGTTCGCCGTGTGTCGCCGTGATGTTCTGTGATGCCAATTCGGAAGGGTTGGTCGGTACAGTTGCGCAGCATAAATTGGACTGTTCTAGCTCACAACGGGAATGTAGTGGCTGGAAGTTGGTCTCGGAGAGCAGTGGGATCCGAAGCACGGTTTTTCCGCTGGCCGACCGCAGGTAGTTGGGGGCCCAATTAGGGAGAAAGCCACTCACGAAAGGCTGCCCCGCCGACCCGATGGACATCTTTGGGGGGGTTCGGGCGTCCCCGCGGTCTCCGAACCAACTTCAAACAGCTGCAGCATCTCGTTTTTTGGGTTATTTAGTCCTTTGCGCCTCGTCCCACTGCCATCTTTTCACCTATTCACTCCATTTAAAATTCAAATATGAGAAACGGTAAAAGCAAGTTGAGTTTTAAACAGCGGAAGCACGTCCTCTCCCTTAAAGTGCACCTTACAAATATTAGAGGACTGCACTCAAATATCAACCCAGTCCACTTTCATCTCGAGACTGAAAAACCTCACTTGCTGTTCCTCACGGAGACACAAATTCGATGCCCAGACGACGCTTCGTACCTGTCATATCCCGGTTATGTTCTGGAACATAATTTCAGACCACGTGCCGGAGTATGTGTGTACGCGCGCGACGACATCTGCAGCCGTCGTCTCCGCAACTTTGAAGACCCTAAGTTCTCGGTGCTTTGGATGATGGTTGACACCAGCGTAGAAAAGATCATCTACGCTTGTGTGTATAGATCGCACAGCGGTGATCAGGAGACTAGCGGACTTACGGACTATTTAAGTATGATGGCAGACTTAGCCCAACAACGGTACCCCTCGGCTCAACTTGTGCTTCTGGGGGATTTTAATGCCCATCACCAAGATTGGTTATTCCCACACCAGATCACCGACCACGCTGGAAGAGAAATGTACAAATTAGCTTTGACGCTAAACCTCACCCAGCTGGTCCAAGAAGCGACCAGGGTACCCGATGTCGAAAGTCACACCGCCAATTGTCTTGACCTTCTGCTGACTACAGATCCAGACTGATACGTGGTGTCGGTAGCATCACCGCTAGGTAGCTCCGATCACTGTCTGGTGAAGTCTGTGTCGTCATATTCCCCGCCTGATCCCAGCCCAAGAGGCTGTCGTCGGATATGGCGATACAAGTCTGCAGATTGGGATGAGGTGTGTTCTTTCTTCGCGTCTTATCCTTGGCAGCAGGTATGCTTCTCTTCTGGCGATTCTTCAGCTTGCGCGGATGCTGTGACGGAAGTTTTGCAACAAGGAATGGAATATTTTATTCCATTTTCTGACGCTCCTTCTGCCAGCAAAGCTCGTCCTTGGTATAGAGCCGAATGTAGAAACGCAGAAGCGTTAAAGCAAAAGGCATATCTTGCTTGGGTTGATGCTCGAAACCGTAAAGCTAAGGATGTGAGCGAAAAGAAGAGAGCCTTTAACCGTGCTTCCAAGTCGTACAAAAAGGCACTGAAGAAGGCACGCTTTGACCACATTCACCGAATAGGAGCCAAGCTAGCTTCGCACCCTACAGGTAGCAAAGCGTTCTGGTCTCTGGCAAAATCCGTTGAAGCCAATTTTTGCCATTCTTCATTGCCACCACTGCTGAAACCAGACGGGTCACTAGCTCATACTGCTGAAGAGAAAGCAAACTTGTTTGCTACTATTTTCGCGGAGTCTTCACGTTTAGATACTACGGGAGAAGTACCTCCGAATCTACCTGAGTGCGAGCTGGCTATGCCGGAAATCCGCATTCGTCAGGTTGAGGTCCGTAAAACGCTCCGAAATCTAGACGTGAACAAAGCTAGTGGCCCCGATGGTATACCAGCAATAGTCCTTAAGACGTGCGCTCCTGAACTTACATCAGTACTAACACGCCTATTCCGCCTCTCCTATGAGACAGATAAAGTGCCAAGTGCATGGAAGCTTGCAAACGTGCAGCCAGTGCCCAAAAAAGGCAGTCGTGCTGATCCTGCAAACTACAGGCCCATATCAGTCACGTCCATACTTTGTAAGGGTATGGAACGTGTTCTTAACAACCGGCTCTTGGCATACCTAGAAACGAACGATCTCTTCAGTGACCAGCAATACGGGTTCCGCCGAAAGCAGTCCACTGGAGACCTTCTAGCGTATGCCACACACATCTGTAGCGAGGCAATTGAGAGACACGGTGAGGCGCTAGCCGTCTCTCTGGATATCTCGAAGGCCTTTGACAGGGTGTGGCATGATAGCCTTATAAGTAAGCGTCCGGCTTATGGCTTACCTAGTGGCTTTCGTGGCTGGATATCTGACTTTTTGAGGGAAAGGTCATTACGAGTAGTCGTGGACGGCTGCTCGTCTGATCGATTAGCTACTAACGCTGGGGTACCTCAAGGGTCTGTTCTCTCTGCGACACTTTTTCTGCTGCACATTAACGATCTGCTTAAACCCTGCACCTTTGGGTATGCAGACGACAGCACCGTCGTAGAGAGATATATATCTGATTCACGAGCTGGTAGTGCTAAGATCCAGTCTCTAAGAGAAGCTATGATTGATCGCATGAATTTGACACTACAGGCAGTCTCCGATTGGGGCGATGCTAACTTGGTCAAATTCAATGCATCTAAGACCCAGGCGTGTTTGTTCACCGCTAAACGGAGCCCCTTTGCCCTGTCTCCAACATTCCGAAATGTGCCGTTGCCTGTCTCAAACCACCTAGAGCTGCTAGGAGTTACATTAACTTCCAACCTCAACTTCGGCTCCTACATAGAGTCCATAGCTAAACTAGCCGGTAAAAAGCTTGGCGTTCTCAGAAAGGTAAGGCGGTATTTCACGCAGGGACAGCTTCGAAGTCTGTACCAAACACAAGTCCGATCTTGCATGGAATACTGCTGCCACCTCTGGGACGGCTCGGCTAAATATCAGCTGGAAGCTCTGGATTCTATCGATAAACGAGCAAGAATGCTAATTGGCGAAACTGAATCTACAAAAAACAAGCTTCAGAGCCTCGAGCATCGGCGTAGAGTTGCTAGTTTATCTGTGTTCTACAGGATACATTTCGGTGAGTGTGCGATGTAATTACACAATTTGATTCCTTCTTCCCCCTTTTACTATCGGACAACAAGGCAAACTAAACAACGGCATCCTTACGTGGTGGATATCCCAGCAATCCGCACTAAACGATTTGGTTCTACCTTTTTAATTCGAACCGCTAAGGAATGGAACACGTTGCCAGCTGACTTGTTTCCGAGTAGCTATAACTTGGGTCTCTTCAAGTCAAGAGTGAACAGGTATCTTCTAGGCAAGCGTGCTACACCCTCGATCACATCGTCACTTTCCACCAGGTGAGATAGTGGTCAAATGCTTGCCTATCTGCAATAAAAAAAAATAAAAAAAATTGCTATTTTGATAGTAAAGAGCCGCCTTATGACCATACATCTAATAAATATGCATGTGCGCGCTTTTGCTTTCACATTCCGTTCAGAGCCCACGTAACACCATTTCTAAACAAACACTCAATTAAAAAAAAAAAAACAGAAGAAAGTTACATTTAGCTTGTCTTCTTTTTGGTATAATGAAATACGAGGAGCCTTCGTATCTGTACCAGAAGCTATCATGGTACTCTAGTCGCCGATCAGTCGATACCCGTCAGTGCGTACCACGGCTCTCCACTCAAGCTCACAGGACGACTAATTTTCGAGGCAGTTTCAGGTATCAGGCTACCAAATGCTGGAACAAATGCTCATGGTTTTAAATTAAAACTTAAAAAGATGTGTACGATCACCAGATTGGAGAAGAAATTCTCCTGCATGATACCAGTGCTTTATAAGAATTACATCCATGATCATAACTGTATACTCACTGTCATAAAGCCTCATTATTTGTTATATATGTTTTATTTTAGTAATTATAGTTTTATGTGTTTATATCCGCTCTTTTCATATACCTATCCGTTTTTATTATTAGTGCTTTGCTCACTATGTTACCTATTTACATATTAGATATACGTACCTATGTTTAATAATGCCTTTTGCTGTTGTGTTTATTGTATGGTGTTAGCCGTAAGGTGACGTCACCGACCGGCCCCACCGGAAGACCAGCGTTAGTTCTGATACTAACATTATGCTGAGTTGGGGCCGATTGGAGACGTATGTTACCAATAAACGTTTCATTACCTCACCTTCTTTTATATTTTATAGGCTAGCATTAGATCACTATTTGACCCTGGTGGTAAGTAATATGGTCAAAGACGGTGAATACGCTAGGCCTAGAATACTCTGATTGTGTTGGGCTGTGCGCTGCCGGAACACCGTAAGGTTATGCCAGCAGATTATTTATCTTTATGATGGTGGTAAGCTACTTTTTGGTAGCAAGTCAGGTGGAGTATGGATATAAGCTTCTACTGCCTGTGGATGTACGGAAACATCTCTAAATATCAAGTCTTCTATTCTTTACGGTAACGGGGTTCTTACAAGGCTAAAGCTTCTCCCGATGATCAGCCCCCTCAACACAAGTTCAAAATGTATGGACATTTTAAATTTGCGTTAGCGTGAATGGATGGGAATGACATTTTAAACTTGCGTTAGCGAGAATGGAATCAGAAATTAAATTTTGTCTAGGGGGGGCAGATCAAATCGGCCCCAGGTATCAGTGGCAGCCATGTTTCTTTCCAAATTTGATCCGTTAATATGTAAAAATAATTTTATTATAATTATAATATTTCGATAGTCGTCTCAAAACAGTTGTCATATCAGACCTTAGTCAAGTCCAGGTTAAGGTCAAGGTCACCGTCCAGGCAGACTGTCACGAGACGTTATTTACAATGAGACATCAAATGCAGATTCTTAAATCATAGATTAATTATTTTCTTTTGGTTCAGAGATCTTTATTTTCGAGACATAGGCATTTTGAGTAGAAATCATTATTTTAGTAAATTAAGCTTTTTCTAAGAACTCGATCTGTTACCTAGCAACCTGTGAGTGAATAAGTAGTATTTTTAGTATGTAGTATTTTTATTTATGTCAGATAGAAAAGCAATTGACTGCTATCTCACCTGATGTGAAGTGAAGATGTGGTCTAAGATTATGCTTATCTGGAATTGGAAGACGGAAATGAGACGAGGCGATGGAACTGGATAACTATTCTCGTCTTCCATTCTGGCTGGCACCGAGCACCATGACAATACTCAGCCAATCGATTGGTGAGATGTTTTTGTTGGTTGGTTAGTTGGAGCCATGGCAGAAGCATTCTACCAGTCGTCACCCCTTTAAAACCAGCCAGTGGTCACGTGTAGGGTATCTCGAGGTGCAACCCTAAGGACGAAGGAAGGAAACAATGACTATTATGTGGGTAACAATGACCCTCGATAATATATTAATTAATACACACGAACTTTGTAACTGTGTGTTTCGAACAGAAATGATTAACTTTATTAGAAAGAGCTAATGAAGTTCATATAAAAATGAGTGGTCTAGGCACATGAGTAAAGAAAAGGGTCTTGATTGTTCGAGAATATACAATAAATAAATATATTTTCTATTAGGTTCGCCAAACTGGTCATAACACATCGACATTTTATTTAAAATGCTATAAAGAACATAACACGTGTCTGATCTACTTAAAGCAAACACAAACACAACATATGAATTATTTTTGAAGAAACAGTTACAGTTGAACAGAACAAACAACATTAAGTTTGATAAAAAAATATTATTATAATGTTACGTACACTTGTTCTGAAGTATGAACAAGGCACTTGTAAAATATTATTATAATGTTACGTACACTTGTTCTGAAGTATGAACAAGGCACTTGTAAAATATTATTATAATGTTACGTACACTTGTTCTGAAGTATGAACAAGGCACTTGTAAAATATTATTATAATGTTACGTACACTTGTTCTGAAGTATGAACAAGGCACTTGTAAAATAATTATGTGAGCTTAAGTCTTTTGTTATTTTACCCATTTCCATAGCAAAGTACCATTATCTATACATAATAACTCAATCAAACTCGATACTTTGGCGCCGTCACAACTTCCCGGAATACAAAAAAGGCTGGCGTGGCCATTGAAAACAGCAGCAAGCGCAATAGTAGTTACAGCTGCTGCCTATTTTTCCCTTTTAGGGTTGAGATTCTAGGACTGTGGGGACCGGGTGCACACAGCATTTTTATAGATCTCTCCGCACGTCTGGTTGAAACGAACCGGGACCGAAATGCTGGCAAGTATTTAGCCCAGAGACTAAGCATCGCCATTCAACGGGGAATACAGCCAGCATTTTGGGAAGTATTTTTAAATCTTAATCTATAAATATAAAAGAAAGTCGTGTTAGTTACTACACTTATAACTCAAGAACGGCTGGACCAATTTTTATGATTTTTGTATTTTTGGAATTGTCTTTGTCAGGAATAGGATAATAAGTATTAAAAACAATAAATAATTGACCTAAAAAAATTATATAAGAATAAATATTTTGCCAAAATGTTCCTGGGTTTAAGAACTGCCGATTATTTGATGTTCAATTGTTTATCCCGCCGTATTTTTTTTGGTATAATTATGGCTCCACACGATTAGTGTATTTAGCCCCTGTTGACAGGGGCTAAATACACTAATAGTAAAAAGTAAGTAATAAGTAAAAAATAGTAGTAAGTCAAGTAAAAATTCTTCAAGTTTTTGTGAATTCAAGTCATGTAGATTTTAAAAATGTCAAATATTGTCAGTAATGATAATTGTTTGACATATTTATTGATTGTAAAATATGCGTGTGTTCAGAAATGTATGCTTACAAGCAACTTAAAAAAGTTTATATTTACAAAAACCATTTTTACCAATTTTTATTCTATATCTGGATTTCCATAATACATTATTAAACTTAATATCTCATTTTTGTATGAATTTATTACGTTCATAAAAGCCTAAGACAAGTTAGGTGGTCATTGTCTGTAAGGTGGTACGAAGTTCGCCGGGCAAGCTAGTTAAACATAAAAAAATTAAAATCACCTATTTTATTATTGATTGAGTTATCAATTAAAATGTAAATATAACTTATTTTCTTTTTCAGCAAACCTAGGCGGGATTTTTGGACTCTGTCTTGGAGGCTCCATAGTCAGTGTCATGGAAATTGTATGGTTTTTATTTGACATACTATTCAGCGTTTTTCAAGCAGCATTCACAAAGAAAGTCGGACCCAAAGACCTAAAGGAACAAAATACAAACAAAGTATTTATTGTAACACAAAGTATTCCGAAAGAAGTGAATAATAAATTGTTCAAAGCTGACCATAAAGATGATAAGAAACTTGGAAAGAATTCAGCTGAAGTAAGATACAAATTTATCAACTGAATGTGAAGAAATGGCTCGGAGTTGTTAAACTCTGAGTACATCAATCCACAGCAATATTATATATGTATATGTATTAGGTCCGACACCTTAGCCATTGGGCTATTGCCGCTTTTTTTTAACATTAATATTTTTATAATATTATTATTTATATATTGGATAATATGTTATAATAATAATATAATATATATTATTGCATAATATATTTATAGAAAAATATAAAATATTAGTTTTATAAACATTATTTGCATTTTTAAATATTTTTAGTATTACTTAATAGTACACAAACTATATAGTACCATTATCCATTGGGCTATTTCCGCCATATTATGCGAAAGTCACTATGTATATTTTATTTCGTTGTTTAGGACTTCTTCACGGTAAAACAGCTAGATGGATATAGCTGCAACTTTGCTCCGGGATAGCCATTTTATTAAAATACAAATTTGCCGTGTGTCCTTTCTTCACAATCAATTGTTCCTTATTAGCGACACTATCGAATGGTGAAATAATACAGTGTGTTTTTTGTTTAAAATCAGCGGGTTCGATTATTGGCTAGGAATATTGTTTTATTTCATCTTATGATGAAGTCTTAGTTTTCATCAAAATCGGGTCCTAGACTCGATCGAATACGTTCGCTTTTATTCCTTAGAGTTTTGGATTTGGTCATGCACGTGTACTTGAAAAATTCACGTGTATATAATATTAACAAGATATTATGTAATAAATAAGCGATAAATATAAAATAAAAGTAATGGAGATGTATTGACTGTGTTTTTATTTAATCATTATCTGTTTCACTAGAGGACAAGCAAGACTATTGCATTATTCAGAATTTTAAATTTCACAAACCCTTTAATTAAAAATATTTAACCTCCGACGCAAAATGAAGTGGTGTTCTAAGTTTGACGTCTGTGTAATGTGTGTGTTTGTCTTTGAAATTGTAGCACCCAAACGGATGTACCGATTTTATTTAGTTTTAATTGTTAGATAAGTGTCTTAATCGACAGTGTTTCTAGCTTTGATTCATGAAAATAAGTTCAGCCATTCCAGTCTATGAGCGTTTTAGGGTTCCGTAGTCCTGACAAGGAACCCTTATAGTTTCGTCATGTCCTGTGTCTGTCTGTCATTCCGAGGTTTTGCTAAGAGACCGTTAATATTAGAAAGCTGTAATTTTGTGGGGGTATGTATGTAAATGACGCCGACAAAGTGCTGAAATAAAATTTTGATAAATATTTTTTTTTAGGGTAGCTCCCTTATATGAGAAGTGAGGATGAATTTTTTTTTTCATCGTCTATCCTATTGTGTGTGGTATCGTTGAATAGGTCTTTTAAAATGATTTAAGGTTTGCCAATACCATTTTTCGATTGAATGCTCCATTTACGAAATGTTAAACATTAAAGTGCAAATTTTTGTTCCATTAGAGCGTCCCCCCCCCCCCTCTAAAAGCTAAACTGCTGGCTTGAAAAATCTAGAAAAAATTGTGATAATAGCGCATTTCATGAACTTTAAAGGAAAACTATAGCGGTTAAGATAACTTTATTAGTTTAGCAGTAGTAGTCGTTGAACTTGGGTGTTGGATAATTTTGTACCAAATACAAAATCCATAGAATAAATCCTTTAAAGTGACAAAGACGGAGTACCTAGTTGCTTGTTTATAACGGGTAAAGACTTGCATTGAATAACAGGCTACTACGGAACCCTACACTGCGCGTGGTCCAACACGCACTTGGCTGGTTATTTCTAGATGATGACGCTATGAGATCAACTTTTATAAGTCTGATCATTACGAAATTTGGTATCCTCTTTCTTCATTTATATTATAAGATCATGGTAGCATTGGCCTGATGTTGGGGCTTTTCATGGAGTCTTCATAATTTCTACTCATCACCGAGTTACAGCAGACATGTTGAAATTGGGCTCAATGGAATGGATTATACAGAAATCAGTTAAAGTTGGTTTTACAAAATTTAAAACCACCTTCGCCTAATGAATTTAAGTATCATGACATGTACCTAAATTGTAATGAATATTATCTTGAAACATGTATAGTAACATGTATATAACATAGTAGTATAACATGTATAGTTAAATACGGTAACATGCACGGTTAAAATAGATACACATTGGCCCCAGTGGTGTAGTAGAAGAATGGTCGGTTTTGACACCAGAAGTACTGAGTTGAAATACCCGTTTGATTCCATGGATTTTTCTATTTCTATGTGCGCTTTTCACAGTAATGGGAAAACAGGGGGATGACAGGAGACGACAGATGGGTTCGAGTCCCGTCGGTACTATGAAATTTTGGATTGTGTATAACAATTTATAAAAAATATTAAGTGTGTTACACTTCAAGAAACATAATATAGGAAAACATCGTTAAGAAACCCCCTACCCCCGCATGGTGGCACCAAAAACTAGATAGTTTGACTACCGTCACACTATCTAGTAGTTTACGCCTGGCCAGCTAACACCCTCAAGTTATCAAATCTGTCGCCAAACATCTAATGTGTTACTGCAGCTGTCCTTGAGAGCCAGATACCATTACTAGATAGTCTTACTTATTATACTTATATATACTTACATATGCTTATTATACTTATATATACTTACATATGCTTATTATACTTATATATACTTATTATTTACTTATTTTACTTACATATACTTATATATTGTTTACGCCATTTTCAAGTCAATTATTTTACTTCAAGTATTCTTAAAATTCTAATTGCCTATGTTAATTTGGCAGCATTTCCCTTTCCTGTATTCCATCCGCAACCTATATTTTATCTCCTTCACGCATGCACGCCTGCTAATATCTACTCGCTCGCATGATAACGCAGCTAGTGCCGTGTGTGTCGTAGACGCATTACATTCGAAAAGAAGCTCCCGCGCCGCCGCCATCGAAGAAAGCTAGTTTACTAGTTATCCCCGCCATTAAACGTGAATCCGCGCAACGTAAATAACTAAATAGGATACTAAGCAAGATAGTGTCCTATAGTGTTGTGGTACATTTGTGCGCATATAAACCCATCGCAGTAAGTCTCGCGCACGCGGTGATCGCCGCCATTTTAAACACAACACGTTAACTCGGCAACGCAATATTAAATGAAGGAAGCCAGCAGGCCAACTGGCCCGCTCAACAAGAGGAGAAGCAAGAAAGGAAACCACCACTTCAAGGTAGGCGTGCATTCTCTCTATTTCCGTCCATACCTATATTTCGGCTGCCAACTTGCATAGTACCTATACTCGTATATACCGCACCGCGAACCAGTCCTAACAGGATACCTATTCAAATACAGTCCACAACCGCGGAGTCTCATGCTAACACCTTGACTCCACGCACCAGAATTTAGAAGCTGGCCCATTGAGTCTGCAGTGCAGTTCAATTTAGAATAACCTCTCCCGCTAAATCTTCAAGAAAGATCTTAAAGCCCGAAGGGCCATTCACTTTAGGCTCCTCGACCGCACCGCCCCCCCATATATACTTATTACTTACTTATTATACTTATATATACTTACATATAATTATTACTTACTTATTGTTACTAGATAGTTTGACTATCGTCACACTATCCAGTAGTTTATGCCTGGCCAGCTAACACCCTCAAGTTAGCAAATCTGTCGCCAGACATCTAATGTATTCCGGCAGCTATCCTTGAGAGTCAGATACCATTCTAGGCCCAGCGTGCTACCATCTTCGACCGCATCATCAAATACCAACAGGTGAGATTGTGGTCAAATGTTAGCCTATATTAAAAAAATAATAAAACTAGTCAAAATCATAACCCTACTAAATTCGGGTAAAATAAAGCCTGTCTACAAAATATTAATACATCTTGAAAACGGTATGTTGAAAATACGTAATAATAAAACCAGCCATATTTTATTCGGTTTGTATTATAATAGTTCATAATTATATACCTATGCTGTAGAAATGAGAAGTTTGAGAAGTATGATCGGAGTGACTCTGATGGATAAGTTGGAGAACAGCGTGATAAGGGAATGTTATGGTGTGGTAGAAGATGTAGTGACAAAGATAGAGAAAGGGATGCTTAGATGGTTTGGACATCTAGAGAGGATGGATGAAGAAAGATTGACGAAACAGATTTATGAGACGTGTGTGAATGGGCCAGTTGGTAGAGCCCGACCTAGGCGAACGTATCACGACCAGATCGGAGACGTTTTAAAAAAAGGCCAAGTCAAAAGCACCTATAACCGGCGAGCATGTATAAAGACGCTCATGAAAGTGGAAGAAGCGAAGGAGATATGTCAGGATCGTAGCATGTGGAAAGAAGTAGTCTCTGCCTACCACAACGGGAAAAAGGCGTGATTGTATGTATGTATGTATGTATATACCTCAACAAACATAATTTAAGATCGTATAAAAAACTAAAAGAACCGATTTCAAATGTCGCGCTAGTCAAAGTAGCCAGTAGACGTAGTAACTATTATATAATCGGTGCCAGTAGTAAGTAGTAAATCGTTTAGATAAGTAAATGCATCGTAATACAAACGTTGATTTATTAAAAACGGCTCGGCCGATTTAATTAAAATTACAATGGGACCAGCTCGGAAACTTAGCCTACCCATTAAAAAAAGAATAATTCGAATCCGTTTACACTTGACGGAGTAATCGCGTAACATATACACAAAAAAAAAAAACAAACGAATTGTCTCCTTTTTTGTGAAGTCGGTTAAAAACTACTAAGCAATATTTTGAACCCAAATAACTTCGAGGGATCTCAAAATAGTTTGTCTTTATTGATTATCATACACATTGAGGGCCCGGTGGCGTAATCGGGAGAACGGTCGGCTTTGATGCCGTGGTACCGAGTTCAAACCGCCGTGCACTTTCTATCGAAAAATGTATGTGCGCTTCTCACAGTGGTCCTCCGGTGAAGGAAAACATCGTTAAGAAACCAACAACCCCCGCATGGTGGTAGGACACTATCTAGTATCCGCCTGGCCAGCTACCACCCTCAAGTTAGAAAATCTGTCACCAAACATCTAATGTGTTCCGGCAGCTATCCTTGAGACCCAGTTCCCATTCTAGGCCTAGCGTGCTTACCATCTTCGACCGCATCATCACTTACCAACAGGTGAGATAGTGGTCAAACGCTAGCCTATAAAGTATTTAAAAAAAAACACATGAGTAAAGCTTCTTTACTCATACACATGATACACATACACATTAGTAAAGCTTCTTTACTCATGTGTTGTCATAATTGTTGGAATTTGTCAGAATCCAGTGGCTTCTAAATAATTCAAATAAACGAGTTTAATAATATAATTTATGAATATTATATTAATAATTGTGGAGGTTCACAATTGGTGAAGAAATAAAATAACATACATTAAAAACATACAGATGAATTGATGACCTCTTTATTTGTTGATGAGGGTAGATAAAATAGAGAGATAAATTATCTTGACACTTTAACATTAAAGTACGCGTCTGCAAAGCAATAAAAATAGTCGTAGGTAACTTTAGCTTCTGGAGGGGACTAGCAGAAACCTATCGTATTTTTAGACCTCTTGACTCGTGAGGTATATGTTTTGGCCTTTTTTCTAATAGCTGAGTAGGTACTAAAATAATTCCATGGAAATACAAACAGACTTGAGCTTCCGTGGAAATACAAAAAGACTCTCTGCCTTCAATATATTTAGTACTTTAATTTTGCTTTTCGATACATTTTGCTTTAATACGAGTACGTACTGCATGAAATTATTTGCCGAATTCTGCATTTCCTGATAAGTACCTACTATCGGGTTTTTTTATAAACGCGAGCAAACAGGCATCTTCTAATTAAGCGAGCTATATTACCGAACACATCGTCACTTAACATCAGGTGAGATAGTGCTTGCCCTCAGACTATCATAAAAAAGGCAGACAGATTCGTGCAAGACACCCGAGTGACCGCAAGTTCAGTAATACTACATTTTTGAGTAATAATTTTCCACACTCAGTCTGGCATTGTCAATACAGCATGATTACTACGTAAGCAACGCTGCGAAGTAATACTGCACGGAAGCGTCCGACCCTGCTGCCGCTTGGTAGCAAGCTGAGCGCGGAAGCGTATTTATTACTCAAGCATTTAGTATTACTGATTTTGCGTTCACTCGGGTGTTCGGCACGAATCTGTCTGCCTTTTTTTATTATAGTTTGAGGTGCTTGCCTAACTGGAATTAAAAAAAAATGTTTTGGCTACAGATAATGGCTTTTATTCACTGAATTAACAAAAACAAGCACAATTAAACAATATAAATTGCTGCCCCACTAGTTCTTACAATAGCGATGGATCTGCTACAGAATGGGAACTGGGAACTTTCTAACCTCAACAATATCTACACAATCTCAAATTCATATGTCATATCAAGCTTCATCACGACACATGCAAAGGCTAATTTGTAACTTAAGAGCCCGTTCGATTTTTTTCCCACGCTAGGTCCGCCTATAAACGCTGCAGCACCCCCGCTGCCCGAGTGCTGCCCACTTGCAAGTATATTTGTATACGTAACGCGCCGGGAATATGGGACAATATCGCAATCAACCTGTTGACCGTATTCTTGTACAGAAGTAAAGGACGTAGGTCGCAAAACTAATTTAATAAATAATGAGAATATGAATTGGTTTAGAAGAAAATTGTTCTAAGGGATTCTTGTAAACCATGTTTTACATTTTACACAAGCTTTTATTTAACTTGCAATGTATGTATGTATGTCACTATGTTTGATCGGGTGGAATCTTGGAAGCTAAATTAGAACCACGATCCCGATGTCCGATTGGACTCAAATTTGGTGAACCTATGTATCTTCGGTTACAATACAATAATATGGTACTATGGAGCTGGTCTGATGATGGAGACGGAAGGTGGCCACGGCATCTCTGTGATGAAACAACATGACCCCACCGAGTTTGGGCTCGATTGATTCGTCTTGAAGATAAGTTTTCACCTAGATGATATCCAGGGTCTGATGATGAAGCTGGAAGGTGGCCACGGCATCTCTGTGATAAATAAAAGTAACTCTATCGAGTTTGGGCTCGATTGATTCGTCTTGAAGATAAGTTTTCACCTAGATGATATCTAGGGTCTGATGGTGAGGCCGGAAGGTGGCCACGGCATCTCTGTGATAAATCAACGTAACTCTATCGAGTTTGGGCTCGATTGATTCGTCTTGAAGATAAGTTTTCACCTAGATGATATCCAGGGTCTGATGATGAAGCTGGAAGGTGGCCACGGCATCTCTGTGATAAATAAAAGTAACTCTATCGAGTTTGGGCTCGATTGATTCGTCTTGAAGATAAGTTTTCACCTAGATGATATCTAGGGTCTGATGGTGAGGCCGGAAGGTGGCCACGGCATCTCTGTGATAAATCAACGTAACTCTATCGAGTTTGGGCTCGATTGATTCGTCTTGAAGATAAGTTTTCACCTAGATGATATCCAGGGTCTGATGATGAAGCTGGAAGGTGGCAACGGCATCTCTGTGATAAATTAACGTAACTCTACCGAGTTTGGGCTGGATTGATTCGTCTTGAAGATAACTTTACACCTAGATGATATTTAGCGACTGGTAATGAAGCTGGAAGGTGGCCACGGTATCTCTGTGATAAAATAACGTAACCAGAGTTAATTTGGGCTCAATTGATTCGTCTTGAAGAGCACTTTACACTTAAATGATAGCCAGGATCTGATGATGAAGCTGTAAGCAACATAGTCCCACCGAGTCGATTGATTTTCCTTAAAGAGCACTTTACCCATAATCACATCAAATATCAGTGGAATATTTTAAAACACCATGCCTTCTAAAAAGTTTAAAATAAATTATAAGAAAAAAATATTTTTAAAAACAAGCTTTTGTCTGGGACAATGAATTAAAATGTAAAAATTAAATTCTAGTAAGTATTTGGCGTGTAGTTATTTACCTATATTTTTAAAAGCTTGAGGCACTGAAGTATAGTAATTACCTAGCCTGAAAAATGGGTAGTTCTTCAAGCTTTTAAGAATGTAGGTAAGTACCTACACGCCAAATACTTACTAGAATTTATTTTTTACATTTTAGTTCATTGTCCCAGATAAAAGCTTGTTTTAAAATATTTTTTTTTTGTATAATTTATTAATATTTATTTTGCAAATGTAACTAAATCTGTTTTAGAGATAAACGACAAAAATGTTACATAAAACATTAAATTAAAAAATCAAAAAACCCGACTGCGCAAAAAGTGAAGTGTTAAAAAACGAACTGAAAAGAAAAAAACAAGTAAGTCTAGTAGTTTAGACATTTTTGACGTTTAGACGTTTAGAAACAGAAGTTTAGGGATATCAAAAAATTATACCATTTAAATTATTTCTCGGTCAATACACTCATAAAATAAATTATACATTGGTATATGGAATGTAGAGACTTTAACAGTCGGGACACATTTATGGCTTAACGAATGGGGATGAATGTGTCCCGACTGTTAGTCTCTATATTCCATATAACAATGTATAATTTATTTTATGAGTGTATCGACCGAGAAAGAATTTAAATGGCATAGTTTTTTGATATCCCTAAACAGAAGTCTAAACTACTAGACTTACTTGTTTTTTTCTTTTCAGTTCGTTTTTAAACACTTCATTTTTTGCGCAGTCGGGTTTTTTGATTTTTTAATTTAATGTTTTATTTTACACTTTTTAGTTAAGTTTAAGTTTTTTAAGTTTAGTTAAGGACGGTAAATTCCGTAATCTGAACAAAAAACCGAAATGCGTGAAATAGATAGGGTATTGCTTTTTAAGCTTACTTATTTTACAGTTGTACTATTAAACGACTATACCAAAAGGAAGAGGTTGTTTGTAACCTCAGAACTCCATCAATTCTTAACCGATTTGGAAAATTCTTTTTTGTTTGAGTTAATATGATTTTCGTTTGGTCTCATTGTAATTTTATTGAGATCTGATAAGTAACTTCAGAGATAAGCACCGCAAACTTGTTACTGAATGTGACTAACGCGGCATGTAAAATCGTTTTTTTTTCGATTTGTACGATCATAAATTATTTGTATAAATATATTTTGAATTTCCATTTTAAGACCTTTAATTCGATTCCACACTCGATAGGTTTTGAAAATAAAATTTTTTTGAACCCCAAACTTTGGCGTCTGAAATCCGCCATTTTGAATTTTTAATTTTTTATGTTTTCGTTGACACTCGCGCTAGCATGGCAAATCTATTGACGTGCCAATTATCAAAATCGGCCCACGCGTTTGGTCTCTAGTGTGCCACAAAGGAACAAACATACATACATACATACATATATAGACTGATAAACACATTACCTCTCCTTTGCGTCGCGCAGTCGGGTAAAAAGGCATAATTTTCAAAAAAATAAACTATAGAGCAAATTATTTTCTACTAGTTGTGGCCGCGACTTCGTCCGTGTGGAATAGTTTCTTTGGGTAGCAATAACTAATAAGACACATACGTATCCCAACTACACCGCACCGTACCACGCCACGCTAACCCCCCTTCTCCCTCCCCTCACATACCTTCCCCTCCCCCTTCTCCTCACTTCCACCTCCCCTCCTCCTACCCTCACTTTCCCCTCCCCTCCTCTCTTTACTCTTCCCCTCCCCTCCTCTCTTTACTCTTCCCCTCCCCTCCCCTCCCCTCCCCTCCCATTCCTCTTCCCCACACTTCCATGTACCCTCCACCGCCCCATAACCTACCTTCCCTCACCACTTCCCCTACCCTCCCTCTCCAATCTCCCTACCCTCCCCCTCCACTCCCCCTATCCTCACCTCCACTCCCTCTCCCCTCTCACAAACTTTGAATGTCATATTATCCTCTCCCTCCATTCCCCCTCCCCTTCCCTGTCCCTTTCCCTTACTTCCAGATCCCCTCCAACTCCCCATCCCCTCCCCAACACTCCTCTTACCCTCTCCCTCCACTCCCCTCCCCTCCCCCTCCACTCCCCTACCTTCCCTCTCCACTCTCCCTACCCTCCCTCTCCACTCCCCCTTCCCTTCACATACTTTGAACGTCATATTTATTTATATCGAATCAACAGCCTTAATAATAAGTATCAAGCTTCTAGCTTTAAAAATGACGATACTTCCTTACAACTTTTCAGTCCCCCTTTCAACCCCTTACAACCCTCTTTTCGCATTCATGTACTATCTATGTACAAAATTTAATTTAAACCGGTTCAGTAGTTTTGGCGTGAAAGCCAGACAGACAGAGTTACTTTCGCATTTACTAATGCGAAAGTAACTCTGACTTTCCTTACTAGGAAGTAATGATATCTAAACAACAGCCTAAAAAATAAGTTTCTAGCTTCTAGCTTCAAAAATGACGATGCTTCCATACAGATTTTCATCTCCCCTTTCAAACCCTTACAAGCCTCTTTTGCATTAAAAAGTACGTCATCCTGGCTCTCAGACAACACTATTTAAAAACAATATTCTCAACATGGCTCCCACTTTATATAACAAGCTGCCTGCATCAATCAGAGACATATCGAATATTCATGTGTTCAAAAATAAATTAAATAATGTTTTAATTAGCAAGGCATACTATACGGTGCAAGAATTTTTAAATGATAAATCTTTAATTTGAAATTTAATTGTATTATTACTATTTTAATTATTGTAAATTATTATTATTGTAATACTTTTTATATTTGCACGCCAAATGGCAGAATGTAGCGGTTACTAAAAATTTTATTGTACTAACACTATATACCTATGTTCGCAAATAAATAATTTTGATTGATTGATTGATTGATTAACTTATTTATTTATAGAATTACTTGTGTGAAATTTGAATAAAAAATAATCCAAAACTTTGAACCCGTTCGTTTGAAAGAGTTTTTAACACGGGCGAAGCCGCGGGGCACTTTTAGTTATAACTTTTATATATATATTATAAAATAAAGAACGAATAGCTCGTAAAGATTAATGCCCCTCTATTAGAAATTATGTTGTTTACTTCATTGTGAATTTCAATGCAGTTAATCATCATTTTGTTTAATTTTTCAGTAAACAAAAATATACCTGCACCAATATCAACAATTTTATGTTACTGTGCTTCCATACAACCATTGTATCTCACGTTGTGCGCAATTTTAAGTAAAAAAATATTGAGTCGAGGATAAATAAAACATTTAAGACGTTAAATAAAATAAACATTTTGTTATATTTATTTTGTATTCAACTTGTCAAAATTTAATTTAACTAATTCTTAAAATATAATGCATTTAAAAGAGATTTCTGTAGTTATTAACTTCGTTATATTTCTCGTAGTTTGGTTACTTTTATTTCAGATAGAAAGTGTCAGTTTATCAGATAAGGTACGTTATAATATCTTAGTCTAACTATACACATCCATTGTACATTG
Source organism: Cabera pusaria (assembly GCA_954871355.1). Taxonomy (NCBI): domain Eukaryota; kingdom Metazoa; phylum Arthropoda; class Insecta; order Lepidoptera; family Geometridae; genus Cabera; species Cabera pusaria. Next base: position 1,763,431 of record OX940891.1, read on the forward strand.
AAGACTACCGTCATGTACCTTTTAGCAGTACACACCATTTTTTACCTCGTAAAAAACAATTTTTTCTGAGTGTATCATCGTCATCTTCCTAACATTATCTCACTTAAGGGAGGGGTATGGGTTTCAGCGTAAAAAAAAAACACTTTGTTGTGATTTTTTATCTCAAATATCGATTGAGCAATTTTATTCAAACCTTCTATACATTATTGAGCATAGTTTTGACTATGTTCTGTAAATTTTTCATGCAAAAATATTGAACGACTAGCCCGAAACAGAGCTTCCCCCAGAACGTCTTGAAAAAAAAAACAAGTTGCGGTGTTCACTGCCATTTAAAAACTACTGGTCCGATTGATTTCAAACTTTGTACACATTTTCTACATATAAAATAAATATCTCCCCCCTACGTTTAGTAAATTTTTTTTTTTACATTAAGTGTGTTTCCCACCTACAAAATGGCGGAAATTTTCGTGGAAAATAACGGTTCACACTTTAGATGGCCGCCAAAATTTTTTTAATTAAAAAAATAAATAATTAGAGAACGTTGGGGGGAAGATTAGATTATAATTTGACTAAATTTTTATGGTTTTTCATTTTCAAAGAATTTCAAGCCGAGTTACAGTGAACACCGCAAATCGTTTTTTTTCAAGACGTTCTGGGGGAAGCTCTGTTACGGGCTAGTCGTTCAATATTTTTGCATGAAAAATTTACAGAACATAGTCAAAACTATGCTCAATAATGTATAGAAGGTTTGAATAAAATTGCTCAATCTATATTTGAGATAAAAAATCACAACAAAGTGTTTTTGTTTACGCTGAAACCCATACCCTTCCCTTAAGCAGGATCGGTGCAACATACCATTTTCTTCCATTTGGGGCAGTCTGCTGTCATGTTCGCGAATAACTTCGTCGTTTATGCCAGCCGTCATCCCCAGATTTATTATGTCGATAAACGTCTTAAACTTAAATCAGAAACTAACTCGCGCGGCTTTAAAGTCGGTTGTTTTATTTTTACCCGACTTCGAAAGAAGGAGGATTATGTTTTTCGCGTGTATGTATGCATGTAAATATCTATGTAAGTATGTATGTATGTATATTTCTTTGGCACGCCCTAGAGCCTAAACGACTTGTCGTATTTTTATGTGAGTGGTGTCAATAGATTCGTCTTAGCCGTGAGACTGACACTACATCGAAATTTAAAAACAAAACCAAAATTAAGGGTTTTTGGTGCCAAAAAGCAGTCTTAAAAAAAACTATGTTTACAAAATACATCAAAACAAGTATAAGTAAGTGTGGTATCAAAACAAAATAAAACTGGCCAAGTGCGAGTCAGAATTTTGTCTCGCACACGGAGGGTTCCGAACCGCAGTATAATAATATATAAGTATAATATTATATTATATTACCGTGTCAATACCAAACATGCTTATTAACTACAACGCCATTTAACGAATATTTAACGAACTTCTAACACCAACTAAGTGAACTTTAACACAAAGGTAGGTAATGATTATTATTTATTAATAAGTTAAGCAATCGTTCACATAGATGGCGCTATAGTACGTAGTATTATTATCTTTTCTATGGCTATAGTAAAAACACGTATTTTGTATGGGGACCCCCTTTAATTTTTAACTTAGTTCTGTTTTTTGTATTTGTTGTTATAGCGGCAACAGAAATACATCATCTGTAAAAATTTAAACCGTCTAACTATCACGGTTCATGAGATACAACCTGGTGACCGACGGACAGACAGACAGACAGACAGACAGACAGACAGACAGACAGATAGACAGACAGACAGACGGACAGCGGAGTCTCAGTAATAGGGTTCCGTTGGTACTCTTTGGGTCCGGAACCCTAAAATTTATAACGGTGACAACGTATATGTTTTATTGGAGTTTGGAAAAGGAAAGCTAATAAATATTTTTTTCACGAAGTCAGTTTTTTTGTACTTATCAATAATTCACTTGTTTAAACTTATCTTATCAAAAACATTATGCTTAAATACATTATGAAGTATTATTAAATAGTCTTATATATTAAAATCAATTGCTGTTCGTTAGTCTCGCTAAAACTCGAGAACGGCTGAGCCGATTTAGTTGATTTCTGTTTTGAAATGTTCGTCGTAGTCCAAGGTTTAAACGGTCAGAAAATATGGAAAATGTCGAGGAAGGTAGTAAAAACAACAATTTCATTTTCCCATATAAACTGTTCTATACTTTTCTATGAAATATTTGACTATCATCCCTTTTGTACGGTAGGGTAGACTCTGTTCCACTCTCAAATTGAAATTTGAATCATTATAGCGCTTCCATACATGGGTATTCGCTATTTGTGTATAAAAACCTATAAAAACAAAATAAAATTAAATAATAAAGGGGGTCCCCATACAAGAAATGTGTTTTTGAGGCTTTTTATACTCGATCTTACAAACCTCAATAGATAAAGACTTGAAATTAACTTATGGTGTGTATTGCAAAGGCTGCAAGATCAACTAATAAAAACTAAATTAAATTAAAAATTAAAGAGGGTTCCCATACAAAAAACGTATTTTTCCGGCAAATATTGTGTGTGCGGGTCCGACTCGCGCTTGGACTGCGAATATAAATAATTATATTCGCAGTACGAAGTTCGCCGGGTCAGCTAGTAATTAATAAATAATAAACATTTTTTTGCCAACCAATTGCAAATAGAAATATGACCCTTCAAAAGTCTTAAAGAGGAGATGATAAGGGCCAAAAACAGCAAATAAGGTAGTAATAAGGGCGTAGCTAGAGCAGACCTTGATTTTGTGGAAAAACAAATTTTGCTCTGGAAGCATTTACTAGGGAGGAAACGGGGGACTACATTTGTATGGAAAAATGCAACACGCGTTCCCTCTTAAAAATTGATGGCTTACATGCGTTGGAGATAATCGTTTATAGATGCCCTTTAAACTGTTTGCATAGACTGACCGCACCCGCGCCATTCTAGACGCGGCCGAATCACATTGCCATCGCACTATTTTATTTTAGTATAAACGAAAATTTGATATATTACTTATTAAAAATCGTAGAAAAAAAGTTGTTTGTCATGTTATTTACCGGATGCACATAAGAGGTTGCCAAGAATTAATGGTGATACACGCAAGCTGGTTGGCAGCGGTTGGAAACAGAAAGCTAAAGATCGAACTCAGTGGCGTGCCAAAGGACAGGCCATATGTCCAGCTGTGGACAGAAATAGGCTGATGATGATGATGAAAAATTGACGTACATTTATATGAACACAATTATTTCTGAAGTTATACTTCTTTTGGCGCGATAGAGAAAAATGATGAGAGTGAATTTTTACGATGCGCGCGCACACCGACACCTAAATTTAACATCGTGCAGTTAGTTCTAGGTGGTACGATGCGTGCGCACACCGACACCTAAATTTAACATCGTGAAGTTAGTTCTAGGTGGTATGATGCGCGCGCACACCGACACCTAAATTTAACATCGTGAAGTTAGTTCTAGGTGGCACGATGAGCGCGCACACCGACACCTAAATTTAATATCGTGAAGTTAGTTCTAGGTGGTACGATACGCGCGCACACCGACACCTAAATTTAACATCGTGAAGTTAGTTCTAGGTGGTACGATGCGCGCGCACACCGACACCTAAATTTAACATCGTGAAGTTAGTTCTAGGTGGTACGATGAGCGCGCACACCGACACCTAAATTTAACATCGTGAAGTTAGTTCTAGGTGGTACGATGCGCGCGCACACCGACACCTAAATTCTACACCGAGAAGTTAGTTCTAGGTGGCATGACTATGTTCAAGTTGTATATGTCATATTTAACGTCATATTTTTACGTTAATAAAACATTTTTAACCAACTTCACAAAAAAGGAGGAGGTTCTCAATTCGTCTGTATGTTTTTTTTTTTTTTTTTTTTTTTTTGTGTATGTTACGCGATTTCTCCGTCAATAGTGAACGGATCCAAATGATTCTTTTTTTAATAGATAGGATACGTTTCCGAAGTGTTCCCATTTTAATTTTATCGAGATCTGATAAGTATCTCCAGAGATATGAAGATAAATACCTCAAACATAGGAGAATGTACTGATTTTAGTAGAAGAGTCCCAAGAAGATTATACACAATGGAGGTTGCTATTGGATATACTTTTGAAGACTCAAAAATAAGACCTTGAATAATGTTTTTACATCTTTCTTCTCGTTGATTTTGGTTTATGACAGATATTCTTACGGTAACTGTGAGCGAGATAGAAATAAAGGTGGGGATATTTTTTTTTTTTTTTTTAATATCTTATAGGCTAGCGTTTGACCACTATCTCACCTGTTGCTAAGTGATGATGCGGTCGAAGATAGAGAAGTGGACTAGAATGGGAACTGGCTCTCAAGGATAGCTGCCTGAACACATAAGATGTTTGACGACAGATTTTCTAACTTGAGGGTGGTAGCTGGCCAGGTGGACACTAGATATGTCCTACCACCATGCGGGGGTTGTTGGTTTCTTAACGATGTTTTCCTTCACCGGAGGGCAACTGTGAGAAGCGCACATATATTTTTCGATCGAAAAATTCATTGGTGCACGGCGGATTGAACTCGGTACCACGGCATCAAAGCCGACTGTTCTCCCAATTACGCCACCGGACCCTCAATAAATAATTATATATTAATAATTATAATAAATAATTATAAATAAATATAAATAATTTGTCTTCACAGGAATGTTCTACCGGGCAAAGTCTCGTTAGGGTGCAAACTTTTTTAAACATACCTAAGATTTTTTGACATGACATGACGTTTGCCGAAGATGGCGGCCATTTCAGTCCCGCGACACTGCATACATTATTAAATAACTCAGAATTATGAACGTACTTTGTACCAACCAACACCGCAAAAAAAAATTTATAAGCATAATACCACAGATTATATAATAGTTACTTCGTAAATAATACTTTCCGTTGTTAGGTTGGCTACACAGTGCTTTCATAATTCGGGTTTCAACAATATAGGGAAGTGCCTCTTATACTCGTTACGTAGTAGAGTGATTAGTACTCTGTTGGCCATATGGCGGCAAGTAATGTTAATAATCGCAAATAATACTTTTTTATATTCATTTTGGAATACAACTAGTCCGTGTTATAAAAGTATTTTGAATTATTGTAATAAAATAGACAATTAATTATCGTGTGTGTCAGATGCTTTAATTGCACAGGGCCATTTTGGACATTGTCCTTTGATACCTTGATGACATAATTATTACTAGTGAATATTATCACTTTAGCAAGGCATTTAAAGTCAATTTTTTTAGGGTTCCGAACCCAAAGGGTACCAAATGAACACTTTCTGAGACTTTTTTGTCCGTTCGTCCGTCCGTGTGTCTATACATATGTGCGCACTTTACAGATCTGTATCTTCTTAACCGTTATAGGTACATACTTGAAATTTTCAAAAAGTATATATCCGTCAGTGTATAACGGCCCAGACACCAAATGTAATAGATGCATGTAATTTAATTAAAACTTGTTATGCACTAAATAGGGTAAAATAAGTTATTTTTCAAAAAAAATAAAACCGACTTCATAATCACAAACAGGCACTCAAAAGCAAAAATAAATTACTTAAAATTATTATAAGCGCTACCCACTTATCTATTTGAAGTCGGTGCCATCTACTACCTATTAGACTTGGCTGGCACCGAGTTCAAATAGATAAGTGGATAGCGCTTATAATAATTTTAAGTAATTTATTTTTCGCTTTTGAGTGCCTGTTTGTGATTATGAAGTCGGTTTTATTTTTTTTGAAAAATAACTTATATTTAAATAAAATCTTTTTGATTAATTTTAATATTAATCGTTAATCACTACTGCATTTTAGTTATTTTTTTTCCATGCGCCACAGAAGTATAACTTCTAACGCGTGTACATAAGTACACACACTCTTTTTTTTTTTGATCGAGTACTGAATACCTATTTAGTTTTTTATTTGTACTAGTACATATTCGTATTTCATCAGACTACGCAAGATTGAGAAGAAAACAAGAGTAATAATTTTAAATAAGTTTTAATCGGTTTGATTATATTTTTCAGTTTCAATACGTAATAACAGAGCATCCTAAACTGACGTATACTAACCCTGAATATATCGAGAATGCCAAGTTTACCAGCCAGCGATACGGACGTGATGACCCATTTTATTATGTCACTGTTATTTTCATTCTTAAACGGCATTTGGATAATAACTTCACGGTAATGTTTATTTTCGATTTAATATTTTGAAGCACATTATTTTATGCGATGCGTGCTGCTAATGAAAGGTGGTAAGTACGAAGAGGCGCTGAGTTGGACTTTAGTCCAATATCCATTTTTATTATCTTACTAGCAATTAATAGAAGTGAATAGGTTTTTACTGAACAAGCGTGTTCCATTCTCGACCGCATCGTCACTCAGCATCAGGTGAGATAGCGGCCGCACGATTGCACAGTTTTATAAAAAAAAATGTGGGTTGCTCATCACCAGTACTGTCTTGTTTGTCCCTTAAACTAAGCTAAATATGCTTGTATCTGGAGTAGGTTCACGTCAATGGTGCAATGGGTCAGGATCGAACTCACAACTTCTCGATCGCCAGGCCGACGCCTTAGCCATTAGTACTTGTACTAAAGTCCCCGTCACGAGAAGCTATAAATTATGTAAACAAACATCTTTTACTAAGTTAGTATTTTATACTGCGAGATAATAATAAATTGACCATATTCAATCGACATGAAATATAGACGGGTTATATGAAAGTAACAACCTATTTAATTTAGTCGGATCATATTTTAACGACGCAAAGCGCTATCGTTTGTGTTTCTTGGTACCGGACGCAGGGATTGTAAACTATCGGGACGCCATTTTGAAATAAACGCGTCATTCGAGTTTCGAGTTTATTTTCACAAATTCATTTTTTTTGTTGGTCCAAATGTTGTGAACTCCTGAACACTTGTTTACATAATTTATACCTTCTCGTGACGGGGACTTTAGTCATTATTCTTTGCCAATGGGCTATTGCCGCTTAATGTTTTATTGCGTTGATAATGTTTCTTAGTCAATTTTTTACCATGATTACAGGCACATTTTGAATTCTATGAATTCTTGAGCAACCAGTACAAGCCGTCTTTTGTACAAATTCATTTGAAAGTCTGCGATATGGTATTGAATAATACGTTTTTTGGAATTAATTTGCGAGAAAGAGTCGGCGGACGTGAATGCCCCTTTCCGCCAGTAAGTTTGTTTTTTTTTAACCATGGTTACAGGCACTCCTAGATGGCCTCTTTGTCTACTATTACCGGATATCGAGTGAGCCCATCTCAGCAAACATCCAGTACTAGTCATCATCATTATCACCTATTTTTTTGAGTAGACATAGGCCTCTCCTATGGCATGGCATGGCAAATCATGCCATCGAGCTAGATCTTCAGATTTTAATTACCAATCGCTGCTAGTCACTTGGGTATATTATTGCTCCACCTAGTTAGAAGGCGTCCTACACTTAATTTATTTTTAAGCCGTGGTTTCCACTCTAAAACTCATCTACCCCAACGGTTATCGGTTCAACGACACATAAGTGAGATAGTGGTCAAGCGATACCCATTTTCGCATAAAAAAAAGAGATATGACCAGCCCATTGCCACTTCAGCTTGCTATTTCTTACAGCTATGTCGATAGCTATCTCTCTGGTTCTTTAACGGATGACTTAATTTAGAATTATATAGATATAAGAAGGTATACCTACAACATACGTATATTTAGGTAATTTGAGTTATCGTATGCGTCTTATCCTTGGCGACGTGTATGTTTTTCTTCCGACGATCCCTCGGTCTGCGCGGATGCCGTGGTAGATGTGCTACGTCAAGGGATGGAATACTACATTCCATTCTCCGATGTAACAACACCTAGCAAAGCTCAACCGTGGTTCAGGGCCGACTGCCGACGCGCTGAGGCGCTTAAGCAGGAGGCATACCTGGCATGAGCTGATGCTCGAAACCGCAAAGCCAGGGACATAAGCGCGAAGAAGAAAGCTTACAATAAAGCCGCTAAGTCCTGCAAAAAAGCCCTACAGAAGGCTCGTTTTCACCACATTGGCCGGATAGGGACCAAATTAGCTTCGCACCCAGCTGAGAGTAAAGCATTTTGGTCCCTGGCTTGTTAAATCGAACTTCTGCCACTCTTCACTTCCTTCACTGCTGAAACCCGACGGAACCCTGGCGCACACTGCTAAAGAGAAGGCAAATTTGTTGGCTACCTTTTTGCAGAAAATTCGCGTTTAAATTCTGCTGGCGCTGTACCATCCAATCTACCGGGATGCGAGATACACATGTTGGAAATACGCATTCGTCAGACGGAGGTCAACAAAACGTTGCAGTGAACAAAGCCAGTGGCCCTGATGGAATTCCAGTAGTAGTACTGAAAACCTGTGCACCTGAACTCGCTCCTGTACTAACATGCCTCTTTCTCCTATCGATGACAACTGGACGATTGCCAAACTCGTGGAAGCAAGCTAAGGTGCTCAAAAAAGGCAGTCGTGCTAACCCGGTCAACTACGGGCCAATCTCGGTCACGTCCGTACTCTGCAAGACTATGGAAAGTGTACTGAACAACAGGCTCCTGGCATACCTAGAAACGAACGACCTCCTCAGCGACCGACAATACTGATTTCATCGAAATCGATCCACTGGGGATCTTCTAGGGTATGCCACGCACATCTGGAGTGAGACCATCGAGAAGCACGGAGAAGCCATTGCTGTCTCTCTCGATATCTCGAAAGCCTTTGATAGGGTTTGGCACGACAGCTTACTAAGCAAGCTTCCATCGTATGTACTGCCCACTGGTCTCTGTGCATGGATATCGGATTTTTTGAGGAACCGGTCAATTTGAGTAGTCGTTGAAGGCTGCTCGTCCAACCTTTTGGCAATCAATGCCGGGGTTCCTTAAGGATCGGTACTCTCTGTAACACTTTTTCTGCTACATATTAACGATCTGATGAAGCTTGGTATATTTGGGTACGCAGACGATAGCAATGTTGTAGAGAGCTACATATCTGGAGCACGCACCAGTGGTGCAGAAATCCAGTGTCTTCGAGAGGCGATGGTTGAGCCCTTGAATTTGTCTCTGAAAGCAGTCTCCGAATGGGGCGAAGCCAACCTGGTCAGTTCCAATGCGACTAAGACCCAGGCGTGTCTTTTCTCCACAAAACGGAGTCGGTTCCATCTGACTTCTACTTTCCGAAATGTATACGTGCCGTTAACTAACCACCGTGAGCTCCTTGGCATTTCTTTTACCTGGACAGATGCTCAATCTTTATCAAGCACAAGTCCGATCATGTATGGAGTACTGTTCTGACCTCTATGTCGGTTCGGCTAAATACCAACTAGAGGCGTTGGAAGCAATTAAGCGAAAAGCTAAGAAGCTAATCAACAAAGCTAATCAAACATCTCGTAGCTTGCTCAGTAGTACATGTATATGGCAATAATTCCTTTTTTCCACCGGTGTGACCAATGATTGCATTATATTATATGAGTTAGCTTAAAAATAATGTCTTCTGAATAAATTGGTAGCATTATACTAAAAAAAATAAAAAATGATGAGCTCATTAGCAGAAGACTCCAGGGCTTAGAGCATCGCCGCAGAGTTGGTTTTTTATCGACTACATTTCGGAGACTGTGCCTCCTAACTGCGCGAACTTATTTCCCCATCACCTTTTTTCAATCGGACAACCAGACGTACTGATACGCGCCACAGCTACATGGTGGATATTCCATCAATCCGAACGAAGCGATTTGCTTCCACATTCATCATACGTACTGCCAGGTATTGGAACTCCTTGCCTGAGTCTGTGTTTCCGGAAAAGTACCATCTGGGAGTCTTCAGGTCGCGAGTGAATAGGTACCTTCTAGCCAAGCGTGCTACATCGTCGACCACATCGTCACTTAACATTAGATGAGATAGTGGTCAAACGCTTGAATATAATGAATTAAAAAAAAAAAACATTTGACGATGCTGAGACGTATTTCTGTTTCCAATATAAAAAGTTACTTTATTGTTACTCGAGAAAAACTCGAGCAAACAGATTTGTTAAACAGCCAATAATATTATTTAGATTTTATTTGAATATAAAATCATATAAGCATTTGTACTTAAGAATGACATAAATAAATATAAAACACTAACTGAACTTAATTTCAGGGTAAGTACGAACTATACAACATGACGATTCCTCTGACTAGAATCCCGGAAAACTTACCGTTTAGTAAAGGTCGTGTTTATATCAATGTGACTGGCTATGAAAAGAAGATAATCATTGGTAGTTCATATATAGACATGGAGATTAAGGAATATTCCAGAAGGAAGAGAACTGGCACACGTGGCTGAGTACTTAAAAATAAATAAATTTGTTCTTGTACACAGTTATCTCACTCTGGACAAGGGATCAGCGCCCCCCTCCTCCCTCTATTCCCTCCCTTCGCTCTCTACCCCTAGGTCTTTTCAGAACACAAACCGAAAACAGATAAACAATTTGGTAGTAGAACACTACCACAAACATGATATCGTCTTTTGTACTATGAATTATTCTGTGCCTTAAGTTAGTGGTACATTATACGGACAATTTAACATTATTTATTTCGTCTTATCGATAGTATCGCACCGTGGCTTAATTGCCAGAGCACCTGGAACATGTTTCCCAAGGGGTGCGGGTTTGAATCCCGTCGGTACGATGAAATTTTGGATTGTGTGTAACGATGTACAATTTAAACACTGTACGTATCAAGAAACTCAAGCTGCAAGAATTTCCACTTCCAGGAGATATAAGATGAGTGTAAAAACAAAGAGCTTCGTTCGAGCAAGCGAATGGCCCCTGGCTTAGAAAAACGTTTTATAAAACATTTATGCTCTAAAATAATAATAAAAATAATTTTAGATCACTTAAAAAATTAATAGAACCGACTTTCAACGTCACGTTAGTCAATTTTAATACTAAGTTTGAGGTATTTATCTTCATATCTCTGGAGATACTGAACATATCCCGATGAAATTTAAATGGTAACTACCACCTATGAAATAATATCATCATTATCATCATAATCAGCCGGTGTCAGTCCACTGCTGGACATAGGCCTGTCCCAACACACGCAACTGAGCCCGATTTTTGGCTTATTTTGTTTTTTTCCAGTAAGCTTATTGACATACATTGATGATATGATAAGATCATCAATATAATGTTACTTTTATCCATGATTTTTGTTGATTTTTCAATAACCGCTCGACTGATTTTGTTAATATTTAAATGGAACTACCTTGTGGCTATACTCTTTCCAATAAAAAAAAGATTATCAAAATCAGACTACTCTGTAAAAAGTTATGCGTGGTCATACATAAAAAAATATACGCGTCGACTTGATAACCTCCTTCGTTTTTTTTTCGTCGGTTAAAAATAGAAAGATTCATTATGTTGGTACTTATCTTTAAAGAACGCGTCTGTAAAACAATAAATCCCCTTAGGTAAGTTCAGTTTCTGGATCAGACTAGCCGAAACTTATCGTATTTTTAGACCTCTTGACTCGAGAGGAATAAATGTTTTGGCCTTTTATCTAATAGGTGAGTACTAAAAGAATTCAGTTGAAATATAAAAAGACGTTTTTAGGGTTCCGTACCCAAAGGGTAAAACGGGACCCTATTACTAAGACTCCGCTGTCCGTCTGTTAACTAAGTTCTTAAACGAATGTAAGTATGTATACCTAAGTAATTTTGAGTCGGCGCCAAAGAAGCAAATGAATCAATTACGTAAAGCGTGATGCGCGGCGGAGGCATGGTGCTACACGCCAGATTGCCGGAAAATGCTGAGTGTTGACGAAGTTAATGTCAGCGAGACTGCAACCCGAACGGGCACCACATATAGTAATCTGTGACGGCCCGTGACGGGCACACGTCGTTGAGAGTGGTCGTGCAACTCTATTTAGTCTGTGGGTCGAATGGAAGCGCATATTTTGGAATGTTTATGTTCATCGCTGGAGATTTCTCGTTGCATTGTTAATTTGATTTGATTATTTAAATTTAAGAGGTTATTTAGTGATCTTTGCTTATTGATTATTTGGCGCCGACTCAAAATTGCTTAGGTATACATACTTACAGTATTTTAAGAACTTTGTGATTAAGGTTAAATAAAAACGTTTCATTATTTTTTGCTTTTCAGTTTTTTCGGTGGTTTAATTCTTTTGTTAAAAAGTTTTATTTTATATTTTTTTATGGCCATAATCTACTATGTTAAAAGCGGGCGTTATTGCTTACCCCTGGCCTAGACAAACGTTATATAGAACATTTATGCTCTATAATAATAATTAAAATAATTTAAGACCACATAAAAAACTTTAAAAAAACGACTTCCAACGTCACGCTAGTCAATTTCAATACTTAGTTTGAGGTGTTTATCTTCATATCTCTGGAGATACTGAATACATCTCGATGAAATTTAAATGGTACCACCTGTAAAATATCATCATCATAATCAGCCGGTATCAGTCGGACATATGCCTTTCTCAAGACACGCAATTGAACCCGATTTTCGGCTCTTTGTTTTTTTCAGTGTTTGTTGACATACATTGATGATATGATAAAATCATCAAAATAATGATACTTTTCTCCATTATTTTTGTTGATTTATTCAAAACGGCTCGACCGATTTCGTTAAAAATTTAAATGGAACCCCTTGGGGGTATACCCTTTCCAATAAAATAATAATTATCGAAATCAGACACCTCTGTAAAAAGTTATGCGTGGTCATACATAATATATATATATATATATATATATATATATATATATATATATATATATATATATATATATATATATATATATACGCGTCGACTTGTTAACCTCCTCCGTTTTTTTTCGTCGGTTAAAAAAACAAAAAGAACCGACACCAAATGCCGTGCTAGTTATTATCAGTACCAAGTTTGAGGTCTTTATCAACATACCTAGATTAGATACAACATAGGGGTCTTAAAGTCGTGAGTGAATAGGTATCTTTTGGGTAAACGGGCTACATCATCGACCGTATCGTCACTTAACATCAGGTGAGATAGTGGTCAAGCGATACCCATTTTCGGCTTAAAAAAACCTCTGTAGATACTTGTCAGATCTCAATGACATTCAAATGGAACTACCTGCAGGTTAGCAAGGCAAGGGGACTATTTTGTCTTTCCACCTATCCGTGTTTTGTTTGGTGCAGAAGGCAAATTATACGTAAAATTTTTCGACAATTATAAACGCCCGCTGACTTTTAATAAATGCTTTTTTAAACTTTTTAATACGAAACAAAATCAAAACTTAAGGTTAAATTTCACCAAGCGTTTAAATTGTTGTGTTGATCTCCTGTCAGTGGCGGGGATAAGATCATGCTAGCACTGCTAGGATAATACCCTTTCAAACAACAGATCATTTTCCAAATCGTTCCGGGCGTTTTTGAGTAATCAGTGAACATACATAAAGAACACATTGAATATACAGTGGAACATAGAACCTCCTCCTTTTTTAAAGTTAATTGAAAAGATTTCTCATTGGTAATTTTTCTGAGCAGTAAGATAGCATGGAAACTCTACTCTAGCTATAAAATCTGACATGCTCTTAACGATTAATAAAAAAAATACGATACTAGAGATATACTTAGCTTCCTTTTAGGCTAGGGTGTCAAAGGTTCGCCAAAGGTTCTCGTGTGAAAATTATTTAAATTTCACCGAAATTACAGGGTATTTGAAACTAAACGCCACGTCACAATATAATGGACGCAATTTAATGCGGATTTCATCAATATAGAGTGGTTCAAGAGTAAGATTTATAACACGTTTTAAAAGCGGGCATAGCCGCGGAGCATAGCTAGTACTATATATTTAAATGTTTTCAGTAAGTAGTTTAGTAGGTACTAAAAAAGTCACAACATTACAGTATTATATTTAAGTATCAATAATGCCTTTAAGGCGTTATGTTCATTAAAATATGGAACATAAAAATACATAGTTTTACTTTACTTTAATGACCGCTTAAATTAATTAATCTCCAAGGATACAAACTTCTAAATTCTGCGAACAATGCTTAATAAAACTATTTGGGCAATCCGACTTCCGTGTCCGTTCCGTGTAGTTGGTCTCTTGGTACAGCACAGCATTGAGTAGTTGTACAGCTCGAGGTAGAGGTGCATAGTCATGTCATACGCCAGCACGCTGCAGGACTAAGTTAGAAGACTTCCTAACTTAGTCCTGCAGCGTGCTGGCGAATAAGTTACGTCATCGTACCCTACTGTACTTATCTGGGATGGCGAACTCTATAATTCCCAAGATGTAAGGGTTGCTCACTTCATCATCTTCATCATCAGCCGGTGCCGGTCCACTGCTGGACGTAGTCTTCTCCCTAGATACGCCACTAAGCCCGATCTTCGGCTCTTATTGTGAATTTTCATCGTTGGTTGCTCACTTCCCCAACAATAATTCAAGCTATTTTAACAAAAGACCGGTATGACTCACGTAAATAGGTCGAAAGTCGATAGTAACGTGCGACCGGTTTCGAAGCGGTCCGCGCTTCTTCATCAGTGGCGGATATTCCCAGTATAAAAAGTTACTCTATGGCGGATACGACGAGTGCTCTCGGCTGGCACGTCGTTCACACTGGCGTCGGGTGTCATTCGCGCCGCGCGCCTTTGCGTAATGCTCTTGTGGTTAGCGGCGGTGCCGCCGACTCAAGTGACGGTGAGTCATCGTAGGCTGTTTCTTCATCATCGTCGCTCGATGTCATGATATGAAGGCCCGTGCACACAACGCTGATATGCTGCTGTATACGTTTAATCAAGTAATAATTCAAGCTATACCTATTATCAGTGAGAGCGTGCGCCTCATTTCCAGAGTGTTATAGCCCGTCATTCCGAGGTGATACTCGCTTGAATACAAGAAAGGATAGCCAACATAATATCCGTACTGTTTCATATAGAACCATCTTATGAACTTTTTTCTGCAACATTTCCAACATTTAGGTGTTCGCGAGTTCATAAGGACTCCATATGATGGCGTTGCTTCCAACTTGCTTCAGACTAATGTGTTATACAGGGATTTAATAGCCGGTACGCTATCCAGTAGTCGTACATAATATGTTATTGGCTAGCCTTTGATCATTATCTCTCCTGGTAGGTACTGAAAACGCTTAGTCTAGAGAATACTCAGACTTTCAAGTAATGCCCTTCTATTAAAATAATAATAATAATTGTTTTGTTAACTTCATTGTAATAATTATATGTTGTTTACTTTATTGTAATTTCAGTGTAGGTAATCATCATTTTGTTTAATTGGTAGTGAATATAAAATACAACTGCAGCAATATCATCATTTTTAGGGTTCCGTACCCAAAGTCTGTCACCAGGCTGTATATCATGAACCGTGATAGTTAGACAGTTGAAATTTTCACAGATGATGTACTTCTGTTGCCGCTATAACAACAAATACTAAAAACAGAATAAAGTTAAAAATAATAGAGGGTCCCCATACAAGAAACGTGTTTTTTTCGGCATTTCACGCGCGGACTAGTAGGTATGACCAATGATCCACCGGAAATTCCAGAGTCCTGAGCGCATTGGTCGCAACCAAAAGCGGATTCAATAGCTCAGTCCTTAGGACTGGAATCCGGTTGACGACAGGTAGCGACAACAGCTGATCAATATGTGTGTCTGCTAAGCCCCTTTTGTTCTGGTAGCGCCTGATCAATAGTTCTCGTGCGGTTTCGTAAGAACTATCACAAATAGCCAGGTGCTGCACCAGCGAACGCGCTTCACCAGGGAGGACTGACAACAAATATGCAAGTTTTTGAGCCGGGGACAAATCATCCCGTGCGTGAACCAAACTTTCATAAGTTAAAAAAGCTCAACCATTGGTCCAAGCGACCATCAAAGTGCGGCAATTGTAGGGTTGGCAGCTTCGAGGTGATGCCAATCGTTGAGGCCTCTAACTTGGCAGGAAGTGACCCTGAAGCCCGCTGACGACCGTTATCAATGTCAAACACAGCTTGTTCGATATCAACCGTCAGTTTCAAAATCTGGTCAAAATTGCCCGACACTACTTCCCTCGATGCCTGCGGATATGCATCGAGAGGGATGTCGTCTTCCAATGCTGAAAATTAAGCAAACGCAGTCTCAACCGTGGCAGTCCGGTCTGACAATTTAGTCGCAAGTTGTAATAACGCTCCCTTGCGATCAGTTCGAGTAGTCAACGTGGCGGTGTTCGCAAACCACCGTAATTCTGATTTAATTATTGAAGCATTGGCTTTCAGTTTCTTTAAATCAGCCATTTCAATTGACCACAATCAACAATAAAATCCAAAACTAATTTCAAAAGGGCAAAGCCGATTAATTAACCTAGTCTAATCAAGTTACCAAATTGTATTGCGACGGACAACCAAAACCAAGGATAAATTATAAGTGTCAAATAGACTAACAATAAAATCAACAAGCAAATCCGGGTGACAACATTGCCATAATTGTCCCACTGTAATTTCATCGAGGTCTGATATGTATCTCCAGTTATATGACGATAAACGTCTTTTATGTAGTAGTAAGTAGGTACAAATAAGGCGCGCGTCCGATCAAGAGCACGCGTGGCACTTTACTGACTGAACTTGTAATAGTTGTAATGTACCTCGCGAGGTGCCGCGGAGGTACTAGCATTTTCATAGCTACCGCGCGGAGTGCGACAGGCCTGACTAGAATATTGCCATTTTTAGGGTTCCGTACCCAAAGGGTAAAACGGGGCCCTATCTGTCTGTCTGTCTGTCTGTGTGTCTGTCTGTCTGTCTGTCTGTCTGTCTGTCTGTCTGTCTGTCTGTCTGTCTGTCTGTCTGTCTGTCTGTCTGTCTGTCTGTCTGTCTGTCAGTCTGTCTGTCCGTCTGTCACCAGGCTATAGCTCATTAACCGTGATAGTTAGACAGTGATGGTGTATTTCTGTTGCTGCTAGAACAACAAATACTAAAAACAAAATAAAGTTACAAAATTAAAGGAGGTCCCCATACAAAACACGTGTTTTTAAACGCCATCTATCTAATTAGTTTCGGCAAAATGACATAGATGGCGCTAGTAAACGAGCCCCGTCTTTATAGATCGCGACCAAATCATATATTCTTGGTAATATCAATTAATCAAATATATGACATTCTGTTATGTTTCGTATTGCACGGAACTCTCCCTAAGTGTGCGATAAGAGATGCGATGCTGACTTGCACTTGGCCAGTTTTATTATATTTAGGGAAAGAGCATTCAACAATTTAAATTTTTTTGAGATGAGGATATTATCCATAAATTTTTGTATTGCCTCTTTGCAGAGTCTATCCACAATAATCCGACCCCCACCGTTCAGAGATCTCGTCTCTTATTTTAGGCGCAAAAGATTCAATTTTACTCTTATATATAAAGCGTGTAACATATAAACGCAAGACCTCAAAGTAATTTGTTTAGAATCGACTACTGAATCCAATTTAGTGAATTTTATTAATTTTTAATTTTCACCTAATAAATTTTTTGTATATCTGAAATTATATTTATTTTTGGCTTACGATTCCATCGGTTGGTTGATTTAGTAAACTGAACCTTATTTCAAACACGCCAGACTCATTTCCACGTGTACTAAATTGTTCGTGTTAGTTTCGAAGTAACCATTAAGTAACTGTGGTGTTAGCTTTAATAAAAAGTTTCATTAAGTTTTTCACATATAGACAACAACAAAATCTTCTGGGTGACGGGAGCGCTATGACACTGTCATACGATTATGACAAGTTTTGGTATACAGTTTTTTATTCCTATATTAAATTCAGCGTAAATAAAATAATTATTCAGTCACAGCAAATTAGCAAACAATCAGCTAATGAATAAGTTTTCTCCCGTAATCGCGAAACCCCAATTATCCGTGCTAGTGAACATTTTTGTTATTGTGTGCGCGCGAACTGAGACACGAAAGTGACAGAAAAAGTTATACTTACTTTGTAACTTGTTAGTGCGTCCAAAAGTACGTTCATATATTTTGTGGTAAGTTGGCATATCTAATATCTTATAAAAAAAATATTACATGTCTGGAAATGAGTTTACGCATTTGCATATTAGGATTTGATATTCTAATTGGGGTGTCCGAGGTCTTGCGCTTATTATGTTGTCACGTTGTATACCCTTAAGGCCTCTGATACATATATCATCAAGCAAAGCTGAGACTTCAGAATTTGTGCCACTTACATTATTAGGTTGTGAAGTAAAACACCTTCTTCCAATTGAAACATCGTGTAATGGGCGCAAACTTCGTATAATATACATCCGACCAATGTCGGTACATCACAAACTATACAATAAATGTCAAGAATTTAGACGTACTTTTATAACAACGACCTACTAGTTTAAACGCCAAGACCGAACTGCCAGGCTATTCTGTAAGCTAGTTTACGCATCTCGCAAGCGGAATCCGCGGTGAGTCGTACTACGAAATTCAAATCGTAAAGCGATTGCAATACGGTTGAATTTCGTAACATGAAATTCAAATCTCACTGCGAAGTTCGCTTCCGAGATTAGCTTACAGAATAGCCCTACAGAAGCCCGACTGCCAACTCTCTACCGCGTTAACTTTCTTGTTTTCTTTTTAAGGTTGGCATCCATGCTTAGAGGCCACAGACAATTCTCATTCGCGGTAGTTTTAAAGTGGGCAGGTTGGCACCATCGAATGACACTGACAGTGTGAGTCAAAACGTTTCCAATGGCAGTTTCACAAAATATAAGTCAAATGAGCACAATTCATTATTAAAATACATCAAAATGAGTAAATTTAACTTATAAAAATAAGAAATCATGACACTCGGCCATCCGAAAACGTGATGCCTCCCGGCATACACGTAAAAATAACTCAATCATACTTTAGTAATAATAGAAATATCAAGAATATAATACTGTTCAATAATGATTCTAATATTTCATCGCTATAATATCATATTACATTATTTCTGATAACATAAATTCCTACAATATTTATCAAATAAACTTTTCCACAAATATTAATTCCAAATAACTTTAATGTTTTATTAACTTAATATAAATTTACTATGTTTACTAATATTTCACACGAATTGAAAAATAATTACTTATATGTACGAACAAAACTAATTAATTAGACAAATTCGCTTTACACAAATTATTTAACTATGCTTTAATTAAATCATGACACAAAATATAATGTGCGAATAAATATATAACATAAAACCCTGGTATAACCTCAGTAGCTGAAATCATGACATCAGACCTTATTCCACCACCAGTAAAGATGCCATCATCATAGCTATGTACATCTACGGATTTAATATATATCCAAGGTTGGATTCTATTGAATACAGTAACAGCAGTAACTAATAAGCTTAAAAGTATTATTTAATCAAGTTATTTTAATCTAACAAAATTATCAAAATCTTAGTCGTTCGAAAGATTATTTATGAAAAGAAAACATGACTACGGCTTTTAATAAATGCTGAAAAAGGCACGGAACAACGTAATATATTCAGAACAATAAGGAATACGTCTAAGCACATAGATTTGACAAGAACAATAAATAACAAGAGCATAACTGCTGATAAACAAAAACAACATAAGCAGTGAGTTAATTGATTAATAATTATTCACCAAAAGTATATAAATCAGTAAAATATCAATTATAAATTGTAACGTTACAAAGGTATGAAGCACCTAAACAATAAAATATTTTTAATCCACTTTTCTTTGAAATACCTTCGACTCCAGCCAAAATAAAAATAAACACACTTTAATACGAAACGATAATTTTGTCAGTCGCCTGTAAGAATCGCTGGCAGAAAGGTTAGCGTTTTTGATTTGCAATCTGCGTGACCCTGATTCGAACACCGTCATTTATCTTTTTCTTTTTTGTCGCCAGCGTAGTAACTTTGAATAGCAACATCAATGTTAGTGAAATGTCAGCACATAACCAAGATAGCACCACTTGTAGTTTACCTGATTATTTTGAAAAATAATATGGAACTCCCGAAATAATTCCAGGACTTTATATTTAGACATTAGAATGAAATTATAGCATTACCTCTTAAATACAAAACTTTAAAAGGCAAGAATGAAGAATTAACTCTTTGAAACGAACTATGTAAAAAGTTATTTAAAGTTTCATTAAATCGAAGTCATTAACTACATCTCAAAAGTAGTAAATCTTCAGTTAAACATTGATGTGTATTTTCGGTCTGTTGCCCGAAGTAAAACAATTATTGATAATATAGACTCCAAAAAAACATTTAACGTTTAATAAGACAGCGTTGACATTAACGGAAAATTACTATGAAATGAACCCAAAAACAAATATTTCATAATTATTTAAAGTCATTAGAAATAACCCAAGTATCCACTACATGTCTAAAGAAGGAAATATCACTTGACATTACCAACAAAGAAATTAGTGTTTAGAGCTCGAAATATCAAATAAAGATAGTAACGGTGGCAGAAAATAATGTACCGTATCATAAAAAGACAGATAATATGTTACTAACTTGTCGTATTCATCCAGTAGTATCTTATGTATGTGTGTATAATAATGTATATGGCTATATATATGTGTGTATGTATAAAATGTATGTGTAATGTACATTTAGTGTATGTATTTTATGTATTATAATTATTGTTATATAATTTTATAGCTGTACACCCCTTTCCCTTGCAACATGAATATGTGAAATCCTGTCCACCCAAAGCTTGTCTAATAAAGATCACTTCAAGCGATAAGACCGCCCATAGTATGAACATTATCTTGTTATGAATTATTGTCTGTATATTTTATTTGATGTGCAATAAATAATCATTCTATTCTATTCCACCTTTAGATTCATGTCAGTAGCAGCAAGCAGCTTGTTACAGATATGGATAAGAAGTTAGCGAAATTACGGAGAATGATTACTGCATTAATCCGCGAAAAGAACTCCGGAATATCAAGTGATCACTTTGGTATATCCATGTAATACATGGTACACTTACAAATATTATACATACTAATAGTATACCTATTATGTCTACCAACTGTTGAATACTCAAGACTTACAATTGAAGAGTAGAAAATCTCAATTCCTGAGCTTGAGCTAAAATCAATCACAAGGAAATAATCAAAATAGGAATATAACGAGAACAAAAAAAAAACCCACAATGGAGTAGTAATTCTCATGAAAAATATTTGTAGCTTCATTGATCTTTTCTTAATTAGAACAAATGTTTCTGTTTTCCTATGTAATGAAATTATAATTATAGTAATAATGATTTCCATATAGACGTACAAAATTAACATCGCTTTATACTTTTATGATTTTTTTAACCGACTTCAAAAAAAGGAGGAGGTTTCTCAATTCGACCGTATATATATATATATTATTTTTTTTATTTTTTTTTATGTTTGTTCGCGGATAACTTCGTCGTTTATGAACCGATTTCGATTATTCTTTTTTTGTTCGAAAGGAGATATCCCAAGTGTGGTACTATTGTAATTTTATCGAGGTATGATAAGTATCTCCAGAGATATTGAGATAAACATCTCAAAATTGGTACTGAAAATGAATAGCGCGGCATTGAAGTCGGTTGTTTTTTAGTTTTTAAACGATATTATTTTTATTATAGACATTTTATTAGCATTTTTTCAATTTTCAAAGCATTAGCATTTAAACAACAGACTATATAAAAAAAGTAACTGTAAAACTGAACTGTTGAAACTAGAACTCTATGAACACACTGCACAGCTGATACGGTGTGGAGATTGAAAATCAGTAGTAAAAAGCAGATACTTTTTACAGCACATCTACACTCAAATCTACAACGACCAATAGAAAATAAAACTAATACTCTAAATTCCTATGTGAGTAATGAAAAGAGAGAATGAAAAAAGAAAATAAGTCCATCGATATATTGTCTTTACCACAGAAATATTATTATTAGTATGTTGGTAACAAAATTGTATCGTGTAGATAATATATAGTTCTTTACTCGATTTTAATAACAACTCTATATGGTATAAGGTGTCTATGGTGTTAATAAAAGTTAAGTTATTACGGGAAGCCAACGTGTTTTAATAGGTTATGGGCGAATATCCATATTTTCGGTGTTTTACGGTGATATTTTGTAAAATACAGTCGGAAATTGTTGACTTTTCGTATTGAAAATTTGTTGGTGCTGGACAGCCTGCTGAATTACATTAAACCGCAACCAGAGGCTGATTTTGAAGCTAAACCATCAGAAGACGCAAAAACTAAGGCAAAGCTAGTTTTGACAATTGATCCCGGATTGTACGTGCATATTAAGGAAACTAAAACATCATTGGAGTTATGGCAAAAACTAAGAGTTATGTTTGATGACTCAGGATTTTCCAGGAAAATAACCCTACTACGACATTTAATCTCGTTATGGCAAGAAAATTGCGATTCCATGACTTCATACGTCACGCAAGTGATCGAAACAGCACAGAGATTAAAAACAATCACCGACGAATGGATTGGATCATTATTATTAGCAGGTTTGCCGCAAAAATTTTCGCCGATGATAATGGCCATTGAGCATTCAGGCATGACGATTACCACAGATGCGATTAAATCAAAGTTAATCGATATGGAGGTTACAAATGACACGGATTCCAGTAGCGCTGCATTTGCCGCGAACACTAGTAACAACAGAACGCATCCGAATCAAAAAAAGAAATATGGCGGCTCGTCATCGACAATATCAAGCTCAAAAGTGACAGGACTGACAGGTGACAAGACTGTTACTTGCTACAAATGTAAACAATTGGGCCATTATAAAAATCAATGTCCATTATTGCAAAAATACAAGCAATCAAATGCTTTTAGTGTCGTATTTTTGAACGGAGAATATAGTAAGAGCGAATGGTACGTAGATAGTGGCGCAAGTGCACATATGACTGCAAACAAAGAGTGGTTAAACAATACAAACCCTGATGCATATTTAGCAGAGATAACAGTCGCCAATGACGTTAAAGTGCCGGTGTTGTGCTCAGGAGACGTACGAATTACGTAGTATTTATATTCTCTTTGACGTACGAATATCGACTAATTACGATTACGAAATCATAGTTAAAAACGTAATGTGTGTGCCGAGCCTAACAACAAATTTGCTGTCAGTAAGCGAGTTAATCAAACACGGGAACAAGATTATTTTTGAAGCTAGTCAGTGTTATATTCGCAACAAGAATAATGAGTTGGTGGCCACAGCAGTGTTAACCAATGGAGTATACAAGCTAAATATTAAAGTAGCAGATTGTATGCTGGCAGCACCTGCAGTAGCAAGTGCAGAACTTTGGCACAGACGGTTGGCGCACATAAACAGCAATGACTGGAACAAAATGAGGAACGGCATTGTAGAAGGATTGTCTTACTCAGATACCAGTGATATGAAGAAGGAAAATTGTGTGACCTGTTGTGAAGGCAAACAGATGAGGTTACCATTTCCTCATGTTGGACAGAGGAGTACAGAAACACTACTGATAATACATGCTGATGTATGTCGTGCCATGGAAACAAAATCCATTGCCGGCTCTCAGTATTTTGTACTGTTCATTGATGATTACAGTCGTATGACTTTATGTTAAATTTCACTATGTTAGAGATGCAATTAAAAATAAACTTATTATAATTGAATACATTTCAACTCAAGAAATGCCCGCTGACTTGTTAACTAAAGGTCTGTTGTCTATTAAGCATTTTAAATTTCTACATGTATTAGGTATTAAAGCTAAGCAAATAAAAGAACATTTTGTTTAGAATATAAGATTTATTTTGTTAAGTGGGGGTATTAGTATGTTGGTAACAAAATTGTATCGTGTAGATAATATATAGTTCTTTACTCGATGTCAATAACAACTCTATATGGTATACGGTGTCTATGGTGTTAATAAAAGTTCAGTAGATTACGAAAAGCCAACGTGTTTTAATAATTATTAGTGCTACGTATCGTTACAAAGGCAGGAAGACGACTGGAGAGCCAGTGGCGTGCGGGAGCCTGCTACTGTATATTTTGCAATTTAGCACATTCCGCACCGCCACTGTCCCACACATTCCTTCCCCATTTTACTAATGGACATCCAGAGATACTAAAAGGCGCCACCGTTTTATGGTGAATATGCCATCTACTCGAACGAAGTGATTTGCATCTTCGTTCATCATGCGAACCACCAGGGAATGGAATGCCCTGCCTAAGCCTG
Source organism: Cabera pusaria (assembly GCA_954871355.1). NCBI lineage: Eukaryota > Metazoa > Arthropoda > Insecta > Lepidoptera > Geometridae > Cabera > Cabera pusaria. Next base: position 1,787,725 of record OX940891.1, read on the forward strand.
TGTTTCCGACTCAAAACAATATCTTCAAATCGCGAGTGAATAGGTATCTTTTGGGTTAGCGCGCTCCATCGTCGACCGCATCATCACTTAACATCAGGTGAAATAGTGGTCAGGTGCTAGCCAGTTCTATGTAAAAAAACTTCTTTTGCCGCCGTATTCCGGACGTCACCCGTTAAGACACATGTATAGGTATCGAGGAGTCAGTGAGCTGATCTTCGCTGTATCATTTACCTACTGAGAGCCAAGTGGTGTAGTGAGAGAATGGTCGGCTTTGATGCCAGAGGAACCGAGTTCAATCCCCACTGTACACCAATGGATTTATCTATCGAAAACTGTATATGCGCTTTTAACAGTAGCCCTCCGGTGAAGGTCGTCGAAAACATCGTTAAGGAACCCTTTACCCCCCGCATGGTTGTAGGATAATATATAGTGTCCGCTTGGTCAGGCTCAACTAGAAAACCTGTCGTCAAACATCTAATGGTGTTCCGGCAGCTATTCTTGAGAGCCAGTTCCCATTCTAGGCCTAGCGTGCTACCATCATCGACCGTATCATCACTTACCAAAAGGTCAGATAGTGGTCAAACGCTAGCTTATATGGTATTAATAATTTAAAATCGTTTACAAAACGAACAAACTGACTTCACATGCCGCGATAGTGAAATATCCACTGGTCATAATTATGTAGTGAAGGTATCAAATTTGATTATATTGTTTATATCCATATCTCCGGAGATAATAGTCATATATCGATAAAATTTGAATGGAACCAAACGGGAGGCATAATCTCTCAAACAAAAAAATATTTTTTTAAATCGGATAAGGCTTGACGGAGTTCTGAGGTAAACATAAAAATAAACAGTAGAATTGAGAACGTCCTCCTTTATTGTGAAGTCGGTTAAAAACAAAAACAAGGGTCATGCACTCCGGGAGTGCCGGCAGAAGTGAAAACTTGACCATAAACGTTGTGTATTTGGTCTACTCTCCCTCCATCTTACAAATTTTCTATCAGGTGACACCTTTTGACGCGAGTTTAACATGTTTTACCTATCCCTAAAAAAGTTTTTACTCTCCCTCCATCTTATGAATTTTCAATCAGGTCACATGACGCGAGTTTAACATTTTTTTGCTATCCCAAAAAAAGTTTACAAAGCCGATGAAGAAGACTTCAATTCTAAAATAAAACTGGCCAAGTGCGAGTCAGCATCGCGTCTCTTATCGCACACTTAGGGAGGGTTCCGTACAATACGAAACATAACAGAGTTTCAACCTCGTATATTTTATTAATTAATATTACCAAGAATATTTAGTTTGGTTGCGATCTAGAAAGACGGGGCTAGTTTACTAGCGCCATCTATGTCATTTTGCCGAAACTAAAAAGATAGATGGCGTTTAAAACAAGTTTTTTGTATGGGGACCCCCTTTAGTTTTTAACTTTATTTTGTTTTTAGTATGTGTTGTTCTAGCAGCAACAGAAATACACCATCACTGTCTAACTATCACGGTTAATGAGCTATAGCCTGGTGACAGACAGACAGCCAGACAGACAGACGGACAGCGGAGTCTTAGTAATAGGATCCCGTTTTACCCTTTGGGTACTGAACCCTAAAAGCATTTTGTATGTGTGTCTTACGACATTGACCCCTCTCTAAGCGATGATGGTGAACTCGCTTAGCTAAGAAAACTCTGACTCTCAAGTAATGTTCTTCTATTTAAATAATAGTTATTATAATACTGTTTACTTTATTGTGATTTCAGTGTCAGTGGTAATCATCATTATGTTTTATTTTCAGTGCATTTAAAATACAACTGCAACAATAATATCATCACAATTTATCGTACTGTGTTTTCAAACAACTTCAATATTACTCGTATATTGTGCGTATCTTTTAGTACAAATACAAGATTCAGATTAAAAAAAAATTCAAACGTTAAATAAAATATTTACTTATATATTATTAAACTTGTCAAAATAGAATTTAATTAATTCTTAAATATTTTAAACTGAAGCTCAGTTGATTTTGGTAATAACTTCGTTATGTTTCTCGTAGTTTGGTTATTTTTATTTGGGCCCGTCGGATGTGCTAGTTCATCAGATAAGGTATGTTATAGGACCTTACTCGTACTATGTACTATATATTATCAAAATAAAGAAAAAACAGAAATCAGCTCAAGCGTAATTTCAAGTAACGCTCTGTGTTCGATCCGAAAATCCGTGTGCACCTCCATTCTAGGTTTTAATTCGTGTAAAGTTGCTAGTTAGCATTTTTCAGATATGAATGGCACAAGATGGTTTATTAGGGTTCCGTACCCAAAGAGTAAAACGGGGCCCTATTACTAAGACTCCGCTGTCCGTCAGTCTGTCTGTCTGTCTGTCTGTCTGTCTGTCTGTCTGTCCGTCTGTCACCAGGCTATAGCTCATTAACCGTGATAGTTAGACAGTTGAAATTTTCACAGATGGTGTATTCCTGTTGCCGCTTGAACAACAAATACTAAAAACAAAATAAAGTTAAAAATTAAAGGAGGTCCCAGTACAAAAGACGTGTTTTTAAACGCCATCTATCTAATAAGTTTCGGCAAAATGACATAGATGGCGCTAGTAAACAAGCCCCTTTTCTAGATCGCGACCAAACCAAATATTCTTGGTAATATCAATTAATCAATTATATGAGGTTGAAACTCTGTTATGTTTCGTATTATACGGAACCCTCCCTAAGTGTGCGATAAGAGACGCGATGCTGACTCGCACTTGGCCAGTTTTATTATAATAATTTATTGTTAGACACAAAACATGTTATCTACGCAACGACGTACACAGGAGGGCTTATCAAATCACTGGCACGTAAAACCACACTATTCAAGAAATATATTCAACCGACTTCCAAAAAGAAAGAGGTTCTCAATTCGCCTGTATGTTTCTTTTTTAGGGTTCCGTAGTCCTGACAAGGAACCCTTATAGTTTCGGCATGTCCGTCTGTCTGTCTGTCTGTCTATCTGTCCGAGGTTTTGCTAAGAGACCGTTAATACTAGAAAGCTGTAGTTTTGTGGAAATCTATATCTATACTAATATTATAAAGAGAGAACATTTGTATTTTTGTATTTTTGTATGTTTGTAATGATTTGGCTCAAAAACTACTGAACCGATTTAAAAAATTCTTTCACTAATACATACAATGGACTTTCGGAATGAAAATAGGCTATATATTATCCCGTTTAAATCAAAGGTACAATCGTGGAGACCTAATTTGCAACCTAAGTCAGCAAAAAAACGGTCGAAAAAACACGTTTCTTACGAACGCTGCTTAATTGAAAATAGAAAAATATTTTTTATGCAAGAGTTGTACAACTTAATAAGACCTACAAAAAAGTCACCGACAGCATATGTCTATCTCTTAAGGTTGACTCACAGTAACCATTTTAATCTTTAATTTTTTGTTAAAAAATATTACATAACTTCCAAGGCTATTTTCAAGTACATAGTATTAATCCTTATCCAAATAATTACGTTAATTAGCTTGGCCACATAGTATAGATTAAAATTGTCTTCTGCAGTATATAATTCAAATGAAAACTCTAGAAGATATCACGAATTTCACATACACGCATCGCAAAATTAATAAAATATTTGCAGTGAAACCACAGATTAGGTCGTAGTTACTACTAAAATATTATTATAAGCTTAGCTATGCTGTAGATCCCCACCGATCAAAATCAATTTGAAGTCAATATAGTATAATAATATGATCTATTGTATAAAATAATATTCATCTATGTATATATATAATAATATAATATTTTAAACCACCCCGACTGATCTATGTATAATCTTTTCATTAAAAGCATAAGTTGGTGAGGATTTGAGTATTCTGTAGAGTCCAGGAGATGTCCCAGCATCAGGTCAATGCTTCCATGTTCTTACAATATCGTTGAAGAAGAAGATTTTCGAATTGATCAGACCTATGAAAGTTGATTTCATAGCGCAATTAACTAGAAAAAAGCTTATAATTTAATACCGATTGAACGAATTTTCATGAATCAAAGCTAAGAAAACTCTCGATGAAGACATCTATCAAACAAAAAAAAACGATCAATAATAAAAACAAAATCGGTTCATCCAGTAAGGTGCTAAGAGGCTACAGACAGACACACAGATACACACGTTAAACGTATATTACCCCTACATTTTGCGTCGAGGAACGCGTAAGGTTACGGCGGCAGATGTTCTCCTTGGTGGTAAGCTACTTTTTGGTAGATTTAATGATCCCACTACCACTGTACGAAAACTCATGATTCATGAATGCACATAAACCTTTCATTGGTCGGTATATAGCTAGGATTAGAACCAACGACCGTCGGGTCAGAATCAGGGTAACTATCCATTACGCCAAAGGGCCGTCCAATATCACTACGTAAGTATTAGTCCATCTGCGTCTGTCTGTCTGTTCGCAATAATCTCCATAGCTACTGAACGGATTATCATGCGGTTTTCACCAATAGCCAGATTGTTTATGAGGAAGGTTTAGGTGCACAATTCGTTAAGGTTTTGTGTAAATTGGTTGAAATATGACGATGATTGTTAAATATGTTCATATTTTATATTCGATGCAACAAACTGATGCAAATTTTGTAGGCTTATATGTTCTACCCGTGCGAAGCCGGGGCGGGCTGCTAGTACGTATATAAATTACGCCGACAAAGTGCTGAAATAAAATTGTGTAAAAACTTTTTTTTTAAGGGTAGCTACCCTATATGAGAAGTGAGGATAAATTTTTTTTTCATCGTCTACTCCATCGTGTGGGGTATTGTTGAATAGGTCTTTTAAAATGACTTAAGGGTTGCTAACACTACTTTGCGATTGACTGCTCCATTTACGAAATATTAAACTTTAAAGTGCAAATTATTGTTCCAGTACGGCGTCCCCCCCTTCTCTAAAAGCTAAACTGCTGGCTTGAAAAATCTGGAAAAATTCGTGATAATAGCGAATTTCATGAACTTTAAAGTAAAATTATAGCGGTTAAGATAACTTTATTAGTTTAGCAGTAATAGTCGTTGAAATTGGGTGTTGGATAATTTTGTACCAAATACAAAATCCTTAGAATAAATCCTTTAAAGTGACAAAGACGGAGTACCTAGTTGCTTATGTATAACGGGTAAAGACTTGCATTGAATAACAGGCTACTACGGAACCATACACTGCGCGTGGCCCGACATGCACTTGGCCGGTTATTTTGTGTATGTTACGCGATTGCGATTACTCCGTCAATTGTAAACCGATTCGAATGATTCTTTTTGTAATCAGTAGGGTACATTTCTGAGGTGGTCCCATTGGAATTTCATCGAGATCTGTAGTTCATCGAGAAGTATCTCCAGAGATATGACGATAAACGTCTCAAACTTGATACTGAAATTAACTCAAGGCGCATGGTAGTCTGTTGTTTTAGTTTTTCACCGACTTCACAAAAAAGAAGGAGGTTCTCAATTCGTCTGTATGTTTTTTTTTGTGTATGTTACGCGATTTCTCCATCAATTGTGAATAGTTTTTAATGATTATTTTTTTTAATAGGTAGGGTACGTTTCCGAGATAGTGCCATTGTAATTTCATCTAGATCTGATCAGTATCTCCAGAGATATGGACATAAATACCTCAAAAATAGGAGAATCTAATGGTTTTAGAAGAAGAATCCCAAGAAGATTATACACAATGGAGGTTGCTATTGCATATATTTTTGAAGACTAAAAATATGACCTTGAATTATGTGTTTACATATTTCTTCTCGTTGATTTTGGTTTTTGACTGATATTCTTACGGCAACTGTCAGCGATATAGAAACAAAGGTGGAGAGAATTAATTTGTCTTCACAGGAATGTTATACCTGGCAAAGTCTTGTTAGGGTGCAATGTTTTTGAGCATACCTAATATTTTTTGACATGACATGACGTTTGGCGAAGATGGCGGCCATATAGCGGCGATGAATGTTAATAATCGCAAAAAATACTTTTTAATATTCATTTTGGAATACAACAAGTACGTGTTATACAAGTATTTGGAATTATTGTAATAAAATAGACAATTAATTATCCTGTGTGTCAGATGCTATTATTGCACCGGGCCATTTTGTACATTGTCTTTAGATACCTTGAAGACATCTTTAATTTTTCTTTTACTTATATTTTATTTTAGTATTATTTTTTATAAATCTTTTTATTTTGAATTTAAATTGTGATTTAATTTATGTGTATTATGCAACGTTTATAATATGAGTTTTGAATAGCATTTATTCAAATTAATGAATTTTGATTTGATTATGACTAGTGTATATTTTCACTAGCGCGGCATTCGGGTTTCGAACCCAAAGGGTTGGTACCCTTTGGGTTCGGATGAATGAACACTTTCTGATACTTTTCTGTCCGTTCATCCGTCCGTCCGTCCGTCCGTCCGTGTGTCTATATGTGCGCACTTTACAGATCTGTATCTTCTTAACCGTTATAGGTTCATACTTGAAATTTTCACAAAGTATATATCCGTCAGTGTATAACGGCCCAGACACGAAATTTTATAGATGCATGTCAAATTAAAACTTTTATTGCACTAAAAAGGATAAAATAAATTATTTTTCAAAAAAATAAAACCGACTTCATTTCCACAAACAAGCACTCAAAAGCGAAAATAAATTACTTAATATAATTATTATAAGCGCTACCCACTTATCTATTTGAAGTCGGTGCCAGCCAAGTCTAATAGGTAGTAGATAGATACTACCTACATGAATCTACCTACTTGAATCGGTGGTGACACATGGACAGACAGACAGACATTTAGGCAGACAGATGGACAAGAAAGTGATCTTGTCATTTTTTTACCTTTTGAGGTACAGAACCCTAAAACCGATGCTCCGTTGATGTTATTAATATTGATATTGATAATTATTGATTTCTAGCTGTGCCCGCGACTTAGTCCACGTGGAATAGTGTCTCTGGGTAGCATTTTTAATTATTTAGGCTAAATATTTTACAAATAAAGCACTTGCGTATCCCACCTACACCGCACCGTACCACTCTGCGCTAAGCCCCCTTCCCCCCTCCTTACCCTCACCCCTCCCATCGCCTCCCTTCCCTCACCCCACCATTCCCCTCCCCTCTCCTTCCCCTCACTTCCCTCTCCCCTCCCATCTCTCTTCCCCCCACTCCTCTTCCGTCCCCTTCCCCTAACTTCCCTGTCCCCTCCCCCTCCCCCTTTCCCCTTCCTATTCCCCTCATTTCCACCTCCCCTCCCCTCCCTTCCCCATGCCCTTCCCCCTCCCTCTACCCCTCACAAACATTGAATGTCATATTTATTTATTTCGAATCAAAGGTCTAAATAAAATGTTTCCAGCTTCAAGCTTTAAAAATGACGATACTTCCATACAATTTTTCATTCCCGTTTCAACCACTTACATTGCTTTTTTCGCATTTAAAAGTAGACTGTGTCCTTACTCAGGCTCTAAACTATCTGTGAACTAAATTTCATTTAAATCGGTTCAGTAGAACATTAACATAAACCTTACATATTTCCATACAAACTTTCATCCCCTATTGTTATTTTAGACCCTTGGCGTAAAACTTTTACAAACATTGAATTTCATATTTATTTATATCAAATCAACAGCCTAAAAAAAAGTTTCAAGCTTCTAGCTCCTAAAATGACGATACTTCCGTACAACTTTTCATCTCCCCTTTCAACCCCTTACAACCCTTTTTTGCATTAAAAAGTAACCTATGTCCTTTCTCAGGCTCTAGTCTATCTGTGTACCAAATTTCATTTAAATCGGTTCAGTGGTTTTGGCGTGAAAGTGAGACAGAGAGACATACAGCTGTCTGTCTGTCTCTCTTCTTTCTGTCTCTTCTGTCTCTTTTCTTCTCTCTTTTAGTTACTTTCGCAATTATATTATTAGTTGGGATTTCACGTACAATGGAAACCATAGACCCGAGTACGAGTATTTGATATAAGTTTCAACTTGATATCTTTACGCATTCCTGAGAAAAAGGGGTTTTGACAGACGGAAAGACGGACAGACAGACGGACAACAAAGTGATCCCATAAGTGTTCCTTTTTAGGGTTCCGTACCTCAAAAGGTAAAAAGGAACCCTTATTAGGTCACTATCTTGTCCGTCTGTCTTTGTATCACAACCGATTTTCTCAGGAACGGGTGGACCTAGCAAGTTGAAATTTTTACCAAATACTGTGTTCTATAGTCCCTATTAAGTGTATAAAAATTAAGGTACTGAGTTAACACGATAAAAAGTAATTAAGATAGTTTAAAAACTAAAACAACCGACTTCCATGCCCCGAGGGTCAATTTCAGTAGCAAGTTAGAGCCGTTTATCGTCATATCTCTGGAGATACTTATCAGATCTCGATGAAATTACAATGGAATCACCTCGGAAATGTACCCTACCGATTAAAAAAAGAGTGATTCAAAGCGGTTCACAGTTGACAGTTGGAGTAATCACGTAACAACACACAAAAAAAATATTTATAAAAACCATACAGACGAATTGAGAACCTCCTTCTTTTTGGAAGTCGGTTGAAAAGATATGAGAAAATTTAGATTTTCGCGAAAACTAGTAAGTACTAACATGTAGCTTAATTTTCAACTTTTCAATTTTCCGGAATTTTCCCTTTACTTGTGTAAGTCCTTGCTTTTAACCAAATTTGACAATTCTAGGTCAACTGGAAGTACCCTATAGGTTTTGGGTCGAAAACCTATAGGGTAGTTGTTTCAAAATAGAACCATCGACTTAGAATCACGAAATTTGGCAATAAGCAAGGTTTTGAATCACTTATATAAGAATAATCTGAAAAACTAATATATATAACAGAAACATAACTTATTGCTTTGAATTTATAAAAAAAACAAAGGTATTGAGCCATTCATCTTTCATCTAGACGTCGATAGTCACACTTAAAACACATGCTTAATTCCCCCGATTAATGATACAATACAATATAACGCCATCTATGGGATGTTTACCTAACTAAGCGTTCATAGATGGCGTGAAATGCCGAAAAAACACGTTTCTTGTATGGGGACCCTCTATTATTTTTAACTTTATTCTGTTTTTAGTATTTGTTGTTAGCGGCAACAGAAATACATCATCTGTGAAAATTTCAACTGTCTAACTATCACGGTTCATGAGATACAGCCTGGTGACAAACGGACAGACAGACAGACAGACAGACAGACAGACGGACAGCACTGTCTTAGTAATAGGGTCCCGTTTTACTCTTTGGGTACGGAACCCTAAAAACGTATTAACGATCATACAAAAACAATAAAATAAAAAATTGAAACGTAATACAAAGAAATCCTTAAATATAAAAAGTATTTAAACCATAAAATAATAAGAATAATAACCTGCTCTACTCCTTGACTTGGCGTTATCTTAAGCTGGCCACACACGGGCCGCACGCTGCAACCACAAACGCCGCCATTTGAAGCTAGAAGCGGCTAAAGTGAGTAAACGAGTTGCAACCACCAGCGCTGCACCGTCAACCGTGCGCGGCAAGTCTATATAAAATATGAAAACGTATAAAAACTACAGGAAATAGGTCGGTGGCGGCGTTTTGTGGCTGTGGTTAGTGGAATGTGTGCGGTCTGCCTTAACCTGAATCGGACAGGGCCCGCTGTCACAGATTATATAATAGCTTTACCGCTGTTCTTAAAAATGCGACAGTGATGATGGTAAACACGCTTAGCTTAGAATACTCTGACTCTCAAATAATGCCTCTGTACTAAAAATAAAAGCAATAATTATAGTGTTTATTTTATTGTGATAATTATATTATTTACTTCATTGTTGTATCAACGATTTATCAATGAAGGTAATCATCATTTTGTTGAATTCTCAGATAAATTAAAAAATTATTGCAGCAAATCATCAATATTATATTACTGTGGTTTAAACAACCTTAATATTTCGTGTTGTGCACATCTTTTAGTTAAAAATATAAGGTTCAGAATAAATAAAAAAATCAAACGTTAAATAAAATATTAATAACTGGCTAATATTGTACTTAACTTGTCACAGTATAATTTACCTAACCCTAAAATAATTTCAAACTAAAAGAGATTTCTGTAGTTATTAACTTTGCTATGTTTCTCGTAGTTTGGTTTCTATTATTTCAGATAGAAAGTGTCAGTTTATCAGATAAGGTATGTTATAGGATATAATTCTTACTATGCATTGCATATGCATTTATATTCTCAGAATGCAGAGAAAAATCAAGAAACCGCGTTCAACCTTAATTTCAAGCAACGCTCTGTGTCCAACACTGATCCAAAAATCCTCGCGCACTTCCCTTATAACCCATGTAAGGTTGCTATAAAGCAAGGTTAAGACGAAACTAGCGTTGGGTGCCTGTATCACTGGCGGGATCCCTTTGTTTTGCATAATTTTTTATTCCTAATTTACTTAGGCATAACGGGTAACGCATAATTTTAAATGGCATAATAGTACCATCGCATAATTTCTTTGTGCATATTGTATAAACAAGCATAAATTTCATTTAAGCTATATTGTTACGGCCTAATTTTGATTCGCATAAAGTTATAGGGCATAGTTTTATTTTATTTGCCTAATAGTGTTATACATAATCAATGAAGTCATAATTGAATGTATACACATATTTTATGCTGAATTATTCAAATTAAGATAATCAAAGTTTACTTAACACTAACACATTTATTAATTTCGAAAGAAATGACTATTATAAAAGTACACTCACGGAATTAAAGGTTCGTCGATTTTCAAATTGATTCCTTCAACGTAATAGTTGATTGACTATTTATCTTGTCACTAAGATTGTTATGTCCTAATAGGTTAATGTTTTATGAACTAAACCTTCTTATTGGTCCAACCTGCTATTATTATGTCTGTTTAAATTATTGTCAATCGGTCAATGTCATCTTTGGAAAATATCTTATTTTCTCTTATATATAACTATTTTATAAAGCCAAGACCTTTAAATGTTGAAGAAAGAGCAGCAATTAAAAAATCAACCCGCGGTCAGTTGTGATGTATGGAAAACAATAAGATGGTTCACACTCTGGAGTGTGGAGCAAACGTCATATTTATTTAAATGTTAGTAGCACTGTTTCTTGTACTGGTATGTTGGCATAATTGATTCTTGCAGTACTAACACAGAACTGTGATACTAGTGCAAGCGAAAACCGACTTTAAGGTGGCGAACCTTTTCATTCCGTGACTAAACATTAAAAATTAAAACACTTAAAATTAACACTTCCAAATTCAGACTTAAGGTAAAACTACGTGTCATGTTTAGTTGAGAGTTGTGCGGTTCAAATAAAAAGGTCGTGGTTTCAATTTTTTAAATAAATATTTATTTATATGTGATTTTCAAGTCCGTAGCCGATTTAAATGTATTAAATAAATAAATATAAAGTGATTAATACCAAAAACATTTTGGTATTAGACTGTGACAGTAGGATCAAGTTCGGCTTGGGACACCCCTACGCCGCTATCATTATTATTTTTGAACTGAAAGTTATTTAACCTAACGCAAACATTTCGGTTGTCTGGCAGAATTCGCTTTAAGCAATAAGACCGCCCTTTGCATTACTTATAGTATTATGTATACGGTAAATTGTTTTTTTTTTCTTTTAGTGTGCAACAAATAAAGAGTTTTATCCATCTATCTATCTAAATTAACATAACTTACCTGTTTTGAAGTACATCTATCTCACGGTTTTGGTTCTGCATTTGATTAGATATCAGCTTATCATTATGTTCGTAATTTGGTTACGTAGTTTTCAATTTTTGTCAATATTTACACTTATTATGCGCATTTTGACGGGTTTAACACATCCAACAAACTTTTTATTATTTTTTCGTAAATCTATAAGGTGAGACTCATAACTTCGTCTGCGTTAAAAAGTAATATAATATGTCCTATTCCATTATATTAGGTATATCAGAGCAATATTTAAACAAAATCGGTCTACTAGCTAGATTAGTCGTGAAGAGATAAAATTAAAATAAACTGGCCAAGTGCAAGTCGGACTCGCACTCGTAGGGTTCCGTAACACAGTTAAGTATTCCATAACTATGATTTTTCGCAACTACAAAATTATCTTTGTTTTTCATAGTGTTTTTATCAAAAACAAAGTTATCTTTGCGGTTGCCATATTTTTTTATATTTGTATAAAAATCGGAAAGCGGTTTACAGAAAACATCTACCTACCAAGTTTCAATTCTGTAGTCTTAACAGATTCGGAATAACATGGCTGTGACATACGGACGGACAGACATACAGACAGACAAACAGACATGACGAATGTATAAGGGTTCCGTTTTTTGCCATTCGGCTACGGAACCCTAAAAAGTACAATTTAATAATATTGCTATTATAATATGACAAAAAAATATTATACCTCAACAATTATGGCGAATCACAGTCATGCATATAATATTATTCTATACAATATTATGTCTCAAATGCTTATGCTAACAGTAATTATGCCAAAAAAATATGCCTAATTACTTTATGCCAAATTTATGTATGCTTGAATATACTTAGGAGAAACAACTTTATGCCAAAGTATATTATGACAAAAAATGTAATGCGAAACAATAGGGAACCATCACTGGCAGCCAGTGTTGGCTTGTTTTGAATAACCGGCCAAGTGCGTGTCGGGCCACGCGCAGTGTGGGGTCCGTAGTAGCCCGTTATTCAATGCAAGTCTGTACCCGTTATAAACAAGCAACTCGGTATTTTGTCTTTGTCACTTTAAAGGATTTATTCTAAGGATTTTGTATTTGGTACAAACTTATCCAACACCCAAGTTCAACGACTATTACTGCTACACTGATAAAGTTATCTTAACCGCTATAGCTTTTCTTTAAAGTTCATGAAACGCACTATTATCACGGATTTTTCCAGATTTTTTAAACCAGTAGTTTAGCTTTTAGAGGGGGGAGACGCCCTACTAGAACAAAAATTTGCACATTAAAGTTTAATATTTTGTGAATGGAGCATTCAATCGAAAAATGCTATTAGCAACCCTTAAGTCATTTTAAAATATCTATTCAACAATACCCCACACGATGGGGTAGACGACGAAAACAAATTCATCCCCCCTTCATGTAGGGGAGCTACCCTAAAACAAAATATTTTTTTAAAAGTTTTATTTCACCACTTTGTTGGCGTAATTTATATACATACCTTACAACATTACAGCTTTCTAGTATTAACGGTCTCTTAGCAAAACTTCGGACAGACAGACAGACAGACAGGCAGACAGACAGACAGACAGACAGACGGACATGACGAAACTATAACGGTATATAACTGGTTATACGAGTCCAATAACAAGCCAGCGCTTTCTTGTACTATTAATTATTCTGTGATACAGGTAGGAACGGCTCAAGGTGGCATATATTATTTGTAAAACAGGTTATCTACGCATCAAACTTCACAGAGTGACATATCGAATCGCCAGTGCGTGAAACCACACTATTACAAGCTTTTATTTAGTTTCGCCTTTCCTGATGTTTGTCATCAAATCTTATAAATTAAATTTGATCCACTTCTCGGTTACTGATCGAGCTGAAATTTTGCATACATGTGTAAATCGCGTGACAATGCAATATTATGATGACATGGTGCTGATCTCATGATGGAGCTGGAAGCTGTCCCGATGTCTGTCATCAAATCTTGATATTAAATTTGATCTCGGGTGATAATGCAATATTATGATGACATGGTGCAAATCTGATGATGGAGCTGGAAGGTAGCCAAAGTTGTCCTGACTTTTCTGGTCTAAAATTATGTAAAAGCTTGTTTTTAAAAAAGGTTTTTAAAATATCACTTGTTTTAAGAGTGATTTTAGTGTCATCACTTTTAGGTGAACTAAACGCGTTCTGGTTTATTTTGTGTTCTGAGAATTCGATGTGATGTTGAGAGAACATTTTAGCAGAAAATATTATACCTCTTAACAAACCAATTTTTAACCGACTTCCAAAAAAGGAGGTCACTCAATTCGACCGTATATATCAATTTTTTTTTATGTTTGTTCGCGGATAACTTCGTCGTTAATGAACCGATTTTGATGATTTTTTTTTGTTGGAAAGAAGATACTCCCGGGCTAGTACCATCGTAATTTCATCAATATCTGATTGGTGCCTCCATAGATATGGAGATAAACACCTCAAAATTGGTACCGGAAATTTATAGCGTGGCGTTTGAAGTCGGTTATTTTAGAGTTTTTAAACGAGCTTATGTTCTACTTGATATTTTCTCTCTAGTTTGATTATTTTTTCAGTTACAATACATAATAACAGAGCATCCACTTGTGACGTATGCTAACCCTGAATATGTCGAGAATGTCAAGTTGACGAGCCGGCGGGCGATACGGACGTGATGACCCATTTTATTATGTCAGCTTCATTTTCGGTCTAAAACGTCATGTCGATAATAACTTTACGGTACTATTTTATGTAATAATATTATGCTATTTTAATTACTTGCTACATTAACATCACAGGTCGTAAAACGCCCGGTCCTTTTGACGGCATTAACGGAGCCAAAGCCAACCTTAAGAGGCCCTTAATATATATATGATAACTTAAATTCTATGATTTGTGGATGGAGAGATTAAAAACTATAAAAAGATGGTACATTTTTTATCATGGCTATGAATGTGTGCTGCTTAATATCTATTTCCTAGTCTATGGGGTGAAGTACGGCACACGCCAAGTATGCCTCATTTCAAAATATTAAGGCGGGTGGTGACCTGCTACCTACTGAATGGGCGCCCCCATAAAGGCGGACTGTTATATTGGCGCCGAGGGGCAACATTGACGTGGATAGGTGGATAGGTGATATCGAGAGGTGTGCTGCGCTTTCACTAAACGCTACTAGCGGCTTAATACCTTTAACACTTCCACCCTGGAGCTTAGAGGTCTTAGTTCTTTCGATTCCCACCACAGGCCGGCCGGTCAAGGCAAGCCGGGGGTCAGAGGGTCTCATTTAGCCCTCACGGGACAGGGGTACGGGGTGTCGCCACTCACCGTTGGCTCGCCACAAAGCCGCCGCTGAGCTGTAAGTTGGTGAGGATTTGAGTATTCTGTAGAGTCCAGGAGATGTCCCAGCATCAGGTCAATGCTTCCATGTTCTTACAATATCGTTGAAGAAGAAGATTTTCGAATTGATCACACCTATGAAAGTTGATTTCATAGCGCAATTAACTAGAAAAAAGCTCATATGCTCATAGTGTTATAACGATTGAACGAATTTTCATAAATCAAAGCTAAGAACAGTCTCGATGAAGATATCTATCAAACATTAAAAAAAACTTTCAATAATAAAATCAAAATCGGTTAATCCGGTTGGGTGCTAAGATGCTACAGACAGACACACAGACACACACGTTAAACGTATAAACCCCTACTTTGTTCGTTACGTTAAGGTTACGGCGGCAGATGTTCTCCTTGGTGGTAAGCTATTTTTCAACCGACTTCCAAAAATAAGGAGGTTCTCAATTCGTCTGTATGTTTTTTTTTGTGTGTGTATGTTACGTGATTACTCCGTCAATGGTGTACCGATTCGAATGACTATTTTTGTAATCGGTAGGGTACGTTTTCGAGGTGATCCCATTGTAATTTCATCGAGATGTGATAAGTATCTCCAGAGATATGATGATAAACGTCTCAAACTTGCTACTGAAGTTGACTCGCGGGGCATTGAAGTCGGTTGTTTTAGTTAAACTATCTTAATTATTGGTAGATTTAATGATCCCACTACCTCTGTACGAAAACCCATGATTCATGAATGCACATAAACTTTCATTGGTAGGTATATAGCTAGGATTAGAACCAACGACCGTCGGGTCAGAATCAGGGTAACTATCCTTTACGCCAAAGGGCCGTCCAATATCAATACGTAAGTATTATAAAACAAAGTCAATCACTGCGTCTGTCTGTCTGTTCGCAATAATCTCAATAGCTACTGAACGGATTATCATGCGGTTTTTACCAATAGCCAGAGTGTTTATGAGGAAGGTTTAAGTGCATAATTCGTTAAGGTTTTGTGTAAATTGGTAGAAATATGACGATGATTGTTCAATATGTTAAAATTTTATATTCGATGTAACAAACTGATGCAAATTTTGTAGGCATATATGTTCTACCCGTGCGAAGCCGGGGCGGGCTGCTAGTCGAAAATAAAGCGATGGTGCGTCTTAGTATACCTGGTTGTCCGATCATAGAATGGGGATGGCAAGATCAAATCATGTTTCTTTGTTAATGTTTTGTTATGATTACAGGCTCATTTTAAATTCTACGAATTTCTGAGCAACCAGTACAAGCCGTCCTTTGTAGAAATTCATTTGAAAATCTGCGATATGTTTTTAAATAACACGTTTTTTGGAGTTAATTTACGAGAAAGAGTTGGATATAAGTGCCCCTTGACTCCGGTAAGTTTATTTTTTAATAACTATTACAGACACCTAGATGATCTCCTTGATGTCGGCCTTCACCGCTTTACCGGATTTCGGGTGAGCTTCTTTCACCCGCCTTACGATACAAAAACAATTTTCTGAATCGTATGATGTTCTGAATCCTTTTTTTTTATTTATTTTATAGGCTACCGTTTGACCACTATCTCGCCTGGTTGTAAGCGATGATGTGGTCGTAGATGGTGAACGCTAGGCCTCGAATACTCCGACTCTCAAGGAGTATGTGCTGCCTGAACACCGTAAGGTTATGGCAACAGATTTTCTCCTTGACGGTGGTAAGCTACTTTTTGGTAGTAAGTCAGGTTCATCAAATCATAAATCATTTTATTTGTAAGGCGCACGTCACCCATATCTGGCATCTACCATGGATATGGCGGAGATATGGCACGCGCAGGGCCAGTTTACATTCGTCTTTTTTACATTCCAATCTACTTTTATGTAGGTTTCATCTTTTATCATATGTACTGCCAAGGAATAGAATCCCTTGCCGGTGTCTGAGTTTCCCTGTGACTACTACCCGGGGATCTTAAAATCGCGAGTGAACAGGTATCTTCTAGGTTAGGTGAGCCTGCTACATCGTCGATCGCATCGTCACTTAAATATCCGGTGAGATATATAATGTGAAAAAAAAATAGCTTTTTAATCTATTACCTCTACTTATAGTGCAATATGAACCATACATCCCCAGTCCCAGGCAGAAACAGAATAGAGGTTAAACAGCGGAAGCACGTCCTCTCCCTTCAAGTGCACCTCTCAAACATTGGAGGCTTGCACTCTAATATCCTCTCGGTCCACCACCATCTTGAGACCGAAAAACCGCATATTCTGTTCCTCACGGAGACACAGATCAAATGTCTAGCCGACGCGGCGTACCTTGCCTACCCAGCCTATGTTCTAGAACATAATTTTAGGCCGAGGGCGGGAGTTTGTATGTATGCCTGCGATGACATTTGCTATCGGCGTCTCCGCAACCTTGAAGACCCTTGAAGAACTTTCCGTCATGTGGATTTTCGTGGACACTGGCATGGAGAAAATTCTTTATGCTAGTGTCTACCGTTCGCACAGCGGAGATTAAGAGACAAACAGGATCACAAACCACCTCAGTGAGGCGGCTGATGTGGCCCAACAGAGGTATCCTTCTGCTCAATTAGTGCTTCTGGGGGAACGCTAGACCTCACTCAATTTGTCCAGGGAGCAACAAGGATACCGGACGTTGATGGCCATACAGCCAATTGCTTGGACCTTCTGCTGTTGTCAGCGGTCTGGTTCTGTTGTCAGAACCAGACCGCTACTCGGTGTCGGTTTCATCACCCTTAGGTAGCTCCGACAGTCTGTCTCCGTCTACACCCCGCCCGATCCCAGCCAAAAAGGCACCCGGCGGGTGTGGCGGTACAGGTCAGCAGATTGGGATGAGATGCGTTGTTTTTTCGCGTCTTATCCTTGGCGGCAGGTATGTTTTTCTTCGAGCGATCTCTCAGCTGGCGCGGATGCTGTGACAGAAGTGTTACGTCAGGGTATGGAATATTTCATACCATTTTCTGACGTTCCGATGTCAAGCAAAGCTCGTCCATGGTTTAATGCCAAATGTAGAGATGCAGAAGCATCAAAACATGAAGCTTACTTAGCCTGGGCTGATGCTCGAACCCGCAAGACTAGAGATTACGCGAAAAGAAGAAAGCCTTTAACTTAGCCGCCAAGTCTTGCAAAAAAGCTCTCAAGAAGGCTCGCTTCGATCACATACGCCGAACAGGGAACAAACTTGCTTCTTACCCCTCTGGTAGCAAAGCGTTCTGGTCCCTGGCGAAGTCGATCGAAGAGAACTTCTGCCGTCCCTCACTGCCTGGAGGCAGTGAGGGACAGCCGGGTTTCAGCAGTGGACTGCTGAAACCCGACGGGTCACTAGCGCACACTGCTGAAGAGAAAGCAAATTTATTTGCTACTCTGTTTGCGGAGTCTTCACGTTTAGATGCTGGCAATGCTGTACCTTCTAGTCTGCCGACTTGCGGGACGTTTATGTCGGAAATCCGCATTTGTCAGACTGAAGTACGCAAAGCGTTGCGCAATCTAGACGTGAACAAAGCTAGTGGTCCAGACGGTATACCAGCTGTATTCTTGAGGACGTGTGCGCCTGAGTTGGCTCCTATTTTGACACGCCTCTTTCGCTTGTCTATGACGACTGGTAAAGTGCCTAAGTCCTGGAAGCAAGCAAACGTGCAACCTGTGCCCAAAAAGGGTAGTCGTGCAGACCCTGCCAATTACAGGCCTATCTCAGTCACTTCCATACTCTGTAAGACTATGGAACGTGTACTGAACCACAGGCTCCTGGCATACCTAGAAGTGAACGATCTCCTCAGTGACCGATAATACGGGTTTCGCCAAAACCGGTCTAATGGGGATCTTCTAGCGTATGCCACTCACATCTGGAGCGAGGCCATCGAGAACCACGGCGAAGCGCTGGCCGTCTCTCTTGACATCTCGAAAGCTTTGGACAGGGTCTGGCACGATAGCCTTATTAGCAAGCTTCCTTCATACGGCCTTCCCACTGGTTTATGTATTTGGATAGCAGATTTTTTGAGGGATCGGTCGATTCGAGTGGTCATCGATGGCTGTTCTTCCGACCAATTGGCCATAAATGCCTTCAAGGATCAGTACTCTCTGCAACACTTTTTCTGCTGCATATTAATGACCTGCTTAAACCCGGTATCTTTGGGTACGCAGATGACAGCACTGTTGTAGAGAGCTATGCATCCAACGCACGAACCAGTGCATTACAAATCCAGTCTCATAGAGAAGCGATGGTCAAGCGCTTGAACTATTCTTTGAAGGCAGTCTCCGATTGGGGCGATGCCAATCTGGTCAAGTTCAATGCTGCTAAAACCCAGGCGTGTCTCTTCTCCGCTAAACGGAGCCCATTTATACTGGCTCCTACTTTCCGGGATGTGTCCGTTCCGATAAGTAACAATCTCGAGCTTCTTGGCATCTCTTTAACACCAACTCTTAATTTCGGCTCTTGTATTGAGTCTAGAGCCCAGCTAGCCTCAAAAATGCTTGGCATTTTGGCTAAGGTGAGACGGTACTTCACACCGGGACAGTTGCTTAATCTTTACCAAGCACAAGTCCGGTCGTGTATGGAGTACTGTTCTCACCTTTGGGATGGCTCTGCCAAATACCAGCTGGAGACACCGGAAGCTATTGAGAGGAGAGCAAAGAAACTCATAAGCGACGACCTACTAGTAAGCAAGAGACTCCAGAGTCTCGCGAATCGCCGCAAAGTCGCTTGCTTATCGGTTTTCTATCGAATACATTTCGGAGAGTGTACAATGGAACTGCATGATTTGATTCCACCATCCCCATTTTATAATCGGACATCCAGAGACACTTAAAGGCGCCACCGATTTATGGTGGATATACCATCTACCCGAACGAAGCGATTTGCTTCTTCGTTCATCATACGAACCGCCAAAGAATGGAATACTCTGCCTGAGTCTGTGTTTCCGGTTAAGTACAATATGGGGGTCTTCAAATCGCGAGTGAATAGGTATCTTCTGGGTGAGCACGCTCCATCATCGATCGCATCATCACTTAACATCAGGTAAGATAGTGATCACGTGCTACCCAGTTCGGTATAAAAAAAAAAAAAAAGAAAGTCCATCATTGTTAACAAGCGCGACGCCGTCTCATTGCGTGTGCTGTAAATTCAGTGAGCTTGAGCGCATACCCTATATAATCCTCTCATCAATATAACTCATTAAATTTGTATGCAAATATAACGCGGACGTTGACCTTATTGCACGTACCTATCTATCTAGAGGTGAGTCAAACGTCACGCTTCGTGTGCTTGTCGTCATGTAAGGTCAATGTTCTGACCTACCTTGAGTGGCCTCTACGCTATATACATTATGTGGCATAATTATTATTATCTGTGTGTACCTATGGATGAAATAAATAAATACAAATACTAATAAGCATGATGAAGAGAGACAACGATAAACAAAATTAACTTAAGTTTTGTATCTGTGTAATTAAACCTAAATAATGGATTACAAAACTCGTAGGTACCTATTTATTTTATTTTTATAGGCGAGATTAAATTGTTTTTTAATAAATAAAATTATTCGTCATGATATTATGAACGCCAATCAGAAAGAAAGCATGGTGTGAATTTAAAGCATAAAAATTTTATTGTGTTTTTTTATCATCATCATCATAATCAGCCGGTATCAGTCCACTGCTGGACATAGGCCTCTCCTAAGTCATGTCACTGAGCCCGATCTTCGGCTCTTTGTTTCCAGTCACTGCCCGCCGCTTTGCGAATGTCGTCGCTCAACCTGGTCACAGGGCGTCCTACGCTCGTTTTCCGATTCGCGGTCTCCACTCTAGAACCAGTCTACCCCAATGGTTATCGGTCCTACGGCAGATATGACCAGCCCACTGCCGTTGCTACTTCAGTTTGCTAATCCGATGAGCTATGTCGATCACTTTAGTTCTCTGGCGAATTACTTCGTTCCGAATTCGACCCCGCAGAGAAACACCGACCATAGCTCTTTCCATAGCTCGCTGAGCTACTTAAAATTGGTGGACGAGTCAAACTGTGAGTGTCCACGTCTCGGCTCCGTATGTCATGACGGGTAGGACGCACTGAGACTTTTGTCTTTAGGCACTGTGGTATATGCGACGAGAAGACTCGACGGAGTTTTCCAAATGCTGCCCAGCCCAGCTGAATTCTTCTCTGGATTTCCTTTTTCTTTATGTTTGCCTAGTTGGAGCGTTTGCCCTAGGTAAACAAACATACTTAGTGACAACTTCGAGTGGGATTCCATCTACGGCAATCGGTTCCGGAACAACGTGCTCGTTGTACATGACTTTGGTTGTATCCAAATTCATCCGGAGACCGATGCGACGAAAAGAATCAGCTAGGCCATTCAACATCCTTTCTAAGTCCTGCAGTATTGTTTTAGGGTTCCGTACCTCAAAAGGTAAAAAAAGGAACCCCTATAAGGTCACTTTCTTGTCCGTTTGTCTATCTGTCTGTCCGTCTGTCTGTCCGTCTGTCTATCCGTCTGTCTGTCCGTCTGTCTGTCCGTCTGTCTGTCCGTCTGTCTGTCTGTCCGTCTGTCTGTCCGTCTGTCTGTCCGTGTGTCACCACTGATTTTCTCAGGAACGAGTGGATCTAGCAAGTTGAAATTTATATTCGATACTGTGGTCTATAATACCCTATTGGGTGTATAAAAATGAACGTCTTGAGTGAACACAATCAAAATATATGGTCAAATTTAGATTTACGCGAAAACTTGTTAGTACCAAAATGTACCTTAATTTTTCACTTTTTTTATTTTTCGGATTATTTCTTTACTTGTGCTCTAAGACCTTGCTTATAACCCAAATTGACAATTCTAGGAAAACCGGAAGTACCCTATAGGTTTTGGGTCGAAAACCTATATAAGGGTACTTCTCGTTGACCTAGAATCATGAAATTTGGCAAGAGGCAAGGTCTTACAGCACAAATAAAGGCAAAAATCCAAAAAATAAAAAAGTTGAAAATTAAAGGGTGTCCCCATACATACATAGCTTGCAACAATTAAGGTAGACCTCTGAGTTATATGAGCGCTGATACAATTTAGAGATCTAGCTTAATTGGTTGGTACGGAAGCCTCGGTGGACGAGTTCAGCTCGACTTAGCCGGTTTTATTTATACTTAACCTTAATTATTTTTGCAAATATATGACATTCATTTATTTTTTTATTTGTTATTTTTTTTTTAATTTTAAAAGATTACTCGCAATGTGGGTTGCACATTACTAGTATTCTTGTTAACCCTCCAACTAAGCTAAATATGCTTGTGTCTGGAGTGGGTTCACGTCAATAGTGCAATGGGTGGGGTGGGATTCGAACTCACAACCTCTCGATTGCCAGTCCGACACCCTATCCATTGGGCTATTGCCGCTTTTTCATCATTTTTTTTTTCATTGTAATTCATTATTAATATTTCTGTGGTTGTTATATATATCAAACAGCATACATAACTTGTTCAAAATTTATTAAATTTCAGGGCAAGTACGAACTATACAACATGTCGATTCCTCTGAGTAAAATCCCGGACAACTTTCCGTTTAGTAAAGGTCGTATTTACCTGAATGTAACTAGCTACGATAAAAAGATTATCGTCGGTACTGCATACTTAGATATGGAAGTTAAGGAACTTTCTCAAAGGAAAAGGACAGGCACACGTGGCTAATGTTGAATACTAAGAAATAAATAAGTTTGTCCTTATACGCAGGCATTTTTCTCTGAACAAGTGATAAGCGTTCCTTTTCCTTTTCCCGCATTTCCTTCTTACCCTAGGTCTTGTCAAATCACCAACCAAAAACTGATAAACAATGTATACGGTGGTCAATGTCAAAGCCTATTGTGGTACAATATACGGTCAATTGTAACACAATATAGAGGCCTGATAGCTACGATAAACATTGTGTCTATCAATAATCAAAGACTACAAGGCAATATTAATAAGGCGAACGATGTTTCAGTGTCTTGACTTGTCCGTCTGTCTGTCTGTCTGTCTGACTGTCTGTCGGTGTGTCACTACCGATTTTCTCAGGAACGGGTGGACCTAGCAAGTTGAAATTTATACCAGATACTGAAGTCTATAGTCCCTCTTAGGTGTATATAAATTATAAGTAAAAAATATTTTTAAAAACAAGCTTTTATCTGAGACAATGAACCAAAATGTTAAAAATAAATTCTAGTAATTATTTGGCGTGTAGGTACTTACCTATATTCTTAAAAGCTTGAGGTTTTTTGAGCTTGAGGTAACTACTGTTAATATACCTCAGTATATATTTTTGTAATTGTTTAAAGTTTTTAAATAAACTAAACAATTAAGTTCCTAAATTAATGTAAGTATGTATACCCAAGTAGTTTTGAGTTTCGATTTTTAGAAAAAAAAAAATAACATTAACAAATTGCATTATTTTTAGGGTTCCGTACCCAAAGGGTAAAACGGGACCCTATTACTAAGACTCCGCTGTCCGTCTGGCTGTCTGTCTGTCTGTCTATCCGTCTGTCACCAGGCTGTATCTCATGAACCGTGATAGTTGGACAGTCGAAATTTTCACAGATGATGTGTTTCTGTTGCCGCTATAACAACAAATACTAAAAACAGAAAAAAGTTAAAAATAATAGAGGGAATACACTACAATAAAATACACAATACTATACAAGAAACGTGTTTTTTTCGGCATTTCACGCCATCTATGAACACTTAATAAATAAATAAATAAAAATAAAAAAGCCTTATATTTCCCAAGTTTTACAATGTGTTAATTAATTAAAAAATATGGTTTTAGTAGTTTGAGGGAACCCCTGAGGTGAAGGCCTCCTCCAGAGAGTGCCATGATTCTCGGTCTTTCGCTATCTCTAACCAGCGTGATCCAGCCAGACGAGCGATCTCGTCCTCCCAGCGTGTGTGTGGTCTTCCTCGCTTCCTTTTACCTATAGGTCCCATCCAGGTAGTTAACTTTTTGGCCCATCTATTGTCTTGTAGTCTTGCTATGTGGCCTGCCCATTTCCACTTTAGTCTAAGTGCGTGTGAAACGGCGTCGATTGCTCTTGTATTCGATCTTATTATTGAGTGGCGGACTTTATGCTGTTTTTTTTATGTTGAGCATGCTGCGTTCCATTCCCCTTTGGCATGAAATAATTTTGTTCTTAATAGTGTAGTTAAATTTCCACGTTTGGCATGCATATGTTAGGCATGGGAGGAGGTTTGAATCCATTACCTTTTTCTTCAGCTCTACCGGGAGGTCACTTTTGAATACTTCTTTAAGACTCCAATATTTATTCCATGTATATTTAATTCTTCGTTCAACTTCTAGTAAGTTGCTATGTTTAGCAAATGAAATTTGTTTCCCTAAATATATATATTCCTTCTCATATTCGAGTGGTATATTATTAGCGTTTATAGGTTTCTGTGTACTGTTGGTTATGATTTTTGTTTTTGACGAGTTAATTTCAGATCTTATAAAATACTGTAGTGTGGTACGGAACCCTACTAGTGCGAGTCCGACTTGCACTTGGCCAGTTTATTTTTAATAGAAGGATATTAATGTTTTTATAACATGTTCCCCATAATCGGATTAATTTTCTTTTCTAATATTCCTATTTTTAACGAAGATAAATGATGCTTAATACAAAATGACCAATATTTTACTTTTTTTTGTTCCAGGCTAAATGACTTAACCACCTATGATTATTGTTTCTTATTCCAGGCTAAATGACTTAACCACCTATGATTATTATTTATTTTTCCAAGCTAAATGACTTAACCGCTTAGGCATGCAAATAATAGCTCTAAGCTAAGTTTTTTAATCAAACAGTTGGTCATATTTCAAAACTAAGCTAATTGATTAAAATAGTATATCTTAAACTTATTAACGTATGGCTACAAAGTTTGTGCTACTGGTTTCTTTTAAATAAATTCTTTTATATTTATAAGGTAAAGCTAATTGTATTAAGCGACACTGGATAAAAATTTAACAAAGAGGCTAATTGTATGAAGTGACATTTTATATATATATATATATATATAGGCTAAATGCTTTAACGTACGTTGCCTGTAAGTCGTTGCTCCAGGAAAAATAGTTTATACGACTGTCTGGTATTTGGCAGTGAGCTTAAGTACACAGTTTCTAAATTTGTCAATATTTTGTGTCACTTCATACATTGCAGTACAAAATGGGCCCAATAATGCGGTTGTATTAAGTGACAATAAAGTGCTCGTAACGACGCAGAAAAATTTGCTGATTCCAAACATGTATAAAAGTCTATATCACCCAGAGTGTCGCTTAATACAATTAGCCCGGAACTCGTCGATATATATATATATATATATATATATAAATATAATACGTACGTAATTAATTAATTTGCTTGTTTGGCGCCGACTCAAAACTACTTGGATATACATACTTACATTAATTTAGGAACTTAGTAAGTTATTAAGATTAGTTAAAAACTTAAAACCATTACAAAAATATATACTGAGGTATATTAACAGTAGTTTAAGAACTTCATTATTAAGGTTAAATAAGAAAGGTTTATTATTTTTTACTTTTCAGTTTTTTCGGCAGATTAATTTTTTTGTTAAAAAGTTTTATTTTATATTTTTTTTGTGGCCATAATCTACTAATTACTTCGAGCATTGACCAATGGAGATGTTAACGCAAGGCGTACCCCCCTGCTGGCCATATAGCCATTATTGGCCATATGAGCGTGCGTAACTACGCTGTATTTTTAACACTGTGTGCGTGTTTCAAGCTATTGTGCGGGATCGTTAAAGTGAGTGATTTGTGTGTGTGCAATGCGTGTTTACCTCGTCCCCTGTAAGTATCGGCAGAAAAAAATGTTTGCGGATTACAACGTTAACATCTCCATTGGTAAATTCTCGAAGACTAATTAGTACATTTATAGATGTGATATACCTGTCACATACGTGGAAAACCGTTTTTCATGGAAAGCACGTCACCAGTGGCAACAGTGAGGAGGACACCTTGAGCTCCGTCTGCCGGTTGGATGAGGTTTCGTCTGAAGTAAACAGCAGTGATGAAGACGAAGCCCTCCAACCTAATCTCGCGCCTCCACTATGTACACCGCATCATCACCCCCCACCAACACCACCACCGCCGCCACCGCCGCCCGCTCCGTCCGCCCACGCTGCACGAGCAGCGGCCCGCAGTGCGAGGTTGAAAGCGTCGGCGAGCGCCCCGCACTCAAGATCCTGAAGAAGGCCTCCGTGAGGCCGAAACATATGTCGATCGCTATATCGACATCGCGTAAGTCACGTTAAATTCCCGTTTTTAAATCTATAAGTTTAAAATGAACGTGAGTTTTTATAGTAAAAAAATTAGTACATTCCTAATTTTTTTAAACTTTTAAAATAGCTACCTACCTTACTTTAGCTATTAACTGTTATTTAATCCTACTTTATTTATAATTTGTTGTAAAATAATTGTTAATAATTTAAAACATAAACAGGCTATATATACTAATATGGGTAGGCCTACAAAATACCGCGCGAATGAAAAAAAAATATTTTAGTTTCTAATAATTAGATTAACACGTTCACAGGAGAGCTTAGATCAGCACGAGGTAAGACTATAGAGGATGAGAATCTACATTAATGTGTAACTTCACATCACATCTTCATTTAGCAGCAAGTTTTCTGTGCCACATGTTATAAGCAGGCGTCATTGCGTAACCCTGGCCTAGACAAACTGAAAATTAAAGGGTGTATACATACATAGTTATCGCCAATTAAGGTAGACCTCTGAGTTATATGAGTGCTGATACAATTTAGAGGTCTAGCTTAATTGGTTGGTACGGAAGCCTCGGTGGGCGAGTTCAACTCCACTTAGATGGTTTTATTTTTAGTTTGATAGGTGTTTACATCGAGAGTGTTCTTAGCTTTGTTTCATGAAAATCCATTCAGCCGTTTAAATATTATGAGCTCATTTTTGGTTGATGAGACAACGATACTGCCAACTTTCGTAGCCCTTAG
The DNA here is from genome assembly GCA_954871355.1 of Cabera pusaria. Taxonomy (NCBI): domain Eukaryota; kingdom Metazoa; phylum Arthropoda; class Insecta; order Lepidoptera; family Geometridae; genus Cabera; species Cabera pusaria. Next base: position 1,814,791 of record OX940891.1, read on the forward strand.
GCCGCAGACGTCAAAAATAAAAATGGCGCTTCTGCGCACTATGCCACTCTGCTGCATCCTGCTACCGTTCACATTGTCTGTTGCGGTCTGAACTGACCCTTACAAAACATGAGAACCCAATGCCATATCCGCATAATAAAATATATCATCATGCCAAGATATGTCAATTGGTAGCTATATTTTTTGTTGATGGGTGGGGACGATTCCGCCGGAATGATATGTACCTAATCAATAATACTTAAATTTTAATTCTAAAACCACCCTCGACCAGCCCCCGCCTGTTTTTTATGTATAACTAGCTGTAATATTAGATATACTAAATATGTATTATATATTATATGCTGCTATGTAAAATTATACATAGCTATAATTTTTAAACGGCTAAACGGATTTTCATAAAACAATGCTAATAAGAACACTCTAGACGAAGACACACCTATCAAACAAAAAAAAACTAAATATTGATTTAGTTTTTTTTTGTGGCAGATGCACCGATTTTGATCGGTTCATCTGCCACGATGCCACAGACAGACTTCCCGCTGCGCCGCGCGAAACCAGAAGCAATCGTAAAGTCGCGTCGCGTCGCGCTATTTTGGTGTTGGCTGGTGGGGATGGAGCCCACACGGGGACGGTGTCCATGAACAAAACTGTATGGACTCCACCCCCACCGTCCTTTAATGTTTAAATTAATGTATTTGCACATTCCGTAAGTAAAAAAAAAGTTATTTGTCGTCGATAAAGGAATCTAAAAACTCAAAGAGCCCTGAACTCTAATTAATCGGGCACACAGACTTAAGCAGAACTTCAACTTGGAACTAGTTCCATTCCATGGTGGAAATAATGATGCAAGATCTAGTAAATCTCTTAATGTTATTTGACGTGTGTAAGTGCAAATTTTTAATTTGCCCATATAAGTACTGAATAAATGCCTTTGACTTTGACTTTGACTTCTTAGTACGGGTAGATGGTATATCGAAAATAAAGCGATGGTGCCTTTTAGTATACCTGGTTGTCTGATGATAGAATAGGGATGACATGATCAAATAATGTTTATTTGTGCATGTTTTGCCATGATTACAGGCACATTTTAAATTCTACGAATTGCTGAGCCACCGGTACAAGCCGTCCTTTGTAGAAATTCATTTGAAAGTCCGCGATATGTTTTTAAATAACACGTTTTTTGGAGTTAATTTACGAGAAAGAGTTGGATATAAGTGCCCCTTGACTCCGGTAAGTTTATTTTTTAATGACTATTAGAGACACCTAGATGATCTCCTTGATGTCGGCCTTCACCGCTTTACCGGATGTCGAGTGAGCTTCTTTCACCCGCCTTCCGATTAAATTTCAAAACAAATTTCTGAATCTTGTGATTTTCTGAATCCTTCTTTTTATATATCTTATAGGTTACCGTCTGACCACTATCTCGCCTGGTTGTAAGCGATGATGTGGTCGTAGATGGTGAACGCTAGGCCTCGAATACTCCGACTCTCAAGGAGTATGTGCTGCCTGAACACCGTAAGGTTATGGCAACAGATTTTCTCCTTGAAGGTTGTAAGCTACTTTTTGGTAGTAAGTCAGGTGGAACATCGATATAATATGCTCCTACAACCCTTAGAAATCATTTCATCAAATCACAAATCATTTTTTTTTGTAAGGCGCACGTCACCCATATCTGGCATCTACCATGGATATGGCGGAGATATGGCACGCGCAAGGCCAGTTTACATTAGTCTTTTTCAATTTATTACATTACATTCCAATCTACTTTCATGTAGGTTTCATCTTTTATCATATGTACTGCCAAGGAATAGAATCCCTTGCCGGTATCTGAGTTTCCCTGTGACTACTACCAGGCGATCTTAAAATCGCGAGTGAACAGGTATCTTCTAGGTTAGGTGAGCGTGCTACATCGTCGTTCGCATCGTCACTTAACATCTGGTGAGATATTTAATGTGGAAAAAAGCTCTACGTATAGTGCAATAACAACCATACCACAGATTATATAATAGTTACTTTACTCGTTTTTGGGGGACTATTACTGCTCGCGTCCGTAGGATTTAGCCCTCGATGTCCTACACGTGTCCCCTGGGTGGCGCCAAAAGAGCAGTACTTTTCAGGTGGTAGGCTTAGGCCGCGGCGTGTTACCACCCACCAGACAAAGCCATGCCGCCAAGCGGTCGCTTTACGGCATGAATGTTTGGTGAAGCCATTATGGGGAACGGGTCGGAAACAGTTGCGTTGCTTACTATAGCTAGTCGTGATACATTGAAGGTCAATTTACCTGGCAGCCAATCTTGGAGAGCAGCGGGATCCGAGGCACGGTTCTCCGCTGGCCGACCGCAGATAGTTGGGGGCCCAAGTAGTGAGCCAGCCACTCATGAAAGGCTGCCCCGCCATCTCGCGAAAAATCCCGGAGGTGCGCCATCGTGCCGGTTGGCGACCGGACGAGAGGACCCGATGGACACCTCTGGGGGGGCTCGGGCGTCCCCGCGGTCTCCAGGATTGGTTCCCAATAGGTGAAAAGACCTAATATGTATCACGGGTTGGTAATTAGCGCCTCGTTTCCACTTCCGTTTCCCTTACCTAACTTCACTCCCCACAAAATGAAAGGCAGAAACAGAATAAAGGTTATACAGCGGAAGCACGTCCTCTCCCTTCAAGTGCACCTCTCAAACATTCGAGGCTTGCACTCCAATATCCTCTCGGTCCACCACCACCTTGAGACCGAAAAACCGCATATTCTGTTCCTCACGGAGACGCAGATCAAATGTCCAGCTGACGCGGCGTACCTTGCCTACCCAGGCTATGTTCTAGAGCATAACTTTAGGGCGAGGGCGGGAGTTTGTATGTATGCCCGCGATGACATTTGCTATCGGCGTCTCCGCAACCTTGAAGACCCTCAACTTTCCGTCATGTGGATTTTGGTGGACACTGGCATAGAGAAAATTCTTTATGCTAGTGTCTACCGTTCGCACAGCGGAGACGAGGAGACAAACAGGCTCACAAACCACCTCAGTGAGGCGGCTGATGTGGCCCAACAGAGGTATCCTTCTGCTCAATTAGTGCTTCTGGGGGATTTCAACGCCCATCATCAAGACTGGCTATACCCATACCAGAGCACTGACCACGCTGGTCGAGAGATGCGAAAGCTTGCTTTAACGCTAGACCTCACTCAGTTGGTCCAGGGAGCAACAAGGATACCGGACGTTGATGGCCATACAGCCAATTGCTTGGACCTTCTGCTGACAACAGAACCAGACCGCTACTCGGTGTCGGTTTCATCACCCTTAGGTAGCTCCGACCACTGTCTGGTGAAGTCTGTATCCGTCTACTCCCCGCCCGATCCCAGCCAAAAAGGCACCCGGCGGGTGTGGCGATACAGGTCAGCAGATTGGGATGAGATGCGTTGTTTTTTCGCGTCTTATCCTTGGCGGCAGGTATGTTTTTCTTCGAGCGATCCCTCAGCTTGCGCGGATGCTGTGACAGAAGTGTTACGTCAGGGTATGGAGTATTTCATACCATTTTCTGACGTTCCGGTGTCAAGCAAAGCTCGTCCATGGTTTAATGCCAAATGTAGAGATGCAGAAGCATCAAAACATGAAGCTTACTTAGCCTGGGCTGATGCTCGAACCCGCAAGACTAGAGATGTACGCGAAAAGAAGAAAGCCTTTAACTTAGCCGCCAAGTCCTGCAAAAAGGCTCTTAAGAAGGCTCGCTTCGATCACATACGCCGAACAGGGAACAAACTTGCTTCTTACCCCTCGGGTAGCAAAGCGTTCTGGTCCCTGGCGAAGTCGATCGAAGAGAACTTCTGCCGTCCCTCACTGCCTCCACTACTGAAACCCGATGGATCACTAGCACACTCGGCTGAAGAGAAAGCGAATTTATTTGTTACTCTGTTTGCGGAGTCTTCACGTTTAGATGCTGGCAATGCTGTACCTTCTAGTCTGCCGACTTGCGGGACGTTTATGTCGGAAATCCGCATTCGTCAGACTGAAGTACGCAAAGCGTTGCGCAATCTAGACGTGAACAAAGCTAGTGGTCCAGACGGTATACCAGCTGTAGTCTTGAGGACGTGTGCGCCTGAGTTGGCTCCTATTTTGACACGCCTCTTTCGCTTGTCTATGACGACTGGTCAAGTGCCTAAGTCCTGGAAGCAAGCAAACGTGCAACCCGTGCCGAAAAAGGGTAGTCGTGCAGACCCTGTCAATTACAGGCCTATCTCAGTCACTTCCATACTCTGTAAGACTATGGAACGTGTACTGAACCACAGGCTCCTGGCATACCTAGAAGTGAACGATCTCCTCAGTGACCGACAATACGGGTTTCGCCGAAACCGGTCTACTGGGGATCTTCTAGCGTATGCCACGCACATCTGGAGCGAAGCCATCGAGAACCACGGCGAGGCGCTGGCCGTCTCTCTTGACATCTCGAAGGCTTTCGACAGGGTTTGGCACGATAGCCTTATTAGCAAGCTTCCTTCATACGGCCTGCCCACTGGTTTATGTGTTTGGATAGCAGATTTCTTAAGGGATCGGTCGATTCGAGTGGTCATCGATGGCTGTTCTTCCGACCAATTGGCCATAAATGCCGGAGTCCCTCAAGGATCAGTACTCTCTGCAACACTTTTTCTGCTGCATATTAATGACCTGCTTAAACCCGGTATCTTTGGGTACGCAGATGACAGCACTGTTGTAGAGAGTTATACATCCAACGCACGAACCAGTGCATTACAAATCCAGTCTCATAGAGAAGCGATGGTCGAACGCTTGAACTTTTCTTTGAAGGCAGTCTCTGATTGGGGCGATGCCAATCTGGTCAAGTTCAATACTGCGAAAACCCAGGCGTGTCTTTTCTCCGCTAAACGGAGCCCATTTCTACTGGCTCCTACTTTCCGGGATGTGTCCGTTCCGATAAGTAACAATCTCGAGCTTCTTGGCATCTCTTTGACACCAACTCTCAATTTCGGCTCTTATATTGAGTCTAGAGCCCAGCTAGCCTCAAAAAAGCTTGGCATTTTGGCTAAGGTGAGACGGTACTTCACACCGGGACAGTTGCTTAATCTTTACCAAGCACAAGTCCGGTCGTGTATGGAGTACTGTTCTCACCTTTGGGATGGTTCTGCTAAATACCAGCTGGAGACACTGGAAGCTATTGAGAGGAGAGCCAAAAAACTCATCAGCGATGACCTATTAGTAAGCAAGAAACTCCAGAGTCTCGCGCATCGCCGCAAAGTCGCTTGTTTATCGGTTTTCTATCGGATACATTTCGGAGAGTGTGCAATGGAACTGCATGATTTGATTCCACCATCCCCATTTTATAATCGGACATCCAGAGACACTAAAAGGCGCCACCGATTTATGGTGGATATACCATCTACCCGAACGAAGCGATTTGCTTCTTCGTTCATCATACGAACCGCTAAGGAATGGAATACCCTGCCTGAGTCCGTGTTTCCGATTAAGTACAATATGGGGGTCTTCAAATCGCGAGTGAATAGGTATCTTCTGGGTAAGCACGCTACATCATCGATCGCATCATCACTTAACATCAGGTGAGATAGTGATCAAGTGCTACCCAGTTCGGTATAAAAAAAAAAAAAAAAAAAAAAAACTCTAGTATCTCATTTTTAGGGTTCCGTACCCAAAGGGTAAAACAGAACCCTATTACTAAGACTCCGATGTCCGTCTGTCTGTCTGTCTGTATGTCTGTCTGTCCGTCTGTCACCAGGCTGTATCTCATGAACCGTGATAGTTTGACAGTTGAAATTTTCACAGATTATGTATTTCTGTTGCCGCCATAACAACATACACTAATAATATCGTTTAAAAACTAAAAAAGAACCGATGGAGATCTCTGGAAATACTTATCAGACCTCGATAAAATTACCATGGTACCACACATTGGATATCTCTTTTCGAACAAAAAAAAAAATCTAAATCGGTTTATAAACGACGAAGTTATCCGCGAACAAACATAAAAAATATATATATATATATATATACGGTCGAATTGAGAAACCTCCTCCTTTTTTTGAAGTCAGTTAAAAACATAATAAAGTTAAAAATAATAGAGGGTCCCCATACAAGAAACGTGTTTTTTTCGGCATTTCACGCCATCTATGAACGCTTAGTTAGGTAAACGTCCCATAGATGGCGTTATAAGAAATAAAATGTTTATTTATTATTAATTTTCGCTGGCGAAAAATGGTAGTGGTATTTTTTGCTCGATCTTATAAAATAATGTAGTGTGGTACGGAACCCTACTAGTGCGAGTCCTGACTTGCACTTGGCCAGTTTATTAACAAGCGCAACGCCACGTCTGTTAATTACGAGTGTGAAATGAACAGCTCTAGTGAGCTTGAGCGCATGACCTATCATACTCTCATCAATATTTCTCATTAATTTTGTATGCAAATACAACGCGGACAATGACCTTATTGCACGTACCTATCTATCTAGAGGTGAGTGAAACGTTGCACTTCGTTTGTTTATCATCGTCTAAGGTCAATATACTGACCTACCTCGAATGACCTCCACCATAATTATCAGAAAACATTATCTGTGATATATTATCTCAGAGTGTGTACTTATGAATGAAATAAATACATACAAATACTAATAAGCACGATGATGGCAGATAACGAAATCAACTAAAGTTTTGTATCTGTTTAGTAAAACCTAAATAATGGATTGTACAACTCGTACCTATTTATGTTGTTACTAGCTGTGACCGCGACTTCGTCCGCGTGGTATAGTGTCTATGGGTAGCATTAACTAATAAAACATATACGTATCCCAAATACACCGCACCGCACCATACCACGCTAATCCCTCTTGCCCCTACCCTCACTTACCATCCCCTTTCCTTCCCCTCCCCTCCCCTCCCCCTCCTCCTCCCCCTCCCCCCTCCCGCTCCCCTCCCCTTCCCTCCCCCTTCCCTCCTTCCATCAAATAAGAAGTAGCCAAATCGGTTCACCCGTTTTCATGTTATCGCGTGACTAAGGCAATTCAGGATTCATATTTATAAAACCCTAAAAACCGAAATTTACAGACTTTGTTACCTACCCCATTTCAAAAAATCCTACAACACTTACTTTATCCCATCTTGTTTCGCCATACAAACTTTGAATCCCCGTTCCGTATCCGGGAGGAATTTTCAGAAAATCATTTCTGAGCGGATACCTACATCATAATAACTATCTGTATTCTGAATTTCAGCGCAATCAGAAACAATATTGATTTTTAGACTTTGTTACACCAGTTTATCCTCTCAGGGTGGCATTTTGAAAAAGTCTGAAACTCGTATTTACTTCTTTATTTACAGAAGTACTTGTGTGAAATGTTGAATAAAACGACTATCCAAACTTTGAACCCCCGCTTCATCCCCTTAAAGAGTGTAATATGAAAAAATCTTTCTTAGCGAATACCTAAGTCAAAATAACTATCTGAATGCCAAATTTTAGCGCAATCCGAAACAATATTGATTTACACACTTTTTTACCCCATTTCGCCCTCTTAGGGGTGGAATTTCGAAAAAACCTAAAACACGTGTTTACTTATTTATGTCCTGAAGCACTCGTGTGAAGTTTCGAATAGAAAAGACTATCTAATGTTGTTTCTCCATAGAAACTTTGAACCCCCGATTCATCCCTTTAAGGGGTGAATTTTAGAAAATCTTTTCTTAACGGATACTAACGTCATTATAACCACCTGTATGCCAAATTTAAGCGCAATCCAAAACAATATTGATTTACAGACTTTGTTATCCCATTTCAACCTCTTAAGGGTGGAGTTTCAAAAAAACCTGAAACATGTATTTACTTATTTTTGTACTGAAGCACTTGTGTGAAGTTTCAGATAGAAAAGATTATCTAATCTTGTTTCTCCATACAAACTTTGAACCCCCATTTCATCCCCTTAAGGGGTGAATTTTGAAAAATCCTTTCTTAGTACACCCCTACGTACTAAGACAAATATACTCTCCAAATTTCAAGTCTCTACGACCAGCGGTTTAGGCTGTGCGTTGTCTGTCAGTGAGTCAGTCAGTCAGTCAGTCAGTCAATCAGTCAGTCAGTCAGTATGTCAGGACAAAGATTCTTATAGTATTAGATGAGGTCGCATCACGATTCACTTCGCGAAAAATTTAAGGAAATTAAAATTCTAACAGTAGCATGTCAATACATTTCTGAAAATATATGTTTGTTTTTATTTATTTATTTAAGAAGCCTTAATTACAATAAAACAGTTATTCTTAATAAATCATGTAGGTTTAGTTATTTCCTTATTAATGACCTCTTTTCGAGTAAAGGCCTCCTCTATTTCACTCCAAAGTTTTCTATTTTTGGCTTTTGGCGTCCAGTTGTCTCCAGTTATCTTTTTAATTTCATCAAGCCACTTATCAGGGGGGCTACCTACGACTCTAAATTAATTAGGTACACATACTTACATTAGTTTCGGAACTTAGTTATTATGTTTAGTTAAAAACTCAAAACAATTACAAAAATATATACTTAGGTATACCAACAGTAGTTTAAGAACTTTGTTATTAAGGTTAAATAAAAAGTTTACTTAATTTTTGCTTTTCAGTTTTTTCGGCGGTTTAATTTGTTTTAGTTTTTGTTTAAAAGTTTTAAGTTATAATTGTTTGTGGCCATTATCTACTGTGTTATAAGCAGGCGTCAAAATAATAAAAAAATCGACGTCCAACGTCACGTTAGTCAATTTCAATACTAAGTTTGAGGTGTTTATCTTCATATCTCTGGAGATACTGAACATATCTCGATGAAATTTAAATGGTACCTGTAAAATATCATCATCATCATAATCTGCCGGTATCAGTCCACTGCAGGACATATGCCTCTGTCAAGACACGCAACTGAGCCCGATTTTCGGCTCTTTGGTTTTTCCAGTGTTTATTGACATACGTTGATGATATGATGAAATCATCGAAATAATGATACTCTTATCCATTATTTTTGTTGATTTGTTCAAAACGGCTCGACCGATTTCGTTAAAATTAAATGGGGTACTATAACCCTTTCCAATAAAAAAATAATTATCGAAATCAGACTACTCTGTAAAAAGTTATGCGTGGTCATATATAAAAATAAAAAAAATATACGCTTCGAGTTGATAACCTCCTCCGTTGTTTTTTCGTCGGTTAAAAATGCATGGCATGAATACCCCAAGCTCCAAGAACAAATATAAATTGTATAATAATTATTAATATCATGTTAAAATTTTAAAGCTGACATGTACAATGAATAAAAGAAAAGAGAAAATGACAGGACAAGCCCCATAGAGTTTCTTCTCTGATGGGAGTATTTCCGAAACACCGGTTGATTCAACAGCCATTCAGTTTTCCCCTTTTGTCCGCAGATTTTCTTTTTAGGCTTGCCATTTTTATTTTTATTTAAACAATATTATGCAGCTGACAGACGGACACTCAGTTCCATTCGGATCATGATATGTACTGTGATCGTTATGCGATTCTTTAAATTGTGTTTCACTATTTCACTTTTTGTGTATTAAAAATATCTGAAGTACTGAAACACACAGTTACATGTATGGTTGGTTTAAACCCACGGTAATATTTGTTTTAATAGTCTGACGTAACCGATTGGATGACAGCTAAATAGTTCATTACTTTTTTTTTTTATGCAAAGCGTTAAAGTTCTGCTTTTGCTATGTTTACTTGATAATTAGTTATGATTTATGATTTTGACGTGTATATGTGCTTACTACTTACTTACGTACTGCCTACATACTGAATAAATGCTTTGATTTTTGATTCTTCTTCTTGTATACGAGTTCACGGAGAATCTCGTCACCGCAAACTAGAAAGACGGAGCTCGGTTACTAGCGCCATCTTTGTCATTTTGTCGAAACTAATTAAATAGGTTGTTAGCTTAACAAACACTTAGCTGTTGTTAACACCCAGATGACACCTAGACCTATCTTTCATAGATGGCGTTATACTAAAAAATACGTTAGTTTTATGGGGACCCCCTTTAATTTTTAAATTTATTTTGTTTTTAGTATTTGTTGTTATAGCGGCAACTGTGAAAATTTCAACTGTCTAACTAATACGGTTAATAAGATACAGCCTTGAATTAGAACGACATACAGACAGACAGACAGACGCACAGCGGAGTCTCAATAATAGGGTTCCGTTGGTACCCTTTGGTACCCACACCACAAAAAATAAACAAATCTTGCTGAAAGTGCCTACTGGCTGGCTAAATGAAGGTATACCATAGAAGCTATATAATTAAATCAAAATAAAAATCCCGCCAATTTTGGTTAAATTCATTTTTTGTTTTCACTATGGCTCCACACCATTAGTGTATTCAGCCATATTCAAGTATTAAAATTATTAAAGATTTTGTAAATGCATGTCATTATGTTTAGTCAAAGTCATATTTCTGCCAAATTGAAGTCACATTCTAGTGTAAGTCATACCCTTAGTAAAGATGTGAACATTACTAAATATATTCAGTGGAATTTTGGTGAATACAACAAATAGCATGTTTTTCAACATTGTGCTGTTTTCCTATACTAGCACACATTTATCGGCACTAAATGGCTAACAATCCACATTTATTACACATTGATAATAAAATATGATAAATATACTACTATTTATTTTCTCGCAGTCAATGGTAAAAAGAAGATTACACGACTCGTGAATAAAAAATGTAATCTCGATCCTTGTGTCCCTCGCTCCGCTCAGGATTCTAATCGAGGATCCTTCGCTACTCTCGGGATCCAACTTAGTCCCTCGAATTAAATTGCCTTTTTAGGGTTCCGTAGTCCTGACAAGGAACCCTTATAGTTTCGTCGTGTCCGTCTGTCTGTCTGTCTGTCCGAGGTTTTGCTAAGGGACCGATAATACTAGAAAGCTGTTATTTTGTAGGCGTATGTATATAAATTACGCCGACAAAGTGGTGTAATAACATTTTGAAAAATATTTTTTTAAGGTAGCTCCCCTGCATGAGAAGTGGGGATGAATTTTTTTTCGGCGTCTACCCCGTCGTGTGTGGTATTGTTGAATAGGTCGTTTAAAATGATTTAAGGGTTGCTAATTCCCATTTTTCGATTGAATTCCATTTACGAAATATTAAACTTTAAAGTGCAAATTTTTGTTCCAGTAGAGGGGGGACCCCCTTTAAAAGCTAAACTGCTAGCTTGAAAAATCTAGAAAAAATCCTGATAATAGTGACTTTTATAAACTTTAAAAGAAAACTATAGCGGTTAAGATAACTTTATTAGTTTAGCAGTAATAGTCGTTGAACTTGGGTATTGGATAATTTTGTACCAAATACAAAATCCTTAGAATAAATCCTTTAAAGTGATAAAGACGAAGTACCCAGTAGCTTGTTTATAACGAGTAAAGACTTGTATTGAATAACGGGCTACTACGGAACCCAAACACTGCGCGTGGCCCGACACGCACTTGGCCGGTTATTATTCACTTGTTGTATAATCTACTATTAATTTTTAACTTTTTTTACTTTCTTTATTTGTGCTGTAAGACCTTGCTTTTGACCTTGCTTTCAAAATTGACAATTCTAGGTCGACTGGAAAAGCAAGGTTCTACAGCACATATAATGGGAAAATTCAAAAAAATAAAAAAGTCGAAAATAATATGATATGACCATACATACATAGTAGACGCCTATTAAGATAGACCTCTGAGTTATATGAGCGCTCATACAATTTAGAGGTCTAACTTAATTGGTACTAACCAATGTTGGTACAAAAGCAAAAGCCTCGGTGGGCGAGTTCAACTTGACTTGGCCGGTTTTTTTCATTATCTCTAAAATGGTAGATTAAGTAATAAAAGCCAGCAAAATTATTGCGCTGCTTGAGGAAGGTTGCAGCCAAGGCATTGTGGCTCAAAATCTAAATGTGAGACGTTCGACAGTTCAAAGGACCTGGCAGCGCTATCAAGAGACCAGGGCCCCTAGACAAAATCCAATTTCATGTTTGCCTTCACGCTAACGCAAGTTTAAAATGTATGGGAATGACATTTTTGTTGCGGAAACATAAATGTCATTCCATACATTTTGAACTTGCGTTAGCGTGAAGGCAATCAGTAAATTGGATTTTGTCTAGGGGCCCAGTTCCGTCAAGAGAAAGCCTGGTTTTGGCAGAATGACATGAACGGAACCACAGGATGATCGCTTTCTGTAAAGTCAAGCGTTGAGAAATCGCAAATCTTATGTGGACCTCAAAAACAACCTCAAGAAAGTAAGAAATGTGCAAATTAGTCTATGGACGGTCAGGAGGAGGCTTCTCGCTGCTAATATACGCAGTCATCGCCCGGCCCACGGCCCTAAATTACTCCGTGAACACCGAGTTGCCAGGCTTAGCTTCGCTCACAATTGCGTGTCATGGACTCATGAAGACTGGAATAGGGTATTGTTTTCTGATGAAGCCAGGATATCTCTGCATTGTAAAGACCGACGTTGGCAAGTGCTACGAAGACGAGGATAACGCTGTGAAGAGGCATGTTTTGAAGAAATCACACCTTATTGAGGTTGGCGTGTTCTGTTATGATTGATTTTTCATTGAAAAAAAAATATGGATGACAACGCTCGCGCCCTTTGGTCTACCGAAGCGTATATGCTAGAGGTCAGAATTCGTCGTTTAGACTGGCCAGCTAGATAGATGTCCCGACCTCAATCCCATAGAACATGTCTGGGACGTTCTGAAGCAACGAGTCAGTGGTAGGTCAGTGCAGCTGGTTCCGCAGAACATCAGAGAGCTAAATAATGTGATTACCGCGGTGTGGGAACGTATTCCCCAAGAAATCATAAAAGATATATGCCCAGACGAATGCAAGCTGTGAATTCAGCAAGAGGGGGTCACACTCAATACTAAACTGTACATATAAAATACTTTCTATAATCTGTTTTAAATGTATTAAAGAAAAACAAAGAAATAAACTTGTTTCATTTTTATTTAGCGAGCAGGTACACTACTAGTAATAAACTGGCCAAGTGCATGTCCGACTCGTACTCGTAGGGTTCCGTACCACACTACAGTATTCTATAAGATCGAGCAAAAAATACCACTGTCATTTATCGCCAGCAAAAAATAATAATTAATAAACATTTTATTTCTTATAACGCCATCTAACGTCTAACAAAGGTGTTAGGGATCGACATTTCAATATAACGCCATCTATGGGACGTTTACCTAACTAAGCGTTCATAGATGGCGTGAAATGCCGAAAAAAACACGTTTCTGGTATGGGGACCCTCTATTATTTTTAACTTTATTCCGTTTATAGTATTTATTGTTATAGCGGCAATATAAATACATCATCTGTGAAAATTTCAACTGTCTGACTATCACGGTTCATGAGATACAGCCTGGTGACAGACGGACAGACAGACAGATAGACAGAGAGACAGACAGACAGACAGACGGACAGCAGAGTCTTAGTAATAGGGTACCGTAGAAATCTATTCCTTGCTAAGTAATTAATTTACAAAATTCTGAGGGTAATAAACCTACATGTATCTACCTACTTACTAGTACTACATACATAGTATCTATCCACTATCCAATAGACTTGGCTGGCACCGACTTCAAATAGATAAGTGGGTAGCGCTTATAATAATTATTTTAAGTAATTTATTTTTCTCTTTTGAGTGCCTGTTGTAACGAGGTATTTCGACTCGTTACATATTTTTCGTTTGGAAGCACATTTCAGCTTCTAAGACTGACAAAATTACCTTTTGGTTTTAAATAATTTAGAACATTTTCGTATTTAGCCATTTTTAGTCGATTTTAAATAATCGAGTTATTACTTGGTCTGTGGATCATTCAATATCCTATAGACAATCTTTCAAAAAAAATGACTTTGACATCTGTCAATTCTCGATCGGAGACGTCACTTTTTCTTGCCCCTAGGCATACAAAGGGCTCATTTTTTAGAAAATTTTATAAATCGGATTCAATTAAGTGAATCCGTATTCCAAATCGCCCTTGCGATAATACTCGGCGTGCTTATGGCGTAGTGCCATATGACAACGTCGTGATTTTGCGGTGAGTCAATTTTTGATAACCTAAAATGTTTCGCGTCATCCTTCATGGCGACAAATTACAATCGGATTTTTGGTTACAGCCTTTTGGCGCTGTTTGAGCTGTTTGGACGACTGTCGTCTACTATTTGGGCGACTATGGGTGTCGCCAACTGTTTGTTCGACGCTGGAAGACGTCGTTAGTTTGAGGTGTTTGTTCGACGCACAACGTTTGGATGTCGTCGTAGTTTTGAGCTGTTGGTGCGACGATGAATGACGTCTGTTTAGAGTGGAGTGCTCAGACGCCCCCGGACGCTGCAGCTAAGCTAATTTCATTATAACTCTTTTTATTACCCTTAAAACTTTAATTTCATATTCGCAAGATGCAAGAAAGACAATAACCAAATTTCAGTAGTAAAATGTAAAATAAATTAACCTAAAAAGTAACGAAAACCGAATGGTATTTATAGTCAAATGTTTAGACATAGTATTGCGGCTTTAACTAAGTAATGTAACTCACTTTGGAGGTAAGGGACGTTTTGAAGTATTAAAATTTGTCATACATTCCCAAAACAGTGTTATATCATTTGCCTGTCCCCCGGTCCGAGATTAAAAGTCTCAATGACACCGCTGATTTATCCTGGTAAGTTTTAGATCTTGGTAGAACAAGGGCGCTCGATATTCATAAATACTGTCTACCTAACATTAGTTTTTAGCTTTTTATACTCTATAACCTTCATGTTACAACCAGTAACGTTTATATTTTTATAAACAAAAATGTTTTTATTACAATTAGCGCGAGAACAGGGACCGGATTTACCTCCACATATATAATCTTTCTTGCATCTTATTTTTGTTTTTCTTGTCACAATTTAGTGCAATTTTTTGTTATTTTTAGCATTTTTACTTTGTTTTGTGTACTTTGAAAACACAATTGTAACTTTGTTTACAACTTTTTTTGTATTTTAACAAAACTAATTAACATACAATGTTCTTTATATGTCTTATATACTGGATAGACTAATCTAAGTGTGTACTTACTATATAATAACATTTGAGATATGCGTTGTTTACATTTTGTAAGGAACTGACCTTGACCACATTGAAAGTGCTAAGTTTTTGTTTGAATTGATATAACTTTGTCTTATGTAAAGTTATAACGTTTGTTTACTGTTGAGAAGCATTAAGCTACATTCATATTAGAAAATACTAGCTTATTAACATAATTATTAACTAGGTTATTGATTTTACTTTTCACAAATAGATATAACCTTAGCCGTTGTTAATAATCTTGAAAATTAAGATAAATTGTAAATCTTTTTTGCATCTTACATACTTCACAATTTGAATGTTTCTTTGTACATTCAAATTTCTTTTAATACTTTTGAACATTATTAAATATTAACATAAACTTTAAAACATAATAACTTAAACCGGTTTTTAACAAAAAATCTTATAAACTTTGATGAGTTTTAACTATTCTTTGAATTTTTAGTTGGTTGTTTGTCTTTGTTTCTTTAATATTTTTGATTATTCATCATGACTGACAAACAGGTTCAATTTCCACCCTTGTTGGAAGAGAACTTACCTGGTACTTCTAGGGATGTTATTTCTAATCCGGCGTTGGATAATTTAGAGGCTGTTGACCCTTTCTTACCTAACTTTGGTCATAGAGCTTGCATAATTTTACACCTTTACCTTCGTTTAACTCTATGAATGTTCAACTCAATGAACAATTGAAAAAGCATTTGCCTTCAACAAATAAACTTCCTGATTTGAAGCGTAGTAAGATATCTTTTGATGGGAAAACTTGTAAGGCATCGGGCCCAAGTTTTTGAGAAAACTTCTGGTGTTCCGATATCTAATTATAAACCTGATGATGATACGTGTAAGAGAGAATTTTCAGAATGGCTTGACTATTTAAACACATTTTTTTCTGTTCATAAAGCAGCTCCTATACTTTTTACTAAACAAAATGATACTAGACCATTTTTAAAATTTACCATTTATAATGAAACTTTTTCTGGATTGCTAGACAGTGGTTCAAATAGCTGTGTTTTAGGTAATAACCAACACTTGCATTTTTCTAAACTAGGATTTCAAATTAAACCTATTGATGCCTCCGCTTGTACTGCTGACGGTTCATCAAGAAAAGTTATCGGTTCTATGCGATTACCGGTTACCGTTGACAATGTCCTGTTTAAATATTTAGATGATTTGATTTTAGTAAATGATAATTTTCAAAATCATATAGAGTACCTTAAAAAAGTCCATGAAATACTTAAAAACTCAGGCTTGACAGTAAATCTTAAAAAATGTGAATTTTGCAAAGAAAGACTCCGTTATCTTGGTTATATTGTAGACAGTCAAGGCCTACATACTGATCCGTCTAAATTAGAAATTATAGAAAACTTTCCACGACCAGAGTCCGTAAAACAACTTAGAAGCTTTTTAGGATTATGTTCATATTATCGACGTTTCATTTGTAAATTCGCTGATGTTGCCTCCCCTTTAACTAAATTAACTTCCGGAAGTAAAAAGATAAAACATACTTTTGTTTGGAATGAAGAAGCTGAAGAAGCCTTCATTAATTTAAAAAATGCCTTAATAACTACACCTGTTTTACAGTGTCCTGATTTTGAAAAACCTTTCTTTTTACATTGCGATGCTAGTTCTGTAGGAATTGGTAGTGTTCTGAGTCAAGAAGACGAAAATAATGAACAACATCCAATTGCTTATTATTCAAGATCTTTAAATAAATGTGAAAGAAATTATAGTACCACTGAACGTGAACTTTTGGCAGTTTTAGATTCAATTGAACATTTTAGACCTTATGTCGAAGGAATGAAATTCACAGTCGTGACAGATCATGCTAGTCTTAAGTGGCTTTTAAATTTAATAACCCTAGTGGACGCTTAGCTCGATGGGCTGCACGTATTTCTCAATTTACTTTTGATATTGTTCATAAAAAAGGATCTTTACATCAAGTTCCTGACGCTTTATCTAGAATCAATATAACTTCAATATTAGTTTCCGCTATAAATATTGTCTCACCAGATGAAGATATAGAAGACCCTTGGTATAGAAAAGTCTTTATAAATTGTCAAAAATACCCTTCTAGAATGAAAAACCTTCGAGTAGAAGATAATACTTTATATCGTTACTGTAAAAATAAATTTGACCCTAATAGTCGTTTAAATTGGAAAATTGTTATACCTAAAGAACATGTTTTAGATACTATTCGTTCTAATCATGATGATATTAATTCTGGACACTTTGGAATACATAAAACTCTTAATAAAATAAAACAACATTATTATTGGAAAGGAATGTTCGGAGACGTTCAAAGATATATTTCTTCTTGCGACATTTGTAAAGCTTATAAACATTCAACTTCTGCTCCTGCTGGTAAGATGGTTAACCCTAAGAAAGTTGATCAACCCATGGTAATGTTATCCGTTGATATTATTGGGATTTTACCTAAATCTTATTCTGGACATAGATTCATTCTTTCAATTGTAGATGTTTTTACTAAATATTGTTGGATATTTCCAATGATAAATGCTACTTCTAAAGTAATTTGTAAAATCTTTGAAAAAGAAATATTTCTTAAATTTGGTGTACCTAAAATCTTAGTGGCCGACAACGGACCCCAATTTATATCTAAATATTTTGTAGATTTCTTAAAAAATTTCAACATCACTAAAATATTTTATAATGCACTATACACTCCACAGAATAATCCAGTAGAAAGATATAATAAGACAATAGAAACATGTATTTCTTGTTTTGTTAAAAATGATCATCGAACTTGGTCAAGGTTTTTGCCTCATGTCCAATTAGCTTTAAATAGTAGTGTAAATCTTGCTACAGAGTACACTCCTAACTTTTTGATGTTCGGTAGAGAACTTATTTTTGATGCATCTTTGCACCGTTTTAGTAACTCTTTTGATAACTTAGATCAACTTGAGCTTGGTACTAGAGATACTTATGCTCACTCTTTAAATTCACTTAGTGAAGTTTTTGTTAAAGTTCAAGCTTATCTTTTGAAAGCTTATAAGCGTAATGCTCTTTATTATAATAGGGGAAGAAAAGTCATTTCTTTTGATGTCGGTGATGTAGTTTGGCGTAGAAGTTTTGTACAGTCAAATGCACCTGCATATTTTTCGGCTAAATTAGCACCTAATTTTATTAAATGTGAAATTGTAGAGAGAATTTCTCCTAACGTTTATGTACTAAAGGAATTTAATAAAACAAGTACTGGACGTTATCATGTTAAAGATATAATTAAATATTAAAATTTTCATTTTTGGATTTAACTTTTATTTAACTTTGTTTTGATATTCTATTTTGGTCCGGCGTTGTTAGTTGATGAATGAGATTTGAAGTATGAAAGAAGTTGCCGGAGATGAAAGATGATCGCCTGAAAGGAAAACCAACACTTTATTGAAATACAACTTTAAATATACTAAACCTAACTTAGGTCTATTTTTGGTAATTTTATTTTATTTTTGATACTTTTAACCTACTTTTGAACTTTTACCCAACTTCAAAAGCTACATCTAACGATTATATTTTCTTTTAGAAATTTTCTTGGCATCAAAAGATCTTATGTATATTTTTGTATATTTTATTATTTTGGTTACTTTGAAAAGCTTTTCACTTTTCAAGTACTCAACTTTCTTATAGATACTTTGAGAAGTTTTCCACTTTTCTAGTATAAATATTGTTTTAGATTGCTATGAAAAGCTTTCCACTTTTCAAATAGCCTGCACATAGTGTAAATACATTTTTAATATAGATGTGTTTCAGTCTTTGTGAAGCATGTTATATATTATTTAGATTATTTAGTTTGTGTTTGTTGTAGACCTAAGACTTGGATTTGACACTTAGAGCTCTACATAATTTTTACCCGGATTTGCCTCTCGGATTTGACTCTTTTTGAGCTTTTGTCTCAGTTAACCTTTTTGGGTAATTTTTTACTCTTCATTTTTTCCTCGCTTTGACATTTTTAGTTCAAGCGTTGAAAACTTTTTAGATATTGTGAACGGAAAGTCGGTGGTGTTGAGCCGGTCACAATACAACTTTGTTGTTTTCCCAACAAACTTTTGTTAACTTGTTATTGTGCACGGAATGTCGGTGGTGTTGAGCCGGTCACAATATACAATTTTTGGTCTTTTTGACAAACCCTTTTATTAATTTGTTAGTGTTCGGAAAGTCGGTAGAGTTGAGCCGGTCACTACTCATTATTTTTGGTTCTCTATTTTTATGAGAATAATTTGAACTTTTGTTGTTCAACTTTTTCATTGAAAACTTGTTCACTGAATCTTTTGCAGTGAATAATTATCTATAGTCGGCAGCTAATGCTTAACCGTACTACAATATGGATAACCTTTGTTATTACCTTTTAATTTAGTTAGAATCGTTCTGAGATTATAAAAGATAGAGGCGATGGTGCTTATCTACACTTTTGTTAAATATTTCAGAAATATTTATTTGGTTTGTAATACAGATAGGTAGATGGAGGCTATGGTGCTTATCCACTCTTGAGTATAATTAATTTGTGATGGATTTTAGGATTGAGTCATATTGATGGAATAGTTTTGGTAAACCTTTACATTGTTTTTCACTTAGTTAGAAAGTTTTTATAACTTGTTTTTCTAGAGCAACTTAGTCAGTGGCTAGAAGCTTAACTGATTTAATGTTATGCTTTATTAGTGTCTTCTTTTAGTTTGAATAAATTTCATATTTTGAAGGCGGAATATTTTCTGTTTATTAATTTTTTTGAATAAGTTTTTATTAGGAATTTTTTGGGAGTTCTTCTCAAAAATAAAAGAAGTTTCATTCTTTTATTTTTTTTGGGAAGGTATGTACTGTAACGAGGTATTTCGACTCGTTACATATTTTTCGTTTGGAAGCACATTTCAGCTTCTAAGACTGACAAAATTACCTTTTGGTTTTAAATAATTTAGAACATTTTCGTATTTAGCCATTTTTAGTCGATTTTAAATAATCGAGTTATTACTTGGTCTGTGGATCATTCAATATCCTATAGACAATCTTTCAAAAAAAATGACTTTGACATCTGTCAATTCTCGATCGGAGACGTCACTTTTTCTTGCCCCTAGGCATACAAAGGGCTCATTTTTTAGAAAATTTTATAAATCGGATTCAATTAAGTGAATCCGTATTCCAAATCGCCCTTGCGATAATACTCGGCGTGCTTATGGCGTAGTGCCATATGACAACGTCGTGATTTTGCGGTGAGTCAATTTTTGATAACCTAAAATGTTTCGCGTCATCCTTCATGGCGACAAATTACAATCGGATTTTTGGTTACAGCCTTTTGGCGCTGTTTGAGCTGTTTGGACGACTGTCGTCTACTGTTTGGGCGACTATGGGTGTCGCCAACTGTTTGTTCGACGCTGGAAGACGTCGTTAGTTTGAGGTGTTTGTTCGACGCACAACGTTTGGATGTCGTCGTAGTTTTGAGCTGTTGGTGCGACGATGAATGACGTCTGTTTAGAGTGAAGTGCTCAGACGCCCCCGGACGCTGCAGCTAAGCTAATTTCATTATAACTCTTTTTATTACCCTTAAAACTTTAATTTCATATTCGCAAGATGCAAGAAAGACAATAACCAAATTTCAGTAGTAAAATGTAAAATAAATTAACCTAAAAAGTAACGAAAACCGAATGGTATTTATAGTCAAATGTTTAGACATAGTATTGCGGCTTTAACTAAGTAATGTAACTCACTTTGGAGGTAAGGGACGTTTTGAAGTATTAAAATTTGTCATACATTCCCAAAACAGTGTTATATCATTTGCCTGTCCCCCGGTCCGAGATTAAAAGTCTCAATGACACCGCTGATTTATCCTGGTAAGTTTTAGATCTTGGTAGAACAAGGGCGCTCGATATTCATAAATACTGTCTACCTAACATTAGTTTTTAGCTTTTTATACTCTATAACCTTCATGTTACAACCAGTAACGTTTATATTTTTATAAACAAAAATGTTTTATTACACTGTTTGTGGTAAAGTCGGTTTTATTTTTTTTGAAAAACATTTTATATTAGTTATACTTCTGTTTCTTCTGTTGTAGATTAATTGTGATTATTTTCGAATATAATTTCGCTTTTGAAAAATTGTTCGATTATTAGGTTAAGCTCAACTTTTTGATAAATAGTTGCAGTGTTTAAAAAGCCCGCCGGATCATTATTGTATTTTAGTTTAATTTTATGCGGTACTATAATTTTGAGTAATCTATATTGTATATTAAAGATCTGTTCAAGATATGTCTTATATGTGCGACCGTAGCTGCTAAGGCCATATGATATAAGACTTTCAACGAGTGCTTTGTAAATTGTTAGTAGTACGTCGTATGATACTCTGCTTTTAATTATATGAAATTTAGCCATGATGGCTCTTAGTCGATCACATGTCATATTTATATTTTTCGCCCAGTTGAATCTGTGGTTGATTGTTAGTCCAAGATAAGTTTGTTCGGTTACCTGTTCCAGAAGCACACAGCTAGCAGTGCATGAATCATGATTATTATTGTGAAGGCATTCATGACTATGTGCTACTACTTGAACAGATTTCCAATGTGCATTCTTGTTGTGGCTGGAATGTACATGCATGAACTTAGTTTTTTCAGCATTAAGTACTAGTCCTGCGTCATGAGACTACTTGCATATGGCTGTAAAATCTTTTTGAATGTAGCTCTCTGCAACATCAACATCCCTATGGACTGCAACCAAACACGTGTCATCGGCAAATTGGTATATGGCGCAATGTTTCACAACATTAGTAACATCATTCACATATGTAAGGTAATGCAACGGCCCAAGCACCGATTCTTGTGCTGTAATTTCTGTGATTTTAATGCTGTCACTGAGTGTCGTTTCTACTTTAACTTTGTAGGAGCGATCGTTGATATAGTGCTTACACCACCCTAACAAGTTGCTTCTTATTCCATTATTTTCAAGTTTCTCAGTTAGGAGACTATGTCTGAGTGTATCAAACGCTTTGCTGTAGTCTATGAAGACTAATAAAATATGTTTTTTAGCATTTAGTATGGTAGTTCACATCGTCCGTAAAGCGAGATAGCAACAGCGTGGTACTTTTCTTTGGCTGAAAACCGTACTGCTGAGAGGTTTAATTGGTAGAATTTTTGTACAATACCAAATGCATATTTTTCAATTATTTTATCAAGCACCGGAAGCATAGTGATGGGTCGATATTTGCCATAGTCTTGTGTGTTACCACCTTTATGGATTGGTCTAGCAATTCCAGATTTAAGCTCTCTGGGATAGATTCCAGTGGCTATAGATGTATTTATTAGTTTTATTTTTATGCACAAGTTTATTTATTTTATTTCTTAATTTATTATATTTTATACTTAATTCCTTGTTATTTGTGTCCTTCGTCCATTTAAGATAAAGATCGTCCCTTGACTTGCATAATTTTATTATCTTTATGTTTATCCATCCATATAAATTACGTTTTGAGCCAGAAATGTTTTTAACATATTTTGATTCTTTGTAACAGCTATTAAATTTTTCATGTATATATTTGTATACGCTATTTGTACAATTTATTATATTTTATATATTATATTAGATTACATTATATTAACGCGTCAATTCCAAACATTTATTAAAACAGAAGCCGCGTGATTATTTAGTACAACGCCATCTTACAAATATTTAACGCTAACTAAGTGATATGTGAACAGACAGGTAATTAATATAATAAATACAGTCAAACGTTAATAAATGGCGTTAAAGTAAAATGCCGACAAAACACGTTTCTTGTATGACCCCCTTTAATTTTTAACTTTATTCTGTTTTTAGTATTTGTTGTTATAGCGGCAACAGAAATATATCATCTGTGAAAATTTCAGCTGTCTAACTACGTCACGGTTCATTAGATAAAGCCTGGTGACAGACGGACAGACAGACAGACAGACAGACAGACAGACAGACAGACAGACGGACAGCGGAGTCTCAGTAATAGGGTTCCGTTGGTACCCTTTGGGTTCGGAACCATAAAACCAATATTTCACGTATGTCTTACAGCATTTAACCCCTATGCCGCCTGGCGGTAAGCGATGATAGTGAACATACAATACTCCGACCCTCAACTAATGCCCTTATATTAAAATAATGGATATGATTATGTTGTTTACTTCATTCTTATATTAATGTTGTTCACTTTATTGTTATTTTAGTATAGATAGGTAATCATCATTTTGTTTAATTCTCAGTGAATATAAATACAACTGCAACAATATCATACATTTCTGTTAGTGTGTTTTCAAACTACCTTATTATCTCGTATTTTGCGTATCCCTTAGTAAAAATATAACGTTCAGAATAAATAAAAAATCTAAACTTTAAATAACATATTAAATTATAAATGTTTTATTATTTCATCTTGTAAACTGGTCACAATAGGATTTAACAAATTATAAAAAAATTTAAAACTATAAAGGTTTCTGTAGTTATTAACTTCGTTATGTATGTCGTGGTTTGGTTACTTTTATTTCAGAAAGGAAGTGCTAGTTTATCGAATAAGGTATGTAATAAGATTTAAGTCTAAATATGCATACATTTTCAGAATACAGAAAAAAAACGAAAACCACGCCCAACTGTAATTTCAAGCGATGTTCTGTGTCTAAAAACAGATCTTAAAATCTGCGCGCGCCTCCCTAATAACCCTTGTAAGGTTTCTAGGTAGCATGTTATAGAAAGCGATGATTATTTTATTCTGTGGCGACGAGCACATAAGCATAGCGTACCCCTTTAGTAATTTAATTTCAATATAACCAATATTTTCGTTGATCTCCAGCAACAGCTTTTTGGAGCCGTAGGGTTCCACGGAGCAGATTTTAAGTATAGCTGAGTTAGACATATAAAATGGGATGTAAAGCAGCATAAATACCACCTCAGTGCTCCCATCTTACCTCACCTGCCCGTGATGCATCCTGCTGATCAACAAACGAAGCTCTGGCGACCGACAAATGGCGGTATAACCATTTCAAAATTATGGCGTAGTAAATACTACAGGCCGGTGACGGGCAGTAGCGTCACTAGTGCGAGAAGCTACGTCCTGCGATTGCCAATCTGCCTGCCCAGTGTGGCGATTAGAGCATTTCTCCCCAATGACGGAAAGGCACATAGAGCCCCGGCCCCCAGTTCGCGGCCGTAACAGCAAGGCAAGGGGGTGCTAATATTGCGAACAAACAGACAGACGCAGTGATGGACATTGTTTTATAATACTTACGTAGTTATATTGGACGGCCTTTTGGCGTAAAGGATAGTTACCCTGATTCCGACCGAGAGTCGTTGGTTCTAATCCTAGCTATATACCTAAAACAACTGACTTCAATGCCCCGCGAGTCAATTTCAGTAGCAAGTTTGAGACGTTTATCGTCATATCTCTGAAGGTACTTATCACATCTCAATGAAATTACAATGGGATCACCTCGGAAACGTACTCTACCGATTTCAAAACTAATCATTCGAATCGGTTCATAATTGACGGAGTAATCGCGTAACATACACACACAAAAAAGAAAGAAAAAAGAAACATACAGACGAATTGAGAACTTCCTTCTATTTGGTAGTCAGTTGAAAAGTAGCTTACCACCACCGAGGAGAACATCTGCCGCCGTAACCTGGCGTTTCCCGACGCAAAAAGTAGGGGTATTATACGTTTAACGTGTGTATCTGTGTGTCTGTCTGTAGCATCTTAGCACCCATCCGGATGAACCGATATTGATTTAAAGTAGGGGTATTATACGTTTAACGTGTGTTTCTTTATGTCTGTCTATAGCATCTTAGCACCCAAACGGAGGAACCGATTTTGATTTTATCATTGATAGTTTTTTTTTTTTTGATAGATGTCTTCATCGAGAGTGTTCTTAGCTTTGATTCATGAAAATTCGTTCAATCCTTATAAAACTATGAGCTTTAGTCAACCTTTATAGGTCTGATTGATTCAAAAATCTTCTTCTTCAACGATATTGTAAGAACATGGAAGCATTGAACCGATGCTGGGACAACTCCTGGACTCTACAGAATACTCAAATCCTCACCAACTTACAGTTCAGATTTTAACGGTCGTGTTTAGAGTCATAGGAATGTTTTTAATGAAAAGATTATACATAGATCAGTCGGGGTGGTTTAAAATATTATATTATATTATATATATATAAATACAACTCTCTATCTATATATATATATATATATATATATATATATATATAGATCATTATTATTTTATACAATAGATATATTGACTTCAAATTGATTGTGATCGGTGGGGATCTACAGAAAAGCTAAGCTTATAATAATATTTTCGAAGTAATTATGACCTATTCTGTGTTTTCACTGCAAATATTTTATCAATTTTGCGATGCCTGTATGTGAAATCCGTGATATCTTCTAGAGTTTTCATTTGAATTATATACTGTAAATGATATTTTAATCTATAATATGTGGCCAAGCTAACTAACGTAATTATTTGGATAAGGATTAATACTATATACTTGAAAATAGCTCTGGAAGCTGTGTAATATTTTTTAACAAAAAAATAAAGATTAAAATGGTTACTGTGAGTCAGCCTTAAGAGATAGACATATGCTGTCGCGGACTTTTTTGTAGGTCTTATTAAGTTGTACAACTCTTGCATAAAAAATATTCTTCCATCTGTTGTCAATTTTGCAGCGTTCGTAAGAAATGTGTTTTTCGACCGTTTTTTTGTCGACTTAGGTTGCAAATTAGGTCTCCACGAATGTACCTTTGGTTTAAACGGGATAATATATAGCTTATTTTCATTTCAAAAGTCCATTTTATATATTAGTGAAAAAAAATTTCAAATCGGTTCAGTAGTTTTTGATCCAAATCATTACAAACATACAAAAATACAAATGTTCTCTCTAATCTATACTAATGTTATAAAGAGAGAACATTTGTATTTTTGTATTTTTGTATGTTTGTAATGAGTAAGCTCAAAAACTACTGAACCGATTTATAAAATTCTTTCACTAATACATAAAATGAACTTTCGGAATGAAAATAGGCTATATATTATCCCGTTTAAATCAAAGGTACATTCGTGGAGACCTAATTTGCAACCAAAGTCGGCAAATAAACGGTCGAAAAAACACGTTTCTTACGAACGCTGCTAAATTGAAATAAGATAGAAGAATATTTTTTATGCAAGAGTTGTACAACTTAATAAGACCTACAAAAAAGTCCGCGACAGCATATGTCTATCTCTTAAGGTTGACTCACAGTAACCATTTTAATCTTAAAATGTTTGTTAAAAAATATTACATAACTTCCAAGGCTATTTTCAAGTATATAGTATTAATCCTTATCCAAATAATTACGTTAATTAGCTTGGCCACATATTATAGATTAAAATTGTCCTTTACAGTATATAATTCAAATGAAAACTCTAGAAGATATCACGAATTTCACAAACACGCATCGCAAAATTAATAAAATATTTGCAGTGAAACCACAGATTAGGTCATAGTTACTACGAAAATATTATTATTAGCTTAGCTATGCTGTAGATCCCCACCGATCACAATCAATTTGAAGTCAATATAGTATAATAATATGATCTATTGTATAAAATAATATTCATCTATATATATAATAATATAATATAATATTTTTAACCACCCCGACTGATCTATGTATAATAGCTTTTTCCAATGACTCTAAACACGACATTTAAAATCTTAGCTGTAAGTTGGTGAGGATTTGAGTATTCTGTAGAGTCCAGGAGGCTTCCATGTTCTTACAATATCGTTGAAGAAGAAGATTTTCGAATTGATCAGACCTATGAAAGTTGATTTCATAGCGCAATTAACTAGAAAAAAGCTCATTATTTTATAACGATTGAACAAATTTTCATGAATCAAAGCTAAGAAAACTCTCGATGAAGACATCTATCAAACAAAAAAAAACTATCAATAATAAAAACAAAATCGGTTCATCCGGTTAGGTGCTAAGATGCTACAGACAGACACACAGATACACACGTTAAACGTATATTACCCCTACATTTTGCGTCGCGGAACGCCGTAAGGTTACGGCGGCAGATGTACTCCTTGGTGGTAAGCTACTTTTTGGAAGATTTAATGATTCCACTACCACTGTACGAAAACACATGATTCATGAATGCCCATAAAATTTTCATTGGTAGGTATATAGCTAGGATTAGAACCAACGACCGTCGGG
Source organism: Cabera pusaria (assembly GCA_954871355.1). Taxonomy (NCBI): domain Eukaryota; kingdom Metazoa; phylum Arthropoda; class Insecta; order Lepidoptera; family Geometridae; genus Cabera; species Cabera pusaria. Next base: position 1,842,091 of record OX940891.1, read on the forward strand.
TCAGAATCAGGGTAACTATCGTTTACGCCAAAGGGCCGTCCAATATCAATACGTAAGTATTATAAAACAAAGTTCATCACTGCGTCTGTCTGTCTGTTTGCAATAATCTCAATAGCTACTGAACGGATTATCATGCGGTTTTCACCAATAGCCAGAGTGTTTATGAGGAAGGTTTAGGTGCATAATTCGTTAAGGTTTTGTGTAAATTGGATGAAATATGACGATGGTTGTTAAATATGTTCATATTTTATATTCGATGCAACAAACTGATGCTAATTTTGTAGGCATATATGTTCTACCCGTGCGAAGCCGGGGCGGGCTGCTAGTATTAGTATAGATTGTTCAATCCTTCAACTCCCATTTATTTAAAAGAACGTCTCTAGTTTCTCTCTTCCACCAATACCCTTTCTCTTAGGTCATCAGAAAACTTGGTTCTCAACATTCCTGCACATAATACTAACTTTTATGTTATGTCATTCTCTGTGCAAGCTGTACGCCTCTGGAATGATCTACCAGTTGATATCAGACGTGCTCAGTCTCTGTGTAGTTTTAAAGCTCATGTAAAAATTATTACTTGTCACTTAAATAATATTATGTTAGTATTAAGTCATTCGTTTCAGCATTTCAAATATTATAATTTGATTATTTATTGTGCAATATATATATATATATATATATATATATTTGTATTGGTTATGTATGTATACGTTTATACATGCAGATTATTAGTAAGTCTATGTATTAAAATACATTTAAACCCTTTCCTCATCATAGCTATCATGCCACCGTCCATGGTTAACATAATTTAATATCATTTCCATCCTAAGGCTGTCTGGGAGACATTGCTTTTAGCGATAAGACCGCCCATTGTACCAGTAATTAACTTAGTGCAAATGTTTTCTTCTTTTTTTTTTGTGCAAATTGGTGTCAATAAAGAGTTATCGTATTGTATTGTGTTCTTCGCGGATAATCAATCGACTCGGCGGGGCTATGTTGCTTTATATAAGAAATGCCATGGCCACCTTCCAGCTTCATCACCAGTCGCTAAATATCATCTAGGTGTAAAGTTCTGTTCAAGACAAATCAATCGAGCCCAAACTCGGTAGTGTTTTGTTTTTTATCACAAATATTCCGTGGCTGCCTTCCAGCTTCATCATCAGACCCTGGATATTATCTAGGTGTAAAGTTCTCTTCAAGACGAATCAATCGAGCTCAAACTCGGTAGAGTTACGTTGATTTATCACAGAGATGCCGTGGCCACCTTCCAGCTTCATCATCAGACCCTGGGTATCATCTAGGCGTAAAGTTCCCTTCAAGACAAATCAATCGAGCCCATATTCGGTGGGGTTATGTTGTTTAATCACAGAGATGCCGTGGCCACCTTCCGTCTCCATCATCAGACCAGCTCCATGGTACCATATCATTGTATTATCACCGAAGATACATAAATACACCAAATTTGAGTCTAATTGGATATCGGAAAGTGGGTCTAATTTAGCTTCCACATTTTGCACCAGTTTTGCCTGGATATGTGCTTAAGCTACTAGCTCGTAAGTCAAAAAGTGTAGGCGTGGGTGTCGGGTTCTATGTTAAAACCTGTATTTGTGCTCGAGTCCGTAGTCACCCAGTTTCTACTTTAGAGCAGTTGTGGCTGGAACTTACACTACCTGGGGGTCGAATGGCTATCGGTACCGCCTACAGACCGGAGAGCATTACAGTGAACACAGCCATAGATTCTCGTAGTGAATCCCTAAACTTATTCGCATACTGTGACCAAATCTGCCATCTTACTTTAACGTAGATTTTCTAAAGTCTAATTCAGCCAAAGCACGTGAGCTAACCTTGTTCAGCACTCAACAAAGCCTTACTCAGTTAGTTAATGAGCCGACTGGAATCACAGATTTGTGTGAGAGCTTAATAGATTTAGTGTTTACAAATATACCTGAAAAATGTAAGAAAATTACAGTATTACATAATAGATGTCTCAGCGATCATGCAATGATATTATGCGAATTGAATGTAAAGAAACCAAAATGTATACCACGCGTTATTGAGTCTAGACCAATAAATAAAATTGACATCGAAAAATTTAATTCTCATCTTAGATCTATAGATTGGCAAAAAATAATAACATGAGCTGATATTAGTCAAAGATAGAACAATTTAATAAATTGGTTATTGATTTATTTGATATGCATGCCCCATTAAAACGAATAACAGTAAAAGAAAGTCCAAAACCCTGGATTACTGACACATTGAGACTTGTGATGTCGCTTAGAGACAAAGCCTTAGTGAAAGTTGTACTATTCATTATTCTGTGGTGAAGGCTCACAATAAAAAAACGGAATCCTCTAAAACTTATTACAAAAGTTTTAAAAATGTGGTAACAGGAGCGATTGAAAGAGAGAAGACGGCATTTTTTACTCATTATATAAATAAAAATCTTCACCAACCTAAAAAAATATGGAAATACTTAAGAAAATCGAAATCAATAATAATATCAATAAACATACTATTCCAATCCCTGGAAATCTTTTAGACGCTAATTATATAAATAAACATTTTTTGGACATACCTGGCGATGGAAAAAATGATGATGACATGTTTAAATTCTTTAAAACGAATAAAAAAATCAAAAACGTATTTAACATTAATCCAGTCTCAGAAAACGAAGTCGGTAAAATAATTCTAAACATTAAAACGAACGCATCTGGATACGACAGAATTAGTACAGATATGGTAAAACTTACATTACCAGAGACGTTGACGAATATAACGGACATAATTAATCACTCCATCTCTACAAACGCATTCCCAGACGCTTGGAAACAAACCTTAGTAAAGCCGCTACCAAAGACTAGTACAGTCGAAGAACTAAAACATTTGCGTCCAATTAGTATTCTTCCTGTACTATTGATGGTACTAGAGAGGGTAGTGCTCGAACAGGTAGAGAAATTTATACACAAAGAAAATGTTATTCCAACATATCAGTCTGGTTTCCGGAAAAACCACGGCACTGAAACCACACTTTTACAAGTTACAGATGAAATATTATCTGCCTCTGATTCTGGCCTTAGTACCGTACTAGTACTTCTTGACTTTTCCCGGGCCTTTGACTGTTTAAACCCTGATCTACTCATAGCCAAGCTATCCTACTATGGATTTTCTGATGATGCCTGCCAATGGTTTAAAACTTTCCTTTTAAACTGTCGACAATATGTCGAAATCGAATCCTTGGATGGAAAAAAACAAATATCTCAAAACACTAAATTTCCTCGAGGAACTCCTCAAGGATCAATTCTTAGTCCAATCCTTTTCCTAATGTTAATCCTTGGTACAAAAATACAAATAAAAAAAGTCTTAGATTATAATCTTAGACTAAATATAAATGGAATCGATATTCCAATTGAATCTGAGGCGAGGAACCTAGGGCTCATCATTGACAGTGAAATGAGATATGTAAAACATAATAATGAAAAGATCAAAAATTCGTTTTACAAACTAAAAGTCTTATATGGTGTTAAAAAATATATATCAGAAGAGGTGAGACTTCTTTTATGTGATCTTTTAGTACTAGCCTTTAATTACTGCAGTGCGGTGTACGGGCCAAGGTTATGGGCTAAAACTGAAACTGCCATTCAACGAGTGCAGAATGCATGCGCCTTTTTCTATTTTAGTATACCTAGGAAAGACCATGTTAGCCCATATTTAGTGGAAAAAGGAAACATGAAGTCACAAAGAGAGCTTCATATAGTCTGTACAACACAGAAGATTCTGTGGAATAAAAATCCAAAATATCTCTTCGACAATTTTTTTTTTTTAACTTTTAAATCCCGTATAAAATTTTTAAAACCCGTTTTACCCTTTGGGTACGGAACCCTAAAAGAAGAAGTAACGAGATCGCAATGTATTCAACGATTTTGTTAGGCGTACGGTACCTTTTCTACGTTTATTTTTGTTTAGATTAGGATCATAATGTAATCTATACTAATATTCTAAAGAGAGAACATTTGTATTTTTGTATGTTTGTAATGAGTAAGCTCAAAAACTACTGAACCGATTTATAACATTCTTTCACTAATACATAGAATGGACTTTTGGAATGAAAATAGTATATATATTATCCCGTTTAAATTAAAGGTACATTCGTGGAGACCTAATTTGCAACCTAAGTCGGCAAATAAACGGTCGAAAAAACACGTTTCTTACGAACGCTGCTTAATTGAAAATAGATAGAAGAATATTTTCTATGCAAGAGTTGTACAACTTAATAAGACCTACAAAAAAGTCCGCGACAGCATATGTCTATCTCTTAAGGTTGACTCACAGTAACCATTAATTATTAATTTATATTAATTTTTAATAATATATTAATTATTAATCTTAAAATGTTTGTTAAAAAATATTACATAACTTCCAAGGCTATTTTCAAGTATATAGTAATAATCTTTATCCAAATAATTACGTTAAAATTGTCCTTTACAGTATATAATTCAAATGAAAACTCTAGCAGATATCACGCATTTCACAAATACGCATCGCAAAATTAATAAAATATTTGCAGTGAAACCACAGATTAGGTCATAGTTACTACGAAAATATTATTATTAGCTTAGCTATGCTGTAGATCCCCACCGATCACAATCAATTTGAAGTCAATATAGTATAATAATATGATCTATTGTATAAAATAATATTCATCTATATATATAATAAAATAGTATAATATTTTAAACCAGCCCGACTGATCTATGTATAATAGCTTTTTCCAATGACCCTAAACACGACATTTAAAATCTGAGCTGTAAGTTGGTGAAGATTTGAGTATTCTGTAGAGTCCAGGAGGCTTCCATGTTCTTAAAATATCGTTGAAGAAGAAGATTTTCGAATTGATCAGACCTATGAAAGTTGATTTTATAGCGCAATTAACTAGAAAAAAGCTCATAATTTTATAACGATAGAACGAATTGACATGAATCAAAGCTTAGAAAACTTTCGATGAAGACATCTATCAAACAAAAAAAACTATCAATAATAAAAACAAAATCGGTTCATCCTGTTAGGTGCTAAGATGCTACAGACAGACACACAGATACACACGTTAAACGTATATTACCCCTACATTTTGCGTCGGGGAACGCCGTAAGGTTTCGTTCGGCGGCAGATGTACTTCTTGGTGGTAAGCTACTTTTTGGTAGATTTAATGATTCCACTACCACTGTACGAAAACTCATGACTCATGAATGCACATAAAACTTTCATTGGTAGGTATATAGCTAGGATTAGAACCAACGACCGTCGGGTCAGAATCAGGGTAACTATCCTATACGCCAAAGGGCCCTTCCAATATCAATACGTAAGTATTATAAAACAAAGTTCATCACTGCGTCTGTCTGTTCGCAATAATCTCAATAGCTACTGAACGGATTATCATGCGGTTTTCACCAATAGCCAGAGTGTTTATGAGGAAGGTTTAGGTGCATAATTCGTTAAGGTTTTGTGTAAATTGGATGAAATATGACGATGGTTGTTAAATATGTTCATATTTTATATTCGATGCAACAAACTGATGCAAATTTTGTAGGCTTATATGTTCTACCCGTGCGAAGCCGGGGCGGGCTGCTAGTAGGGAATATGCATGAAGCTCAGATTTATTGGAATTTTTTTTTTGTCTGACGTAAGTGCGTGACGTCACAATACATTACCAAAGAGCTCGGAAAATGATGGCGTTTAAACTGCTGAAATTTATTTGTATATTTAAATGTTTATTTAAAAAATAATTAGACTAGTTCCAGCAGTATTTTATTTTTTTATTATGTTATTTGGATGTAATGAGTGAAATAAAAATATTTTAAAAAATATGCATTCCCTATTGGGAGTATTGTTTTATTGTAATTTGAAGAATGTACGACTGCCTGACTGTAAGAACATCCCATTTTTTGTATAGGTCTGCAGTAGGATAGCGGAAAGGAAGACCAGTTCCTTCCTTCAGTATAGCTAGCTAGCTGGGCTCTCTCTACTTCAATGATAGAGTAATGTTGTCAACGCAACAAAACTAGTAAATTAGAACCATCAACACGCGCGCCCTCAATTTCTACGACGGTTCTCTTTTTGCACATTTAAATTGGTTTGATTATTTTTTTCAGTTTCAATACATAATAACAGAGCATCCACTTGTGACGTACGTTAACCCTGAATATATTGTGGATTACAAACTGACCAGCCGGCGATACAGTCGTGACGACCCATTTTATTACATCACCAATATTTTCGTTTTAAAACAGCACTTAGATAATAACTACACGGTAATATTTATATTGGTTCGTATTAACTAAGCAAAGGTTTTTTCCTCCCATTTATTCGAAAAACGATGGTTTGTTCCTCGATAAATAAATAGGTCTTACCGCTTTTAATTGTTTGCTTATAAATGTTCTTTTATTGTATCCTGTCTCAGGAGATTCCATTATAATATTGTTTGGAAAATTTTACTATAATAACCTGGCCAATTGCAATTCGCACTCGTAGGGTTCCGTGACACAGTAGAGTATTTTGTAACTATAATTTTTTGCCAACAAAAAATTAACTTTGTTTTTCATAGTGTTTATATGAACAACAAAACGTTCCGTTTTTTGCCATTTGGCTACGGAACCATAAAAAGGCGCATACCTAAAACTTACAATGTCACATAAAATGATAATTGTTGCTATTGCTAGCAAGGGTTGAGGCAGAGATGTAATAAACGGCTTTTGGCGCTTATTTTGGAAAACGTTTTTAGGGTTCCGTACCCAAAGGGTAAAACGGGACCCTATTACTAAAACTCCGCTGTCCGTCTGTCTGTCTGTCTGTCTGTCTGTCTGTCTGTCTGTCTGTCTATCTGTCTGTTTGTCTGTCTGTCTGTCTGTCTGTCTGTCCGTCTGTCACCAGGCTATAGCTCATTAACCGTGATAGTTAGACAGTTGAAATTTTCACAGATGGTGTATTTCTGTTGCCGCTAGAATAACAAATACTAAAAACAAAATAAAGTTAAAAATTAAAGGGGGTCCCCATACAAAAAACGTATTTTTAAACGCCATCTATCTAATTAGTTTCGGCAAAATTACATAGATGGCGCTAGTAAACGAGCCCCGCTTTTCTAGATCGCGACCGAACCAAATATTCTTGGTAATATCAATTAATCAAATATATGAGGTTGAAACTCTGTTATGTTTCGTATTCTACGGAACCCTCCCTAAGTGTGCGATAAGAGACGCGATGCTGACTCGCACTTGGCCAGTTTTATTTAAAACGTTTTTCTTTTCAAACGCCCACGTCTATCCACAGATAAATATAAGCTAGATGCTACATCTCTTACATCTACCGTAAAGTGGTGGCGCCGATTAGTAACCCTGGTTGTCTGTTCTGACCATAGAATGGAGATATCAAGAACTCAAAGCATGTTTCTTAGTTGATTTTTACAATGATTACAGGCACATTTTCAATTTTACGAATTCCTGAGCAACCAATATAAACCATCCTTTGTGGAAATTTCTTTAAGAATCTGCGATATGGCATTAAATAATACGTTTTTTGGAGTTAATTTACGAGAAAGAGTCGGATATAGATGCCCCTTGGTTCCGGTAAGTTTTTTTTAATCTATGATGGCGGTTTTTGCTGATTACCGTATTTCAGTTCAGCCTCGCACACCTTCATTACATTCTTCTCGTAATATAAAATGCGGTATAGGTACAGAACGACGAAACAGTGAGAAAACGGACACGGGCCCTGTTATACGGTAGCCAGCGCCATTGCATACAACACTCAACAACAAAAACTCAACTAAAAAATTCTGTAACCTAGGACCACAAGCTAAAATAAACTCATTCATTCATTCATTCTTTTTCACGTCGCTTCCATATGCAGCGAAGTAATTAGGGTTCCATACCTCCGAAGGTAAAAAAGGAACCATAATAAGATCACTTTCTTGTCCGTCTGCGTGTCTGTCCGTGTGTCACCAGCAATTTTCTCAGGAACAGGTGGACCTAGCTAATTGAAATTTATACCAGATACTGATTTCTATAGTTCCTATTAAATGTATAAAAAATAAAGTTCTGAGTCAATACGATGAAAAGATATGGGCAAATTTAGATTTTCCCAAAAACTTGTAAGTACCAAAATTTACCATTTCACCTTTTTTATTTTTTAACCGACTTCACAAAAAAGGAGGAGGTTCTCAATTCGTCTGTATGTTTTTTTTTTTTTTTTTTTTTTTGTGTGTATGTTACGCGATTTCTCCATCAATTGTGAACGGATTCAAATGATTCATTTTTAATTGGTAGGATACGTTTCCGAGGTGGTCCCATTTTAATTTTATCGAGATCTGATTAGTATCACCAGAGATATGGAGATAAATACCCCAAACATAGGAGATTGTACTAGTTTTAGTAGAAGAGTCCCAAGAAGATTATACACAATGGAGGTTGCTATTGCATATAAGATATTCTTACGGTAACTGTGAGCGAGATAGAAATAAAGGTGGGGAAATTTTTTTTGTAATATCTTATAGGGAAGCGTTTGACCACTATCTCACCTGTTGCTAAGTGATGATGCGGTCGAAGATAGAGAAGTGGACTAGAATGGGAACTGGCTCTCAAGGATAGCTGCCGGAACACATTAGATGTTTGGCGACAGATTTTCTGACATGAGGGTGGTAGCTGGCCAGACGGACACTAGATATGTTCCACCACCATGCGGGGGTTATTGGTTTCTTAACGATGTTTTCCTTCACCGGAGGGCCACTGTGAGAAGCGCACATATATTTTTCGATAGAAAAATTCATTGGTGCACGGCGGTTTGAACTCGGTACCACGGCATCAAAGCCGACTGTTCTCCCAATTACGCCACCGGGCCCTCAATAAATAATTATATATTAATAATTATAATAAATAATTATGTATAAATATAAATAATTTGTCTTCACAGGAATGTTCTACCGGGCAAAGTCTTGTTAGAGTGCAAACTTTTTTAAACATACCTAATATTTTTTGACATGACATGACATTTGGCGAAGATGGCGGCCATTTCAGTCCCGCGACACTGCATACATAATTAAATAACTCAGAATCATGAACGTACTTTGTACCAATCAACACAGCAAAAAAAATTATAAGCATAAAACCACATATTATATAATAGTTACTACGTAAATAATACTTTCCGTTGTTAGGTTGGCTACACAGTGCTTACATAATTCGGGTATCCACAATATAGGGAAGTGCCTCTTATAACGTAGTAGAGTGATTCAGTACCCTGTTGGCCATATGGCGGCAATTAATGTTAATAATCGCAAATAATACTTTTTTATATTCATTTTGGAATACAACTAGTCCGTGTTATAAAAGTATTTGGAATTATTGTAATAAAATAGACAATTAATTATCGTGTGTCAGATGCTTTTATTGCACTGGGCCATTTTGGACATTGTCCTATGAGACCTTGATGACATCATTATTACTAGTGAATATTTTCACTTTAGCGCGGCATTTAAAGTCAATTTTTTTAGGGTTCCGAACCCAAAGGCTACCAAATGAACACTTTCTGAGACTTTGTTGTCTGTTCGTCCGTCCGTCCGTCCGTCCGTGTGTCTATATGTGCGCACTTTACAGATCTGTATCTTCTTAACCGTTATAGGTACACACTTGAAATTTTCAAAAAGTATATATCCGTCAGTGTATAACGGCCCAGACACGAAATTTAATAGATGCATGTAATTTCATTAAAACTTTTTTTGCACTAAAAAGGGTAAAATAAGTTATTTAAAAAAAAAAAAACCGACTTCATAACCACAAAAAGGCACTCAAAAGCGAAAAATAATTTACTTAAAATTATTATAAGCGTTACCCACGTCTCTATTTGAAGTCGGTGCCAGCCAAGTCTATTGGATATTAGATAGATGCTATGTATGTAGTAGTAGTAAGTAGGTACATGTAGGTTAGTAAGTAGGTAGATACATGTACTCGTAGGTATTATCTATCTACTACCTATTAGACTTGGCTGGCACCGACTTCAAATAGAGACGTGGGTAACGCTTATAATAATTTTAAATAAATTATTTTTCGCTTTTGAGTGCCTTTTTGTGGTTATGAAGTCGGTTTTATTTTTTTTGAAAAATAACTTATTGGTTTTTTTTGCTTTACTTGTGGTGTAAGACCTTGCTTTTAAACAAAATCAACTATCCTAGGTCAAACGAAAGTACCCTATATTATTATGTTTTGGGTCGAACACCGATAGAGTACTTCCCGTTGATCTAAAATCATGAAATTTGGCAAGAAGCAAGTCTTACAGCACAAATAAAGGAAACATTCCAAAATATAAAAAAGTTAAAAATTAAAGGGTGTCTCCATAAATACATAGTTTACGGCAATTAAGATAGGCCTCTGAGTTATATGAGCGCTCATACAATTTAGAGGTCTAGCTTAATTGGTAATCACCAACGTTGGTACGGAAGCCTCGGTAGGGAGTCCAACTCGACTCGGGCGGTTTTATTTTTCAATAAAAAAGTTATTACATACCTTAATTGTTAATCAACATTGCCCATTAATTTATGTTTTTTATATATTATATGAGTAAGAGTTGGACCGCTATCCCACCTGTTGGCAAGTAATGATGCGGTCGAGGACGACGGCCGAACGATCTGGCTCTCAAGGATATCTGCCGGAATACATTAGATGTTTTAGTGACAGATTTAAATGTGTATTTAAATGTAATTATGAGACCTAATTGCAGGCCTAATACCTATACCCTACAAGTATCATTGTGTAAGGTTAGTGTACTAACATACCTCGAATGGCCTCCACCATAATTACAGTTTAGTATAGCCATCATGCCACTTACCTCAGACTGTGGAAATATGGATAAATTAATAAATATAAATACCAATAGGCATGATGATGACTGATAGCAAATATAACTATAGATAAATAAAAATATAAAAAAAAAACTATAAAGAGTTTCAAAAATGACTTTTTCACGATTTTGCCGAAATTATAATGTTATTTTAATCAAATGTTTTCGAAAACATAACACAACGTACCACAGGCCCCAATCACTAAGTGCACGCGTGCTCTGCGATTGCGATGCATTTATTCTATCGCACGCATATTCTGTGAAGTATGGAGTGTCATAGAAGGAAGCGCACTTGCAGTGAAACAATTAGCTTTTTACAAGCTTTTATTTTTTGTATACAGTTTGTTTTACCGTGCAGTATAATAAACGCTAATTACCCGACTACAGCGAAGAAAAAAGGAGGGTTATGTTTTTGACCGGTATGTGGGTATGTAAGTATGTTTGTATGTATGTTCATCTGTTCCCTCATAACTTCTAAACTACTTATCATAATTTGACAAATGAGGTGTCGTTGGACGCGCCTTATTTGTTTGCTGGTTATAGGCTATGTAACGTCACAACAAATTGAATGTGGCGCCCTCTAGAGGGCACGAAGTCCAGAACTAAAAAAAAAAATTCACCACACCCCATCGTGTGTGGTATCGTTGAATAGGGATTTTAAAATGAAGGTAGGGTTTAGTACATCATATTTTTGTCGGGCGTAGCGTTGGCGAGATATATCCCGCCGAAGTCAAGAAAACAAATTTTTACCCCACGGCGTCGCAAAGAAGCAGTTGGGAGGGTTATGTATTTGTTGATCGCTGTGTATTTATGTAAGTATATTGACATGTATACACGTATACAATTAAGCAAAAACCCCAAAATAAACTAAAACTACTGAAACCGACTACTGAAAGATCACACTCTAAAAAGTATGAAACAAGAAAATATTCTTACCTGAGATCGCTATGTACAAACTATTCAATATGTATCGTGTATTATATAAACAACCTACTTTTAATAAATATTTTATTGTATTTCATCAATATTCTTAGTGGTGCTCAGAGGATAACTGTGGTCGTATGTCCGTCCGTCGTGGCTGTGTAACCGTAACAAAACAATACACTCTGCAAAGTAGCTTACGACCACGGGTATCCACTGAGCACCACTAAGAATATTTATGAAATTCAATAAAATATTTATTAAAAGTAAGTTGTTTATAAAATACACGATACATATTGAATAGTTTGAGTGTGATCTTTCAGTAGTCGGGTTTTAGTTTTTGAACTTATGTTTTATTGCAATATTATTAATTGAACTTCGAACTAATTTCATAATTCAAACCCACTAATATTTATGTCTAAGATTTATGTGATATAAATATCTAGTCATTAAATTTTTCGCGCCACGAGGTATATTTTTTTATTTTAAATAGTACCACCCCAGCAAACTTCAAATGATTGCATTTAAGCATTTGTCAGACCTATGAATAAATAATCATTACGACTATATATTTAGTTACTTGTATTATTACAACTTCAAACTCAGTCACTGGAAGTAGGTATTAATAAAAATGTTTAATGAAAAAGCGAGTGGTATTTTATTACATAAACTAGCAACATTACATGCCACAGACACGCGTATCGCTACAAAGTAAAAAGTACGTGGTGGTAATCAGTCACTCGGGTGTGTTCGACGAAAATCCGTCAGGATAATCTGAGATTAATAACTTGTTAAAAATTTGCTTAATTTCAGGGCAAGTACGAACTATACAACATGTCGATTCCTCTGAGCAGAGTCCCGGAAAACTTTCCGTTCAGCAAAGGTCGTATTTTCCTGAATATAACTGGCTATAATAAAAAGATAATCGTCGGTACTGCATACGTAGATATGGAAGTTAAGGAATCATTACGAAGGAAAAGGACAGGCACCCGTGGCTAATGTTGAATTCTAAGAAATAAATAATTTTGTACCTGTTCGCAGGCCTTTTACTCGGAACAAGTGATCAGCGCTCCCTTTCCTCTTCCCCCCTTTCCCTTCTAACCCTAGGTCTTGTCAGATCACCAACCAAAAACAATGTGTACGGCGGTCGATGTCGGAGCCTTTAGTGGTACAATATATGGTCAATTTAAACATATATTATGTTTCTTTGAGGTTTTTCACACTTTTATATTTTTGTAAATTGTTAAACACAATCCAAAATTTCATAGTACCGATGGGACTTGAAACCGCAACCTCCGGAATAACATGTTCCGGTGCTTTGCCAATTAAGCCACGGTGCGAAGTATCGTTACGACAAAATTAGTGGATTGAATTTGTTCACCCAATTATGCATTGGTGGCGCCATCTATGACAACTTATTACGTAAGTTAATCATTCGGAAGAAATCATTACAGTTTTCAAATCCGACGAGAGATGTTGCACTGCGTAAATCAAATATTATGTTTCTTTGAAGTGATTCACACTTTTATATTTTTGTAAATTGTTAAACACAATCCAAAATTTCATCGTACCGACGGGACTTGAACCCGCAACCCCCGGAATAACATGTTCCGGTGCTTTGCCAATTAAGCCACGGTGCGAAGTATCGTTACGACGAAATTTGTGGATTGCATTTGTTAACCCAATCATGCATTGGTGGCGCCATCTATGACTTCACTATCATTGAAGTAACAGGATACTGAATTTCAAATTAATACATTTGATTTGAGTAATGACAACTACGCTTAGCAGATGGCAACAGAGTGGCAGGTAAGTAGTGTGCAGAAGCGCCATTTTGATTTTTGACGTTCGTGGTCAAGGCGCTACAAAAGTTCGTATCATACTCTCATCAACCAAAAAACTGCGGATAATATTTATTCTGCTGAAAACATTTTCATGAAACAAAGCTAAGAACACTTTCGATGAAGACGTTTATCAAACAAAAAATAACTAAAGCCAAAATCGGTTCATCCGTTTAGGCGCTACGATGCCTCAACAGACACATACATACACACATACACATACATACTTCAAACTTCTAAAACCGCTTGTATTTGCGACGGGGGTTAAGGAATAATATTCAACTAAGCATGACGAAAGTAATAACTAAGATTTGGGGTGTTGGGGGACTGAGGCCAGTAGCTTGATTGGGGATATAGGGCGGGAATAGAAGCCAAGTGACTCCCGCTTCGACTCGTACCTGGTGCAAAGGCACAGAATAATGAATAGTAGGTACAAGGCAAAGGTTGGCTATTTGCCATCCTACGCGGAAACGCCGCCAGCGTTATGAGTACCTTTGAACCGGGTACTTGTTAGGGGAGGGTTATTCTTATAGTATTTGAACATTTTTAATTGGGAAAAATGAAATAAGACATTTAATAATAATAAGTAATAAAAAACTAAGATTTTAATTCAAATCATTCGTTATTCATCAGCTTCCGTTGGTTCAAATTCTGCAACACGTTTTAATCTAATCACTGATCTATAACGATACTAGCTGACACCCGCGACTATGTTCACGTACATCAAGAATCGTATCACTGTAAAGCTCTGTCAATCAACACTTGTGTGATCTGTAGTTATTTAAGTTATGTGTAAAAATCATGTACAATCGCCTTCATTTGTGCGTACCTTAAGGAATAATTTCCTGTGCACTCTTATTGAATTGACATCTCGCTTCTGTCTATGTTGACATTGTTGACCAATGACAAGGAGGGACAAAGCCAAAAATTATGTTTTGTTTTTGGGTTTGGCTCTTCTGATTGGTAAGAAATGTTTTTTTTGGTTTTGGCTTTTCTGATTGGTTAGAAAAATAATGGACACTTGCAAGCGAAAATGTTTTGAAACTGGATACGCACAACTGTACGCGATGGTACGTGGCGTAATCGGGAGAACGGTCGGCTTTGATGCCGTGGAACCGAGTTCAAACCCCGCCGTGCACCAATGGATTTTTCTATCGAAAAATTTATGTGCGCTTCTCACAGTGGCCCTCCGGTGCAGGAAAACATCGTTAAGAACCCCCGCATGGTAGTAGGACACTTTCTAGTGTCCGCCTGGCCAGCTACCACCCTCAAGTTAGAAAATCTGTCACCAAAACATCTAATGTGTTCCGGCAGCTATCCTTGAGAGCCAGTTCCCATTCTAGGCCTAGCATGCTTACCACCTTCGACCGCATGATCACTTACCAACTGGTGAGATAGTGGTCAAACGCTAGCCTATAAGATATAAAAAAAAATACGCACATGTTTTACAGTTAGCCGCTGACTTGTACTGACTTTTTTTAGGTACCTACACTAACCATTTTTCTTGTATATTTCAAGTATCATACATTTGTGTAAACAGTTCTGGTTATTTAATAACGTTTATAAAATCCATCGTTTCGTTCTTAAAATATCATCTAAATGGATTTTTCTTCCAGAAAGTGTCAACCTTTACTTACGGGCATAGGAATGTTTGCCATTCGCACACTTTTATCTTGACAGATGAAATAATCACGCTTTTACGGGAAATGGGGATTGGAAGGAAATGAATTGATGGCTCAATTTCGTCAGATTTAGGGTTGGTGTATGTCCTATAATATATGACGTCGAGATTGCGTGAATTGTACATTTTCATATACTTACATAAAAAGGATTATGTAATGGAAAGGCGCGATGATGCGTGATGGGCGTGGGACACATTACGGTTTTGTGAGTCAATGATTCTGAACTAATATTATAATTGCGAGAAATGTTTATATAAACGCATACTAATATTTTAAAAACGTTTGTGATACTGTCACTCTGTCTGTTTGTTACCTTATCACGCTTAAACGGACGATCCGATCTTACTGAAATTAACAAGGAGATACTTTATATTATCATGAGGATGAACATAGGCTACTAAATTCTTGGTGAACGTGAACGAAGTCGCGGGTATCAGCTAGTATATAATATGACCCACCGTAAAGTTAGAAAATCTATCGCCAAATATTATTTATCGTAAAAATGTGTTCCGACAGCTATTCTTGAGAGCCAGTTCCTATTCTAGGTCTAGCGTGCAACCATCCTCGACCGCACTTAACAACAGGTGAGATAATTATAAACGCTAGCCTAAACGATAAATATGAAATAATCTTATACATTGGAGCAACATTTTTAAGGAGATTTTAATGATTTCGAGGTGATGATATGATGCAACATGCGTCCTACGTGTCTAGGCGGCGATCAGATAGCGCAGTTGTATTTGTACCGACTAGTTTACAATAAACGCGATTTACGACGATCAGAAAATGATTGAAAATCAGATCGCGAACCCGCACGTGGACGCAGGACGCTGCGGTGTGGTCGTACCTTTAATAATTCTAATATTTAATAGAACTTGTCACGTAGCTCGTTTTTAATGTATTGTATGACCCGTTCCAAGCTATAAATGACTTTTGCGAAATATTTAATCCTAACAAACCGATCCTTTGTTGACCTTTGAATTAGAAGGGGTAACAAACAAACAAAATACTTACAAAGTACCAACAAATGAATTATTATCACGTATGTGTTAAAGTGGATACATCATTTTCTTGTCTAGGTTTTAACATTTACTAGGTTCTACGTATTTACTTATGCAATACACTTAGGTGAAGCAAATTGAGAACATCCTCCTTTTTTAGCGAAGTCGGTTTATTTGTGTTTGTAAGAACTCGTTCTAGCCCCCGATGAAGAGATACAAATTGCCTCGTAATTTGTCGTACGTCATAATAGTCTTTCGACCTCATTACAAGAGTGTTTTACCGGTGATGACGGTGATTACAGTATGAGAAATATCTTACTTTTTACACGATTACAGGACGGTTATGATTTTAAGTGTTATATAAGTGTGGTCATCTGTTCCCTTGTAACTTTAAGTGTACAAACTGAGTGCTGAGAGCATCGGGCGTCGGGCAGGGCGGGGCGTGCAGCGTTCGTTTAATGCCGCCTCTTCACAATCGGCGATCATAGACGATCACACGCGAGCACGATCGTGTAGAAGGGCTACTCGCCTGTAGTCAGCCATCATCGACCTTATTCGTCGTCATGATCGCGGCGATCGGTCACTTGTCGGTTTTTCGGGCACGCATCAAAGGGAATCGGTTGTAGTTGGGAAGCGCGTGGTGCTTGTGGCGATCGTGTGGATGCTTGCACAATGATCGTGACGATTACCTTGCCGATCACAGACGATCAACGAGTGTCGATCATCGCCGATTGTGAAGAGGCGCCATAAAACACATGCTAATGCGTAGTAGTGTTAACGGGCTCCGCTTGGCCGGCACTCAGGACACCATACGCGCTAGCATCACTGTGTTGAAACGAATCCTGCACGTCCCGCCCCGCTCGACGCTCAACTAGAGCGTGCACTTATTTCATACACAACTTCATTATCGTAATTTGACAAATAAGGTATCGTTAGCGTCCATTACACGGTAGGTTATCAGTCATTCAAAACCAAAAGTCATGACTGATGGTTGCTCGTGCAGCAAATCAAAGTATGTAAATATCGGTCAGTCACCGTCAGTCACCCCATCACGATCATTTATGTATCAGTCACAGCCGTGAGCAAACTGACAGCAAAACCTATCGTGTGATGGACGCCAAATTTGATAGTCCGATAATTAGAGTCTAAAGTCCCCGTCACGAGAAGCTATAAATTATGTAAACAAGTGTTCAGGAGTTCACAACATTTGGACCAACAAAAAAAATGAATTTCGTACTCGTACGCATTTGAAACTCGAATGACGCGTTTATTTCAAAATGGCGTCCCGATAGTTTACAATCCCTGCGTCCGGTACCAAGAAACACAAACGATAGCGCTTTGCGTCGTTAAAATATGATCCGACTAAATTAAATAGGTTGTTACTTTCATATAACCCGTCTATATTTCATGTCGATTGAATATGGTCAATTTATTATTATCTCGCAGTATAAAATGTTTACTTAGTAAAAGATGTTTGTTTACATAATTTATAGCTTCTCGTGACGGGGACTATATGTGATGTAACATTAAATAAAAAATGGCGCCCTCGAGACGACGTAAAGTAATTGATTAAATGAGAATTAATTTTAATTTTGCCGTGTTGGATATCATTATATATATTAGCTTTTGATTACAGCTTTGCTTGCATGCACCTGATACTTGGAAATAATTTCAAAACATTTCTAATAATAATAAATGTCTAAAAATCGCGCTCATTATAGCGTGTTTCTGTTGGGTTTACGTTTTTAGAATTATTTCTTAAACATGTGGCTGATTGAAATTGCGGTTATTTCTAGAGCACCCTCTAGGATCATCAATTTCCTACTACTACTACACAACTGCGTCTGTTGTAGACCTCCTAAATGAACCCAACAAATAATTACAAACGTGCGAAACAAGGCTTGAGCCTTACAACCTCCAGCCCTTGATTCAGCAAGACATGTTTTCGGGTAACGTTGATAGATGGCGGTATAAGCAAGTTGAAATATTATCAAAAATACTTCAAGGTATTTTTAACCGACTTCAAAAAAAGGAGGAGGTTTCTCAATTCGACCGTATATTTTTTTTTTTTTTTTTTAATGTTTGTTCGGGGATAACTTCGTCATTTATGCACCGATTTTGATTATTCTTTTTTGTTCAAAAGGAGATATCCCAAGTGTGGTACCATGGTAATTTTATCGAGGTCTGATAAGTATCTCCAGAGATATTGAGATAAACATCTCAAAATTGGTACTGAAAATGAACATTGAAGTCGGTTCTTTTTTAGTTTTTAAACGATATTATATAGACACAAGTCTGTTGTATATTCTCATTATGCCTTTAAAAGGTTGCTACACTAATAAGTGAGCCCAACTTATTTTAGTACTGGTTCTATTATTTCCACTGGATTGCCTTTGAACGACCTTTTGGTTTTTTTGACGTAATCTATGATAGAGCACGCTTGACAAGTACCTATACGTACCTATTATAGTTATACTAGAATAATACCAGTTCAATCTGTGGCAGTACTAAAATTGAGCTACAATAATTCATAGTAGGCATATTTATTATCTACCAGCTGTGCCCCGCGGTTTTACCCGCGAAGATATCATTACCGTGGGAATATTAGGATATAAACACTATGTGTTATTCCAGGGTCTAGGTTATATACTTCTTCTACTCTACTAGGTAACAAGCTTAATGTGTTGAGTAGTTTCAGAGTGAAGAAACAAACATGCACACAAGCTTTCGCATTTATATTATTGGTAGGAAGTAGGATATAATAGCGTAGTACTATAAATTATTCTGTGATAATAGGATGATATCTCTTCAATATGTGCTACAACATCTACGAGTGCTACGGTTGAGTTCTACGAATAAATGTGTTCTCATTTTCTGCACACGGTCTTGCAATGTTAAAAACTTTTAAGGTACGGACATACTACAGCGTTCTGCGTGCGCGATCTAGGCGGCGATCAGATAACGCAGTAGTATTTGAACCGACTGGTTCACACCAAACGTGATCAGAAAACAATTGAAAAGTACTGAGATCGCGCCCGCAGATCTATCTTCTTTCTATGTTTCTTAGAATAGTTTAGTTATTTAAAGTTTGACGATAACCTATTTAAAACACAACAAGTTAATTAAACAGCGTATGTTGTATATGTTTGTGTTCAGAGGTATTTCGCTTTATGATCTTGATAAAATTGAAATGTAGCCACTTTGTAGCTTTACTTAATAAAAAAAAATGAAATCAGCTACAAGTTCCAGGACTTTACAGATAATAATAAAACACGGTATGAAAAGTACGTTAAAAACGTACTTTTCTTACCGTGTTTTATTATTGAGATGATTATGAATTATGATGACACGGATGAGGTAAAAAAACAAATACGTTATGGATTTAAGAGCTCTTTATTTACATTCCACACAAGCTGAAATTATGTTGCTTACAAGCTTACCAATTAACTTAAATAGTTACTTAAATGAATAACTTTACATCATACTACGATAAAGACTAAACCAGATTACCCAATGACTAGGATTACGTTTAAGTTATTTATAACTTTATCACATCTTAACTTAAATTCAACGTTAACTTCTAGTTCACTTGGGACTTTACTTGAAAACTTAACTTAGGCATGAATTAATTTAATTTAGCTCTGTCTTATTATCACGTTTAAATGTTTTTCATTCAGCAAGAAGTTGACAGAACAGTTATAAAACTTTAGATTGTAAAAAATATAAAAAATCTAAAAATTACAAATAAAACTTTTTGCGTGATACGTATCTCCGCATCAAAATTATTATTTCTACAAAAATTCGGATCAATACATAATGAGTACGTATAAATATTTTTCGTGCAAAAACAGAAATAAAAAAAAAAATAGCTGAATGTAACACATAATGCCGCAATAGATTTGAATAAATGAATGATTAGCTGAGACATGCGGCTTCGTCCACGTACACTAAGAATTTTATCACTGTAAAGCTCTGACAATCAACATTATTGTGTGATCTGAGTAAATTAACTGATTGTGTAATAATATCGTTTAAAAACTAAAAAAGAACCGACTTCAATGTTCATTTTCAGTACCAATTTTGAGATGTTTATCTCAATATCTCTGGAGATACTTATCAGACCTCGATAAAATTACCATGGTACCACACTTGGGATATCTCCTTTCGAACAAAAAAAGAATAATCAAAATGACGAAGTTATCCCCGAACAAACATAAAAAAAAAAAATAATAATAATATATACGGGCGAATTGAGAAACCTTCTCCTTTTTTTGAAGTCGGTTAAAAAATATATTATTTTCTCAAATAGTAACCTGTGTATGAACACAGGTTGAGGATGACCTCAAGCTATAAAATATCGCAGTGTCCGTTTAGACGTGATTAGGTAACAAATAGACAGAGTGACAGAGTTACAAACGTTTTATTGACCGACTTCAAAAAAAGGATGAGGTTTGTCAATTCGACCGTATATATATATATATATTTTTTTTTAATGTTTGTTCGCGGATAACTTCGTCGTTTATGAACCGATTTTGATTATTCTTTTTTTGTTCGAAAGGAAATATCCCAAGTGTAGTACCATGGTAATTTTATCGAGGTCTGATATGTATCTCCAGAGATATTGAGATAAACATCTCAAAATTGGTACTGAAAATGAATAGCGCGGCATTGAAGTCGGTTCTTTTTAGTTTTTAAACGATATTATTTAATATTCGCCTAGATTGTCATTTTAAGCCTTCACCAATTGTCTGTAATACAAGCATATTTATCAAGTTATCATTATTATTTATTGTACCTCAAACTTGCTACTGAAAATGACTAGCGCGGCCAAAGAAATATGAATAACTTTAACCTTATTATTTATATTTCTGTAAGCGCAACATTTTAAATTGTAATAATACACTGTATAATATTAATTCAATTGTCACTTAGTAACATGTTAGCAGATGTGAGCAGCACACTGCCATTTCAGCTTGCTATAATCCTTTGAGTTATGTCGATAACTTTGGTTTTCTGACGCATGACTTCCGTCAGATAACTCTAAGAGAACATAATTATAATTCTACAAGATAGTTAGTACTTAAAAATATACAATTATTTACATTTTTTTTATATAACACAATTTATTGTATTAATAACGAGTAGTACATTAATTTTTACTTTTTAAAAGCTTGTTTCATCAATTTTTGTAATTAAAATTCTTTAAAACCAACCAAGACTTATTTGATACTGCATTAACTATTTATAACAATAATGTGAGTTCTATGCAGAATATAAATAGGTACATAGTTTTTTTATTCAACTTTTTTTTTTTTATTCAGACTTAAAGACCTCCAGATCCTTTCCAGAAATACAGAGTCACGCAAGGAGTTTCAATCCCTGTCACTATTCAATTTATTTTTATACAATATTCAACATTAATTAACTGAAACAATGCTAAGTACATCTTTCACTTGTAATTTAATTAGTTGAATTAGTGTATTATTCTCTTTATGTTTTCTACACTATAACATTTTTGTACATCATTAAATACGATACCAAATTTCGCCATATAGCGAGTTTTAAGGGTTCCATAACTTTAAAGGAAAATAGGAACCCTTTGTAGTACGTCTGTCTGTCTGTCTGTCCATCTGTCTGTTAAGACCCTTTATCTCTCGAACGCGTAAAGTTTACGAAATGAAACTTTTATTAAACACTTGAACTTATGGTATCTTTTAGCTGTGAAAAATCAAATCTGGAAGTCAACGCAATCAAAATAATGACCGTTTGTGTTGCATATTTTGCGATTTCTTAAGGGAATCAAAGCTTGACCGGTTGACCTAGACTCATGAAATTTGGCAAGAAGCAAAGTATTGAAGCATTTATGAAAAAATCTGAAAACCATAATATATATGTGATTTTAATTAAAAGAAAAAATTATGATTACAAACTTATTTATTATACGGTTGGAGCATCGGCATGGAGCTCGTACGGCAAAGTTAAGTTTGTCCTTTAATCTAGTTTGAGAAGTTTGTACGGAAGTCTCGGTGGGTGAGTCCAACTCGACTTGGCCGTTATTTGCGAGTCCCACTGAACGGCGATACTTTGACAACATAAATACGACTGAGGCCAGATTGATGATTTTGATGCCACTTGTAACAACTGCAGAAAGTGCAACTATCTACCGAACGTAACTATACTTAAGACTATAATTTATAATTATTTTAATATGTAATTAACTAATACATACTTACTTATTTACTTTTATTTTAATATGATGAAAAAGCATTTCATTCTAAAATATGAAACCACTATCTTAACTTAATTATACAACACATTTGTAGGTGCTAACAATTATTCTATACAACATACTTAACTAATCAAATCAAAGTGCCCAAGAGGCACGCTGCATAGCAATGCTGATTTACAAATACAAACACATTTATTGCCAATTACTGAAAAGAAATACATTAAATTACTTAAATATAAAAAAAATTACTACTAATTTACACAATTGAGATAGTTTAACAACTAAAACAATCGACTTCCATGCCCCGCAAGTCAATTTCAGTAGCAAGTTTGAGACGTTTATCGTCAAATCTCTGGAGATACTTATCAGATCTCAATGAAATTTTAATGGGACCAACTTGGACATGTACCACCATGTACCACATGCACCAATTAAAAAAATAATTATTAGAATCGGTTTACAATTGATGGATTAAGCTAAAAACATTTTTGTTTTATTTTCGTCGACGTATACAATATAATTAAGTGTCCGTACAACAATATAATTAAGTGTGTAAATCGCGAAAGTTTAAAATTTACCTTGTGAAAAGCTCAAACTATGATAAAAAAGGCATGCGGAGTCGTGCCAAACACCCGAGTGAACGCAAGTTCAGTGCTACTAAATGCTTGAGTAATACGGTTCCGCGCTCAGTTTGCTGCCAAGTGTCAGCAGGGTCGGACGCTTCGGTGCAGTATTACTTCGCAGCGTTGCTTACGTAGTAATCATGCCGTATTGACTATGCCGGACTGAGCGCGGAAACATATTACTCAAGAATGTAGTATTACTGAACTTGCGGTCACTCGGGTGTTTGGCACGACTCCGTCTGCCGTTTTTATGATAGTCTGAGGTAAAAAGTTCCTAATTTTCAACCGATTTCTACAAAGAAGAAGATTTTTGTATGTATGTAACGCGATTGAACCGTCAATTGTAGACCGATTCGAATGATTCTTTTTTTAGTCGGCAGAGTCTATTTCCAAGATCATTCCATTATAATTTCATCGAGATTTGATAAGTATCTCAGAGATATGACGATAAACGTCTCAAACTTGCTACTGAAATTGACTTGCGGGGCATGGAAGTCGGTTGTTTTAGTTTTTAAACTATCTTAATTATAACCGATAAACTTCTACCAAGAAATAAACTAAGGTGATATTAATTTCATTATTACTAACGCGCTACTAAACTAGCAAAAAGTGCTAAAACATCACAAATTCCTATGGTTTGATTAATATTTTATGTATAAAAAAATAATACTTAATTTTTATTATTCCTTATTCATTTATGACTTGACTTAGTATTTATATTGTTTGCAACATTTTCTCATGCGTGCGATAATGTTGTTATTGTGTTATAATGTTCTGTATTTTTTTAATATATTATAATTTATCTTATTTACGATATTCTATGAACGTTATTGTACAATCATTCCATACAATTATCTACTATTCATTTAAATAATCAAATACGCGACCAATCATGGTGTGGTATTCAAACAGTAAAAAGTTGACGGTTGCTGCAATTAAAGGTTTCATGCGCACTGCTTAATTGTTATACTTATTTTAATGTTACTGTTATATGTATATTACGTCTTAAAGAAACTGTGGGCTCTTCTGGTACCGATTGTTCCACTGGTTCTCTCTAAGCGACCCCCGGAGGGACCCCGCCGGCTTGCCGTGCTGTGACCCTCGACCCTGGTGGTTGCTGCTGCGGAAGGTCACGGTGGTGCAGGTCCTCATGCTAGACGTGTTGGACTTTTGACGCAACCCTTGCATCTGGAATGTAAGCTAAAATTATATAAATCTTCGATTAGTTGTGTTAACAATGTTAACAAATTTTGTCTTTATTTACCCGACTGCGCGACGCAAAGGAGAGGTAATGTGTTTATCAGTCTATATATGTATGTATGTATGTATGTATGTATGTATGTATGTATGTTTGTTCCTTTGTGGCACACTAGAGACCAAACGCGTGGGCCGATTTTGATAATTGGTACGTCAATAGATTTGCCATGCTAGCGCGAGTGTCAACAAAAACATAAAAAATTGAAAAATTCAAAATGGCGGATTTCAGACGCCAAAATTTGG
Organism: Cabera pusaria; assembly: GCA_954871355.1. Taxonomy (NCBI): domain Eukaryota; kingdom Metazoa; phylum Arthropoda; class Insecta; order Lepidoptera; family Geometridae; genus Cabera; species Cabera pusaria. The sequence continues at coordinate 1,866,769 of OX940891.1, forward strand.
GGTTCAAAAAAATTTTTTTTTTCAAAACCTATCGTGTGGGGTATCGAATTAAAGGTCTTAAAATGGAGATTCAAAACATATTTATAACAAATAATTTAAGATCGTACAAATCGAAAAAAAAAAAACGATTTTACATGCCGCGTTAGTCACTTTCAGTAACAAGTTTGCGGTGCTTATCTCTGAAGTTACTTATCAGATCTCAATACAATTACAATGAGACCAAACGAAAATCATATTAACTCAAACAAAAAAAGAATTTTCCAAATTGGTTAAGAATTGATAGAGTTCTGAGGTAACAAACAACCTCTTCCTTTTGGTATAGTCGTTTAATAGTACAACTGTAAAGTAAGTAAGCTTAAAAAGCAATACCCTATCTATTTCACGCATTTTTGTTCTTTTTTCCATAATTGTAATAACGGTCATAGTTATACATATTTTGTGAAGATTTCAAGTCTCTATCTATTATTAGTTTACAAGTTCAAGCACAAAACGCCGAAAAATACACGTTACTTGTATGTAGACCACACTGTGATGTAGAAGACCCCCTTTAATATTTAATTTTATTTTGTTTTTAGTATTTGTTGTTAAATCCCCCATTGTAATACATACTTAGTAGTGTAGACGCACAAAACCTTATTATTTGCCAAAAAAATGCGTAAGCATATTAGTAAATATAAAAGTACTGGAATCCTGCTGGCCCATTTCATAAACAGTAAAATATTAACGCTAACGTCAATACATATATTTGAAATGTGCAAATTGGTACGTATATATACCAATTTCTATTCTAGAAAATAACTAAAAAGTGTAAAATAAAACATTAAATTAAAAAATCAAAAAACCCGACTGAGCAAAAAAATAAGTGTTAAAAACGAACTGAAAATAAAAAAAACAAGTAAGTCTAGTAGTTTAGACTTCTGTTTAGGGATATCAAAAAACTATACCATTTAAATTCTTTCTCGGTCGATACAGTCATAAAATAAATTATACATTGTTATATGGAATGTAGAGACTTTAACAGTCGGGACACATTAATGGCTTAACGAATGGGGATTACAAAATTTAACATTTAGGAAACATTATCTAAAAATTAATATTAATGTTTAGAGCACATAAATAATACGTCATAGTTCTTTGAGCATTTACCAATGGAGATGTTAACGTTGTAATCCGCAAACATTTTTTTCTGCCGATACTTACTACTTTAACGATCCCGCACCATAGCTTGAAACACGCACACAGTATTAAAAATACAGCGTAGTTACGCACGCTCATATGGTCAATAATGGCTATATGGCCATCAGAGGGGTACGCCTTGCTTTGACATCTCCATTGGTAAATGCTCGAAGTCATAATTATACACTACAAAATTGAAAAGCATTATTTTACTACACCATTCCATGCAGATAGTAGCGCTTCTAAAAAAAAAGTTGACTATCTAACTACTAACATTTACTATTATATACAATTTTATATCTGCTCCCTTTCTCAATCATTTGAAAACCTATTCAGATTCGGAAGCTTCATTTTTAGGGTTCCGTACCCAAAAGATACCAAAGGAACCTTTTAATGAGACATCGCTGTCCGTCCGTCCGTCCGTCCTGTCTGTCTGTCTGTCCGTCCGTCTGTCTGTCTGTCTGTCTGTCTGTCTGTCTGTCTGTCTGTCTGTCCGTCTGTCCGTCTGTCTGTCTGTCTGTCTGTCTGGCTGTCTATCTGTCCGACTGTCTGTCTGTCTGTCTGTCTGTCTGTCTGTCTGTCTGTCTGTCTGTCTGTCTGTCCGTCCGTCCGTCTGTCCGTCTGTCTGTCTGTCTGTCTGTCTGTCCGTCTGTCTGTCTGTCTGTCTGTCTGTCCGCACTTTACAGGGCTGTGTCTTCTTAACCGTAATAGGTACATACTTGAAATTTTTACAAAGAATGTATGGGGGATTTAACAGCAAGTACTGATAAAAACTGGCCAAGTGCGAGTCGGACTCGAAGGGTTCCGACGGAACAAAATTTGCAGGAAAAATAAGTTTCTTGTATTGGGACTTTCTTTAATTTTGAATTTAATTCCATTTTTAGGGTTAAAAAAGGAACCCTTATAATATCACTTTCTTGTCTTTCTGTCTGTCTGTCCGTGTGTCACCACCAATTTTCTCAGGAATGGGTGGACCTAGCAAGTTGAAATTTACACCAGATACTGAAGTCTATAGTCCCTATTAGGTGTTTAAAATTCAAGGTTCTGAGTAAACACGATAATACGATATGGGCAAATTTAGATTTTCGCAAAAACTTGTAAGTACCAAAATTTACTGTAATTTTTAACTTTTTTATGATTTGGAATTTTCCCTTTACTTGTGCTGTAAGACCAAAATTGACAATTCTAGGTCAACCGGAAGTACCCTATAGGTTTTGGGTCGAAAACCTATAGGGTACGTCCCGTTGACCTAGAATTATGTAATTTGGCAAGAAGCAAGGTCTTACAGCACAAATAAAAGAAAAAATCCAAAAATTAAAAAAAGTTCAAAACATACATAGTTACCGCCAATTAAGATATACCTCTGAGATATAATATGAGCGCTCATACAATTTAGAGGTCTAGCTTAATTGGTACCTACCAACGTTGGTACGGAAGCCTCGGTGGGCGAGTCCAACTCGACTTGGCCGGTTTTATTATTACTTGATGTTATAACAAGCATTATAATATAATATGAGCAAATTTCAAATCTCTATCTGTTACGGTTTGTACGATCGAGCTTAAAACTCCTGAAAAGGCACTTTTCTTGTATGGGGATCCCCTTGTATATAATTTAATTTAAATTTTAGGGTATAACACCCCTTCTTTTTGCATCGGGGGTTAAAAATAATCAATATCATTTCCTTTTTGGTCAACAATAAACCTACTATTATAAAGGGGAATGTTTGTGAGTGATTGTTGTTTGTTACTTCTTTACGCTAAAACTACTGATTGAGCTAACTAACTAATTTAGTATGTAGGTAGCCTATACCCTGGAATAACACAAAGCGTTTTAAATTAATTTTTGCCTAGACATTATTATGGGAACAATGTCTACGCGGGTAAGACCGGGGGGCACAGCAACATGAGTAAAGACTCATGTGGCACAGCTAGTGTAGTTCAAATTCTAAACAACAACATCCTAAAGGCAGTAAACAAAAGTAACCGCTAGCTTTCAATCTAATGGACACGTTCATATAAAATTATTTTCTAAAAACTTCCACGTAAAGTTGAGATAATTTGATAATGAAAATCTGAATATAAAAATATATTGAAATGAAATGGATTGAATAATCAGACTTTACGTTAAGAGTGTAGATAAACTCATTGCGGGTAAAGTTCCTGATTAGATCCGCGCAAAATTTAGTAGGTACATTTCTAATACGCAACCCTTTATAAACTTTGACAGTCCCGCCACTTCCCGAAACTCACCTTAAACCCTTGAGTACGGTTTCGATACTGGGGTTTGCGTCCGACCACAAAATTTTCAGTAGATACTACTTGTACTCTAAACCACTACGAGTTCTACTTGAGCATAAAAGATTCCCTATTTAATTTATGCTATGAGACTATCAATAGTCATTATTATTTAAAACGGCTTTACACTCACGGGTTAAGATGTCGAAATTTTATTTCTTTTAAATCTATGTGTTATTCTCACGATAATTTTCATAATAATTAAATAATATCGTTTATAAAAACTAAAAAAGAACCGACTTCAATGCCGCGCTATTCATTTTCAGTACCAATTTTGAGATGTTTATCTCAATATCTCTGGAGATACTTATCAGACCTCGATAAAATTACCATGGTACCACACTTGGGATATCTCCTTTCGAACAAAAAAGAATAATCAAAATCGGTTTATAAACGACGAAGTTATCCGCGAACAAACATAAATAATATATATACGGTCGAATTGAGAAACGTCCTCCTTTTTTGAAGTCGGTTAAAAATGTCAATACTCAATTAAGAATAATTTCTGATTAGAAAAACTTGGTGGTGGCAATGGGCATGAATAATTATTTTGATATACAATTGTATTTTTTACAAAAATATCGATTTATTTCACATTTACTTTGGGACACTTGAGGCACAAGTGACTGAGTTACACATGGTAAGTTTTTATCACATTTAATTAACAGCATTTTCATTACATAATTTAAGCTTGACTAAACAATATTTACGTATGTTTTTTAAGTTTGTATTTTGAAATGTTATAATGGTAAAACAGATAGATACAGCTTACAATTATTTATCGGAATAACAGCGTTGGCTTCCAACGTTTGCTATATCTATCCAAGGTTTATATAACCAGTAACATATTCACATTTTATACATGTTTCAAACCAGGAATTTCACGTGATTTACGCGATATTGATATAGTGATCTAACGATATTACAAAGAAAACTTTAAATATATGGAATAAATAGTTAATTGTTCAATAATTTCAAAGCGAAACCACAAATATATGATATGCTAAAAACACCGTTAGTAATTATCCGACTATTGAGCACAGAACCCTAAAACGGAGGACCATTGTGTTTTAAACTATCATATCTATAATCGAAACATTCTGTTTGGGGAAGTTTCTAGAAACCGTTTATTATGAACGAGTCCATTTGTGAACTTACATGGAAATGAGTACTAGAGTGTATGTTACCCTGGTCGTGGCAGATCAGCTTGCGGAGAGAGCGCCGGAAGTTGCGTGTCATCAGGCAGTACACTATGGGGTTGATCGCTGAGTTTGTGTGTCCTGGAATGTTATTATAACTGCGTTAGAATGTACTACAATGCTAAGTTATATATTAGAAGAATTTTTATATTTTATGGTAAAAGGTAATAGGACAAGCATGACGCTCGCCTGATGGTAAGTGATGACGTCTACCTATTACAGACAGCGGCATGCAATATTCTGAACTGCCAGAATTTTGCATGTCACTGCACTGCGCCTGTTACCAATTAATAATAATGACGTTAATACAAAGAACATTATTTCAACGTCCAGCATTGCTACCAAAATATAACTTACTAAGATCAAGAAGAAAATCTGCCGCCATAACTTTACGGTGTTCCAGTAGCACATAGCCCTGAAGAGTCAGAGTATTCTATACCACCAGGCGAGATAGTCATAAAACGCTAGCCTATCAGGCCGTGGCGTTGGATGAAAATTACACTCCAGTGGCTGACAAGATATCTTTGACCGACATAAGGAAACTCATCTCATTAAGACTTGCAAAGCAAAGCTGAAGCTCTGCACGTAGGTTCTTTATGTCGTGTAGTGCATTAAGAAATTATGCTAGTGGCTCTGTGAGTTGTAGACCTCGTAATTCTGTCTTCGTATAGCCTTGTACCATTCATTATTCTGTGGTATAGCTTAAAACTGAAAAACTCAACTCCAACCCCTTGTATCGGATGCAAAAGTTGTTAAACAGATAAGGGTTATAAAAATTGTTTCTGATATTCATTTTGATATTTTGTGAATTTAATTTGACATCGATTCCCAGTGTTTTATAATGTCACACGTGCATTTTCAGAAGGCCTATCTAGTAGAATGTACTAATAACATAAATATTGTATATTGAATGCCTGATGGTGGGTAGACTGATATTACCAAGAGTTGCAATGTGACCTAGCATTGTTTATTATATAGTCGGCATCAATAAATGATTTCTGATTTCTAATTTCTTGTGAATATAATAAAATTGAAAATTGTATTTCTGCACGCGTTTAGCATCTCGTTCCTATGTGGACTTTCTCTCAACCCTTCAACCGCATTATTCTAGCCTTTCGTAACTGGCCCTGCGAAGCGAAGCTCGCCGTTTCAGCTTGGGCAAAAATTCTTTTGTATGTCTGTTCTGTCGCACTCCGCGCTGTTGCTATGAAAATATTAGTACATACGCGGCAGCCGGCCAGCTACAAGTTCAGTCAGTAGTGTCACGCGCGCTCTCGATCGGACGCGTGCTTTTTCATTACTATTCAATCTGTTTTCTCACAACAGTCAACCTGTATAACGGTGCATTTTATGGTTTTACACGCGGTTTCTAATTACTATTAGTTTGTTCTGTGACGCAAATTTAAGGTCGCATCCGAGACGTGTAGCGTATTTTGAACGATACCGACGTTGTAACCAGGTTATCGCATTTTTGCTCGCAGCGTTTTGCTTTTGTCTTTTTTAGGGTTCCGTAGTCCTGACAAGGAACCCTTATAGTTTCGTCATGTCCGTCTGTCTGTCTGTCTGTCCAAGGTTTTGCTCAGAGACCGTTAATACTAGAAAGATGCAATTTTGTGGGGGTATGTAAATAAATGACGCCGACAAAGTGCTGAAATAAAATTTTGAAAAATATTTTTTTTATATGAGATGTGGGGATGATTTTTTTTTCATCGTCTACCCCATCGTGGGGGGTATCGTTGAGTAGGTCTTTTAAAATGACTTAAGGGTTGCCACTACCATTTTTGTATTGAATGCTCCATTTACGAAATATTAAACTTTAAAGTGCAAATTTTTGTTCCAGTAGGGCGTCCCCCCCCCCACCCCTCTAAAAGCTAAACTGCTGGCTTGAAAAATCTACACTGCGCGTGGCCCGACACGCACTTGGCCGGTTATTGTACTTTTACTATTCATTATTCTTTGGTACAGGTTGAATTTCTCAACCGATTCTCGTGAAATTTTTCGAGCAGGTGTCATAATTATATGGATTTTTTTTATCGAATCAGTTTTCAGATATTTTAAAATAGCGGAGTTATACGAGGCTAAAAACGTAAAAACATCACATTTCAGATATTACGATATAACGAAAAAAGTTTTGTGACATTTAAAACAATGTCGATAAAATTCACATAACTTTCTGAAAAAAAGTTTTGTGACATTTTCGGCTCACAACTATTAAATTAATTTTATCCAGCCGATTGTTTTTTAGGTACAAATACATAACTGATCAATATTGTGTGAGAAATGACATTAATTTTAATTTGACGATTACTTTGCACGTATGACAATGTGACTTTTGTAGGCGTTAGCAGTCGAATAAACACGCTTAGAATATTAGAGCCAACGGATTCACGGAATGTGTTCCACACGATCGGATTACACCGAAATATTGGCGACGCTATATTGGTATTTGTTGAAGCCAGAGCGCCAGAATTCCTTCCGCGGTTTGTAATTAAATGTCGTGCTTATGTCAGTTTTAGACTAGGAGATCTCGAAGCTTACATATAGTTATATATATATATATAAATACGGGACTTATCGTGCTTAAAAAATATTTTTATTTAACTCGACGTTTCGATGAAGTTGCATTGATTGTGGTCACAGTATAAGTAACGACAACACAAGATAAGTCCCGTATTTTAATATATATATAACTATATGTAAACAACACATTATAAACAAAAATGTATGTGTTCAGATTGCGAAAGTTTAAAGTTTACAAAAGCTTAAATATGTTTCGTAGTGTATGAAAATTGTCAGTCATACGAATGAGATGAAAATGTCAATCAATATTATTATTAAAGTGAAACTTTTATTACATCGCCTCATTTTTTTTCGTCCATCTAATGCATGTCGCATTACAGCCGGTGCTTTGGCTTGATTGGTGGATATGATGTATGACATTTAGGTCTTTCTGTGATTGGCGGACGCTTCCGCAGCAATATTTGTGTACATCCGAGGTGTACATGCTAATGTGTCATATCAACTGCTGTCATAGTAGCTAGCTACCATAGCTACACCCAAACCAAAAAGGTTTACATGCATGATGGTTTCTTTTTTTAAATATTATATGATATAAGGCTACAGGGTCAAACACGACACTCACCTGATGGTACGCGATGACGTCTACCTATTACAGATAGAGGAGCATGCAACGTTCTAGATATTTAGAACGAGTAACACGTTACGGCACTGTGCATGTTTCCATTACATGAGACATAATAACAATTTATATGGTAGACTGTAATAGGAAAAGCAAATCACTCGCCAGATGGTAAAAGATGACGTCTGCCATATCAGATACAACTGAAACATTTTCTTGCCATCGCACTGTGTTACTTGGACACACGTAACTATTCTAATATTCTACTTCATACTTATTTTATAAAAATGAAAATTACAGTAGGTTTAGCGTGAAGAAGTAACACATTGTGTTACTTCTTCACGCTAAAACTACTCAACCGATTGAGCTGAAATTTGGTATGTAGATAGCCTAAGCCTTTTTAAGCTTTTTATCCCGATATCCCCACGGGGACAATGTCTACGCGGGTAAAACCGCGGGACATAGCTAGTTATATTATAAATGTGAAAGTATTTCAGGATAGATGAGAAGATGGATGGAGGCTTGTTACTATTCACGCAAAAACTACTGAACCGATTTTAATGAAACTTTACAATATTATAATGTATATATATCTGTATAGCACTAACGCTATAATACATATAGATATTGTGTAAAATGGCCTAAATATACTGTATTGAGTATAATAAATTTAAAACCACCCTTGACCGATCTATTCATAATCTGTTTATTAAACCATTACCACAGATAATATAATAGTTACTGCGTAGCAGATATTTCACTCCCCTACAAAAACACAATACCAACGTTTATTTTAGACAATACAAGCAAAAATGTGTCTAAAGCGCTCGACCTACCGTTGTTATTACTTCGTTCAGCGCGCGTACCGGTGTACCGGCGCGCGCCCGATACATTAAAGGGATGACTCAATAAAATAAAATAAAAGTTTACAAATTCTTTTCATTCACCTCATAAAATAACATCAAAATTAACTAAGAGTCGAATTTTAAGTCGAGAAAGTGAATTGAATTTTACGCCGTCTTGTTATTATAGTATTGTTAGCATAATAAAATTAAAAATATTATGCTTGTTTTTTGTCAAACCCGTAAAATAACTATGAAAAACTTAAATCCTTTCTAATATAGAATTAGAATGCGCAGTTATCCCGTCATTTGAATAATAATATACGTTACGCGCGCTTGAGCAGTGACAACCGACTGGGAGATAGTACCACTGGCGTTGCTCGAAAGTTTAGGTATAAACCGCAGTAGAGTATATAGTAATAACCGAGTGAGGGAGGCCTGCCATTACGATGAGCTTAAACTCGACATATCTGCTGTATGTTAGTGAGGAGTTGAGTATTTTGCAGATTCCAGGAGATTACCTAGCCTCAGATTAATTCTTACAATATTGTTGAAGTAATAGTATACAGAACTTTCAAATAAAAAGGAAGAAAAGAAAGAAATTAAATAATTTATTTTGCAGCAAAACATGCAACAGTACTTAACTGTTACTCTTATTTAAACATGTTACGTTATGTTAATTAAAATTAAAAATAGTAAAAAAATTAAACATAATTGTTGCAAAACAAGACCCAAATCAGCATTATATTTCTCATGCTAGGCATGACCAACGCTGGTCTTCTGTTGGGACCCTGAGTGATTTCACGGAATCTTACTCATTGATCAGAATTACAAAATTTGAGTAATCATAGCGCCATCATCTATAATATAATAAGTTATATCGTTAATAAAGAACTTGTGAAATTACTAAACAAACTGCAGTTATTAATCTACAGGTTATCGTAAAAGTACAATGCGAGCGTTCATGATTCATATTAACGACTCCCGTTTGTGACGCCATATTTATTTTTATCGTGTCTAAATCTCGTAAAGGTGTCTCATTTAGGAGATTGTGCTTAGAAAATAATGTACCATCTCGATTCTATATACTATATATTATATATGTCTACTGTTTTCAATATAAATGTATGAAGTTGATGTTATTCTTCCCGTGAGTTGCATTGTTCTGTAGTCGGACGCGTGTAGCGTCCTTGCTCAAACTGGCACCTCAACAGGCCAGAATCGGTGGTGAGGTAAGGAATCCCCGATTGGTAGGGGGCACAGAGTGTCCGTTCTATACGTAGTATATCTTTTCTATGACGTAACTACGCAATCATCATTTGTTTATCACATTGATTGTCACCGCCGTCTATTGATCTAAATTAGCAAGACACAGCGACGAGGATCCGATAAACCAATTATCACCTAACTAGATGCAAATACGATTGTCCGACGTCGGCTCAACAGAATTACGACGTCTATTGATCTATGCCTCTTCATCCACAGATCATAGTACCTAAGTTAAAAGGGGACGCGGGGTGCACTTTTCCATACAGATGTATTCCCCCGTTTACATCAACAACACATCCATAGCGGACTCCCAACTGTTTCAGTTAAATATTTCAGTTAAATATTGTTTCGGTTTAAAAAAAACATCAGTTAAATGTTTCAGTTTAATATTTCAGTTTAATATTTCAGTTTAATATTTCAGTTTAATATTCCAGTCTAATGTTTCAGTTTGATATTTCAGTTACATATTTATGTTGAATGTTTTGGTTAAATATTTCAGTTGAGTGTTTCAGTTAAATATTTCAGTTGAGTGTTTCAGTTAGATATTACAGTTAAATATTTCAGTTAGATATTTTATTTATAACTATGTGTTCAAATCGCAAAAGTTTAAAGTTTACTATTCCCCCGTTGCCTCCCTGGAAAATGCTTTTATAGAAAAAATGTTTCTACAAAAAAGCAATGTATGCTGTAGCTACGCCCTAATCATTTTTTTGGCCAATAATTGCAAAAAGAAATATGACCCTTTAAAAATCTTAAAGAGGAGATTAGAATGCTTATATTAATTTTTGCAATTGGTTGGTGGAAAAAAGCAAATGACAGGGGCTTAGCTGCAGCAGACGTTGATTTTTGTAGAAACACATTTTGCTCTAGAAGACTTTTCCAGGGAGAAAACGTGGGAATACATTTGCATGGAAAAGTGCACACCGCATTCTTAACATTATAAAGGGCCTCTTGATGTTGGCTCCGGTTACGTCAATGCCTTATAAAGGACCGGGCATGGTACGACCCATGGCATGTATCAAAGTAAAATGTTATAAATAAAAATAGCTATAATTAGAAAATAGAACCTGTAAAAGGTCCTAGGTCGCTGTCTGCCGGTCAACATCATCATCACCAGCCTATGTTAATCCACTACTGGACATAGGCCTCTCCAACTACACGCCACTGAGCATGATTCTCGGCAACTCTCATCCAGCTCTTGCCAGCTACTTTGCGAAGATCATAGCTCCACTTAGTCTGAAGACGTCCTACGCAAAGCTTGCCAATAAACGGTCTCCATTTAAGAACTCGTTTACCCCAACGGTTGTCTGCCGGTAACGGCGACAAAAAGCTGGCGACTATTCCTCTTTGAATTGCTAGGTTAATTAATTAATTGGCCGAAGTAAGCGCTAGCTGTATGGTTTTTAGTGACGTTGATTGATTGATTGATTGGCAACTCATCATCAACTTCATCAATCATCGTAGCTTTGGTTCAGCTGTTTTATTATTTAATAGTACCGACAGTTTGTATTTATTATGCTTTATGAAATTGATTATTATTCTTGTAATCTATCTTTGACATGTGTGTGTGTGTGTGTACTTAATGATGTAATTAATTTACCATATAATTTGTTATTGTTCAGGAATAAATGAATTGATTAGTATTGAATTTTATTAGGACATGCAACAATGTTTATACGAAGTATATATTATAGTAATACTATAGTATATTCGAAAGCTGGGTTTTAATTGGCGCTGTATGACAACTGAATCAATTAGCTTTAAAGATGTAATACAGAGTACTGATGAGATGAGTTTAGATGACGCGTTTATTTTTCAGACTAGCGCGATTCCATCTTAAACATTGAACTGCAATCAATACAGTTATTTATAACAACCGTTTTGTAAGCAACCGCGTATAAAACGTGGTAATTTTATTACCTTATGATCTTCACGTGTGATAATGTGATTAGGGAATGATGGTGTGGTATAAGATGTAGTGACAAAGATAGAGGGATGCTTAGATAGTTTGCATATCTAGAGATGAAGATTGTCGAAGCAGATTTATAAGACGAGTGTGAATGGGCCAGCCGGTAGAGGCCGATCTAGGCGAACGTATCACGACCAGATCGGAGACGTTTTAAAGAAAGTTCAGGTCAAAAGTACCTATATTCGGCGAGCATGTATGCAGGAGTCCATTAAAGTGGAAGAGGCGAAAGAGATATGTCAGGATCGTAGCATGTGGAAAGAACTAGTCTCTGCCTACCCTAACGGGAAAAATGCATAACTGTATGTATGATCTTCCTCAAACGTCTGCATGTTACGTATTTATCGAAGTAGGTAGAAAAACTCTCACCTAGCAGCAAAGTGTACGGTAGAGCCAGTGACACCGACTCTGCCTGGACAGCATCGACATCAATCAACAGCATCAGGATGTTGTACGGCAGCCAGCACAGTGCGAAGAGAACAGCCAACAGAAGCAGGATCCATGCCACGCGCTTCCTCTCGCGTATTAGGCGGAGACGCTGGAAACAAATTATTAAGAAAGTTTATAAACTAAAACAGCGACTTCCACGCCGCGCGAGGTAGTTCTACGAGCGAGTTTGAGGCATTTATCGTCATATCGTTGAAGATACATGTTTTTTTTAAATTTTCTATAAATAGTATATTATATAAATATTATATAACGTACAACAATTTTAATGAGTACTTATAAACGCTTAGTTTGTGCTAGCTAATCACAGTTATCAGATCTCAATAAAATCTGAGAAAAAAAGATTCATTCTATCACGAGCGATGAGACTTCGCTGTCCGTCCGTCTTTCAGAGGGCTGGTCTTTTTTGAAAATTCTGAAAAAATTCAAATTTACACAAAATATGTATCACTATTAGCCGCTGTAACAACAAATACTAAAAACAAAATAAAGGTTAATATTAAAGGGGTCCACATACAAGAAACGTGTTTCTTTTCAGGCGGTTTTTGCTCGATCTTATAAGCCGTAATAGATAGAGACTTGAAATTTGAACAAAGAATGTATTACTGTATATGAAATTAAAAATTAAAGGGTGTCATACAAGAAACTTATTTTTCCGGCAAACGTGTGCACGGTCCTACTCGCACTTGGCCAGATTATTTTTGTTTTGGGTAAACTATACTTAACCAAAATATATAATTATTGCATAATTAAGCCATCACAGTGACTATTACATTTTTTTTTAAGCATCGATTAATCAATAATGTGTTTACAAATTTCTATACAAATTTGTGATACAATGATAAATTTTAATGTCGATAATTGACATAAAATTAACTATATTACACCCATGTAATATAGTTAAATAACAGCACAACTAAAAGGCTAAAGGCACACTAAAAGTTTTGCACTTCTAGCTAATCGGGACTATTTGAATTTCAAATGTTATATTTTTTTAAACGTTGCAACCTTCTTAGTAATAAAAAAAAAACAATTAGCGGGAAATCATTTGTCAATTGTTTTTTATTATACATCAAAGTTGTACGTACGCAACGACAATGGAATTAAGTCGAAAATATTTTAGAGCGATGATTTTGTATGATTTTAAAAGTTCTCTCTCCCCGCAAGACTGTTCCGATAGACCGTCTTCAAAAAAATGCTTTTGGGAGAAAACCACCTTGTTTGAGCACCGTGAGGCGTGAGACGATGGTTTGCTGAATTTGAGAGAGGTCGAGTTTTTTTACATGGTGAATTTCGTGAAGGGCGGCCTTCAGCTGCCGTCAACGAAAATAATGTGGCTCGTGTTAAGCGGCTAATTGAAAAAAACCCGCGGATTACCTATGAGACAATTCGAGAACTATTGAGGATTGGTATGAGCCAAATTCAGAAAATTTTACACGAAGAATTGAAAGTTCGGAAACTTTGTTGTCGTTGGACCCCTTATGAACTGACAGGGGAGCAGAAGCGGGCTCGCGTGGATTGGTGCTCACAGATGCTACTGAAGTACTCCCACGGACATCCTTGTGGCTTGTGTGTTGTTGTTGTTTATGAAATTGTCACAGGAGACGAAACGTGGATTTATTGTTTATAATCCGAAAAAAAACAAGCAATCTTGTCAATGGGTGTTTGAAAATGAGAACAGGCCAACAAAAGTGAGGCAGGCGAGAAACGTAGGTAAAAAAATGATCGCGTTTTTTCTCAGCTACGGGTCCCATCTGTACAATTCCACTTGAAGATCAAAAGAGTGTTAATTTCGAGTGGTATTCTACCATTTGTTTACACAGGGTGTTAGAAAAAGTTTGCGAAAGACGACCAAAAATCCGCGTTCTCCTACATCATGACAACACTTCTTCACGCACGGCCAACAAAACAAAGTCATTTTTAGCTTCCGAAAAAGTACAACTCGTTAACCATCCTGCGCATAACCCCGAGCTAGCACCCTGTGATTTCTGTATTTTTTCCAAAATCAAAGATTTGATGAGAGGTTTCACTTTTACCAACTCCGAAGAGGCAGTAATAGCGTTCAATCAGCACGTAGAAAACATGCCTTCAGATCTGTGGTCCTCCTGTTTTCAATAATGGTTCGATCGCATGAAAAAATGTTTAAAATGTAAAGGAAAGTGTTTTTAAAAGCAATAAACATAATATTATGATTATAATATGTTGTTATTTTTAAGTTACGCAAAACTTACAGTGTGTCCTACGCAAACATATCCTGCTCCTGAAATAGTCTAAATATCGTAAATACAAAAGAATTTTACCGTCAGTAACATAACTAATATTTATTTAACGTTTGCGTTATGACGCAACAAAGAAATAAAATTATTTTAAGACCTTAAGATTACTAAAAATAATATTGTTCACGATTCATAAACTTAATAATGATGGTGAAAATAACTTTGTTACTGTGTCGTCTGAATACAATCATAAATCAACGCATTCATTTATAATTTAGTAAATAATAAAGTACATTTTTAGCCTTTTTCTACCAAAAAGTAGCTTACTACCATACTACCATAAAACTACCATAAAAGCGAAAATTTTTCTCCTATCTTACATACTGAATTACAGAAATACAAATGCTCTTTCTTTATAACATTAGAATAGATTATAGCAATTTTATTACGAAGAACTTGTTATTTCCCGACTTCCTGCCGTGTTCCTGTTATAATGAGTCAGATTCCCATTATTATGTGGTAAATTGGATATTGGTGCCTTGTAATTACAATAATAATAATACCCTTAGGCCTGAGCAGCTCGGCATTTTAAGTGACATAGGTAACCGTGTCATAAGGGGTTAATGTATGCCACCAAATGTTAGGGAAAAGTAATACATACAACTAGCGGCGCCCACCGGCTTCGCCCGCGTTTAAAATGTATCCTATCTATAATATAATTGGCTATTCCTGTGCAAAATATCAGCTAAATCGATCTAGACGTTTGACCTAGAAAAGGTCCTAAACAAACAAATATACAAACTGACTTTTGCTTCTATAATATTGATGTTAATTCATATACATATACACGATTTTACATATGCATATATTATAACATACGTTTATACATATACATATACAATTAAGAATACTTTACAAAACAAAAAATTGAATAACTGAAATTAAACTTTCAATAAAATTCTTTGAAAAACAAACTAAAAAAATTAAAAAATACATACTTAATTATATAGTGTTGTTGTAAAGTTGAAACAAGTAAAAGTTGTCGTGTCACCAATCAAGAGCCGAATTGGAATATCCTATTTTTTTATTTGACTTTCCGTTTGAGCCCCTTGTAATTTCATTCATTGACAATGTAGCACGCTTGCCTAGAAGATACATATTCACTCGCGACTTGAAGACCCCCAGATGGTACCTTTCCGATATTTTCCTGATAAGTATCTCCAGAAATGTCGATAAATGTCTCAAACTGGCAAGTGAAACTGACTCGCGCGGCATGGAAGTCGGTTGTTCTAGTTTTTAAACTATCTTAATTTTTTAATTGATAATCAGTACTTTACGATATGAGTGTGGATAAAATACATTAACCGTGGAAGAAAACAAATCGCTTCGCATCTATATTAACCCATGACTAATGCCTAATGACTTTCATACAAGTCACAGCAAGTCAGGATGACGGCGTAGAAACGTTATTTACTAAGATGGATCTGTTACATCATGTTTCGCAAACAACAAAGTCAGCGAAACGAAATTAGAGCAAGATTGTTTGCCCCAGATTTAATCACCCTTACAAATTGTTATAAAACAAACAAACTATAAGTTAAGTTATCTATTTTCTTTAAAAAACAAAACGATATTTTGCAGCAAACAAGTTTGTTAAGGAGAAATAACAAGGTTAGTTTACGTCTTATTTAATTTAACAGAAAAAGTAGATAAGTACTTGGAACTCAACTCGGTGATCAAGTTGGAAAAACTATCATAATCAAAAGTCATGCCTAACATCAGATGTGTTCCGGCAGCTATCCTTAAGAGCCAGTTCCTATTCTAGGCTTAGCGTGCTACCATCCTCGACAACGTCATCACTTACCAACAGGTGAGATAGTGGTCAAACGCTAGCTTATACGATTTAAAAAAAGTACTTGATGTTGCATCTAGTAAGTTTTTGTCAAATTTTTATTAGCTTTACTTGTAACTAACTTTCAAACACGGTAATAAAATCTTAGAAGTCAATTTTAGCGTACTTCTAATAATCGTATCGAATTGAAACTATTTTTGTATAAATACATATTTAGTCCGGATGATGATATTATAATTTGGTATCTTGAAGCTGATCTGATGATCAAGTCTAAAGGTAGATAGTGGAACTCTTCAATCAGCTACTATAACCACTTTTTTTTTCGTTACCTATATCTCACTTGTCGGTAAGTGGCAATGTGGTCGAGGGTGATAGTACGCTAGGCCTAGAATGGGAACTGGCTCTCTAGGATAGCTATTTCCGTTACTGGAGGGCACTGCTGTGAAAACATATAAATTTTTCTATAGTAAAGTCTATTGGTGAACGGCGGGGATTTGAACCCATCATCTCTGGCGTCAAAGCCAACTCCCATTGCTCGGTGCGCCACTTGTGCATTTTGGCCTCTCTACACTGCACCTATTACCATTAATCATCTTTTAATTGACTACACAATCACATTTCGCCTACCATACAAAAAAAAAAAACATTCCTAGTGCGAGTTGGACTCGCGCACCGAGGCTTCCGTACACATTCGTCAATCTAGGATAGAACAAACTTAACTTTATAGTTCGATCCATAGAAATTGTATTGCACCAACCACAAACAGTAAGTTTGTAATAGTAAATTCACCTTTTTTAGGGATCCGTAGTCCTGACAAGGAACCCTTATAGTTTCGTCATGTCCGTCTGTCTGTCTGTCTGTCTGTCCGAGTTTTTGCTAAGATACCGTTAATACTAGAAAGCTGTAATTTTGTAGGGGTATGTATATAAATTAGGTCGACAAAGTGGCGAAAGAAAATTTTGAAAAATATTTTTTGCTACATGAGAAGTGGGGATAAATATTTTTTTCGTCGGCTACCCCATCGCGTGGGGTATCGTTGAAATAGGTCTTTTAAAATGACTTAAGGGTTGCTAATACCATATTTCGATTGAATGCTCCATTTACGAAATATTAAACTTTAAAGGACAAATTTTTGCTCCAGTAGGGCGTCCCCCCCCCCCCCCTCTAAAAGCTAAACTGCTGGCTTGAAAAATCTGGAAAAATTCTTGATAATAGTGCATTTCATGAACTTTCAGGGTAAGATAACTTTATTAGTTTAGCAGTAATAGTCGTTGAACTTGGGTGTTGGATAATTTTGCAAAATCCTTAGAATAAATCCTTTAAAGTGACAAAGACGAAGTACCTAGTTGCTTGTTTATAACGGGTAAAGACTTGCATTGAATAACGGGCTACTACGGAAACCTACACTGCGCGTGGCCCGAAACGCACTTGGCCGTTTTTTTATGTTATGGTTGGCAAACAAGCAGATAGCTTGCCCGATCGTAAGCGGTTACCGTCGCCTATGGACAACTGCAACACCATGAGTGCTGTTGATGCGCTGCCGACCTTTGAGGAGTTTGTGGATTTTTAAAAGTTTCTATCCTATAGCTAGATGGAAAGATCGCAGCGGGCAGATCATTCTAAATCTTAATTTATTTTATTTTTTTATTCATTATAGTCAAGCGTTTGACCACTATCTCACCTGATGTTAAGTGACGATGTGGTCGACAATGTAGCACGCTTGCCTAGAAGATACATATTCACTCGCGACTTGAAGACCCCCAGATGGTACCTTTCCGGAAACACAGACTTATCTATAGAAGTATAATAAATATTAATATAATATATAAAGTATAACTATATATATAACTAACTATACACTTATCTATTAGAACATCTTAGCTATAGAACCCTAAAAACATAACATTTTCACGGTTGATAACTTAAAAAATTAAAGGCACAGCATACTAGCTGATATCCTTACACTAATATGACTCGATGATATGACCATGTTCGTAATAAAGGGTGTGATATGTTCACATCCCCGCTGCTATATTTCTATAAGATACCATCTTGAAGTAATTCCGGAACCCAGCCTGAATAATTCATGAAGCTTGCCAGGGTCGCCCACTCATCTCGAGCAGACTGGAAACTGTCGACTAACTAGTATATCGGTGTAAGAAATACATAATTTATAGCAAAAGGCCAAAGTTTTATGTTTAGTCGACGCGGCTTGAGCTGTAAGTTATTAATTACAGTATACTCGTACCTTACTGACTTAGGTATTGCTTTTTTGAGATCAACACAGATAATACTTTACTTCAAAATTTAATACAAACCCTGACTGTCTTTTGATTAATCTATTCAGAGACTAATACAATGATCCCAAATTCGATACTACTGCTTAAGTTGGTTCATTATCAGCCGGTATCAGTCCACTGCTGGACATAGGCCTCCCCCAAGTTGGTCCTTAAGTTGGTCCTTAGTACCTCCAAGTCCTTAAGTTGGTTAGGAGTTAAGTATTCTGCAGATTCTAGGAGATATCCCAGGATCAGGTCAATGTTTCCACGTTCTTACAATATCGTTGAAGTAAGAGGATACCGAATTTTGAATCAATCGGACCTATAAAAGTTGATTTCATAGCGCCGTGCCATCAACTAGAAAAAACCTCATAGCCTTAAAACGGATTTTCGTGAATCAAGCTGTGTTCTACACTCTCGATAAATATATCTGTCAAACAAAAAAAATGTGTTCATCCTTTTGGAGGCTTGGATGCCACAGAAAGACACACGGATACACAGATACACACGTCAAACTTATAATACCCTTTCTTTTTGCGTCGGGGGTAAAAATAGCAGTAAAAATGTCATTGTGTTTCTCCTTAAAATTAACTCGCGTGGCATAAACATTTGGTTCCATATCTTTTGAACTTCGAGCATTTACCAATGGAGATGTTTACGTTGTAATTCGCAAAAATTTTTTCTGCCGATACTTACGGGGGACGAGGTAAACACGCATTGCAAACACACAAATCACCCAATTTAACGATCCCGCACACTAGCTTAAAACACGCACACAGTATTAAAAATACAGCGTAGTTACGCACGCTTATATGGCCAAAAATGGCTATATGGCCAGCAGAGGGGTACGTACGCCTTGCGTTAACATCTCCATTGGTATATGCTCGAAGCCCGTATAAGTTTTCGTAAGCTCCCTAAATTTATCATAGTTCTAATCCTGAAGTTCCAAGATACCATTATTTGCGTGGGTGGACGAACGTTAACACTAAACGACTTATTAACCCAAGCCATTACAGCTTCGCTATATTATATCACCAACTTATACGCTACTAGATTAAATGTCTACATTAAATGTCTTATGGTACACCTGCTAGGCAATTTGTCTATCTTACTATTAATACAACTTAACTTATATCAAGTGTTGATAGTAGAAAGGACTTTTTAGGGTTCCGTACCCAAAGGGTAAAACGGGACCCTATTACTAAGACTCCGCTGTCCGTCTGTCTGTCTGTCTGTCTGCCTGTCTGTCTGTCTGTCTGTCTGTTTGTCCGTCTGTCACCAGGCTTTATCTCATGAACCGTGATAGTTAGGCAGTTGAAATTTTCACAGATGATGTATTTTTGTTGCCGCTATAACAACAAATACTAAAAACAGAATAAAGTTAAAAATAATAGAGAGTCCCCATACAAGAAACGTGTTTTTTTCGGCATTTCACGCCATCTATGAACACTTAGTTAGGTAAATGTTCCATAGATGGCGTTATATTGAAATATCGATCTCTAACTTCTCAGATGGTTATAAGAAATACATTTTTTGCTGGTGAAAAATGATAGTGGTATTTTTTGCTCGATCTTATAAAATACTGTAGTGTGGTACGGAACCCTACTAGTGCGAGTCCGACATGCACTTGGCCAGTTTATTTATACAATAGATCTTACATTGGTGTGAACTGTTCCGATTAAACTGTGGTTAGAAATAAAGTCATCATTATCATCATCACCACAATCAGTCTTAGTCCACTGCTGGACATAGGCGTCTCCCAAGACACGCCACTGACCCCTATCTTCGGCTCTTTTTTGATTGCGATTTCAAGAGAATCAAAACCTATTAGCTACTTTTCGTTGACCTAGAATCTTGAAATTTGGCAAGAAGCAAGGTCTTGAAGCATTTATAAAGGAAAATATCTGAAAACCGGAAATATGTGGTTAAATAACAACAACAAAAAAAATGTGAATTTACTATTATAAATTTATTATTTGCGGTTGGTTAATTATCGGTTAGGTATCGTTCTAGGGACTGAACTGCAAAGTTAAGTTTGTTTTGAAAAATATGTATGGAAACCTCTGCGCACGAGTCAACTCACACTTGATCGTTTTTTAACCCACTTCAAAAAAAAGGAGGAGGTTCTCAATTGGACGGTTTTTTTTTCCTCCTGCGATATGAGGATAAACAATAGAAACAAATGTGATACCTCGATTACTAGTGAATATTTTCACTATCTCAGCATGTGAAGTCGGTTTTGTCGTTTTGTACGATCATAAATTATTATGCAGCCGTGTTGGGTATCATAAATGAAAGGGCTCAAAGTAGAACATTTAAAAAATATGCTATTAGCTATACCCGATAATTGGGAATGATTTATAAAACAACAGCGTGACATTTCAGTAACAAAACCTAGCACAGCATACCTAATCAATTAATTAGTCTTATAATTCAGTTAATGATTTACATTTTGAAGTTTCATCGTATTCAAAGTAAAAGTTTCCAACAGAATTTCAAATTGATTACAAAATGTTCGCAACATTGATTGCCAATCGACTATCATGGAGTAAAATAGAAGCTTGTTCTAACTTCATTTAATTACGAGAGATTTTGGAACCCGGTCTATTTATCTGTCAACAGTATATTAAAATAAATTCATGGGATTAATAAAGATTTATTATAAGACGTTAAATTAATTGAAGAGATTATAACTTTCTGACATTTTTAGGCTTAGTTTAAGCCTCCGCTGTTTTTCTGTCAAAAAGTTTATAAAGGAAACTGAAAAGTGAAAAAAAATAAACTCATGTAATGTTTATATGTGGTAATTATGGCCGCTTTAATAACAAATAATAAAAAGTAAAAGTAGTAAAAACTCAGAGGAATCATTGTACCACTGTAACCAAAAACAATAAACGTATCGTAAAAACGGTAAATAATGTTTTTATATGTGAATACCTGTTACCTGTAATTACCAGGTGGAGCGACGACATTCGCAAAGCGGTGGGCAGTGACTGGAAACAAAGAGCCGAAGATTGGGCTCAGTGGCATGACTTGGGAGAGGCCTATGTCCAGCAGTGGACTGATACCGGCTGATTATGATGATGATATGTGAATAAAACATACATTAACGCGGGACTAAACACCGACACCGATCGAGGGCCACGAAGCGCGAACGGAAGCCGCGAATTTTCTACACTCGCGCTTCAGGGCTTACTCGTGCTTACGTACCTAGATGTCGCACCACTAAACAAATTATAAATACATACATACGAGAAGACAAGAGACTCCCGCCCTGGCTTGTACCTGGTGCAAAAGTTTGCTACGCGGAAACGCCGCCAGCCTTATGGGTACCTTTGCACCGGGTACAGTTAGGGTGGGTTATTTTCATAGTTGTATTTGAACTAGGCGTATGTAACTCAGGAGTGATTAACTAAAAATAGTTATTTATCTCCTTAAACCAAAGACTATTTCAGTATATCTTACATTTCTCAACAATCTCTTTAACTCTTTTATATCTTCAACGCAACGACTCATTTCGCGGAGTTAGAGTAAGCGGAATGTAACCATATAACCTCAGAGTAACCATTACTAAAGTATAGAGTGCACCTATGAGCCCGCAGCTTTGCTGCGAGTTGTAAGCAGATGTGCTATAGCTACGTCCATTGATATATAGATCTTGCGTAGGGATGCCTGCCAACGCCTGCGGGCTTATCGATGAAAAAGGGGACACGCGACGACGAAAAATGAACATGTTGTATTATACATTCAGAGGAATGTGATATATATTCTGTAATAATTATTATTTTAGCGAAATAGTCAAAAATATTAATCTCAAGATACGCTGTTTTTTCCTACGTTTACTCAGTCATTACATTATCAATGCACGAAATAGATAGTATTAGTGTACGTAAGAGTACTTAAGAACACTCAAAGGATATTATTGTGATTTTATAATAATACTGAAATCAAAACCAAATTAAATAGAAACATAAAAACATTTATCTGAGAAAGAAATGCCTAATTACATACTATCCCGTTTTTTCACTCTATTTGTATAACATACCTAACATAAAGCTAACTACACAAAAACTCAAAATAAACATTTTCCCGGCAAAAACGAAATAAATTGTGACTGGACGCACTCCGCTCGAACTCAGTATGTGGACTGTTCGCGCTTGCCGGTGGACAGCGACGATGTTCTGACCCGTGCTTACTGTTTGAACTCGAATAGGCGCGCTCTATACTTTAGTCATTGTTACTCTGAGCATATAAACATACCATGAGCTAAAAAAATTAGAAGAAAAAAATATTTTTAAAAACAAGTTTTTATCTGGGACAATGAACTAAAATGTTAAAAATAAATTCCAGTAAGTATTTGGCTTGTAGGTACTTACCTATATTCTTATAAGCTTAAAGCACTACCCGTTTTTTAGGCTAGGTAATTACTATACTTCAGTGCCTCAAGCTTT
Source organism: Cabera pusaria (assembly GCA_954871355.1). Taxonomy (NCBI): domain Eukaryota; kingdom Metazoa; phylum Arthropoda; class Insecta; order Lepidoptera; family Geometridae; genus Cabera; species Cabera pusaria. The sequence goes on from OX940891.1 coordinate 1,889,900, forward strand.
AAAAATAAAGGTAAGTACCTACACGCCAAATACTTACTAGAATTTATTTTTAACATTTTAGTTAATTGTCCCAGATAAAAACTTGTTTTTTAAAATATTTTTTACTTATAATTTATTTTTAACTTTTTAGTAGGTAGGTATAGATACCGACTACCTACCTACTACCTAATTATTTAAGAGAAGGCATGATGTTTTAAAATATTCCACGGATATTTGATGTATTTATGGGTAAAGTGCTCTTTCATCATCATCATCATCATTATCAGCCAATTTCCGTCCACTGCTGGACATAGGCCTCTCCTATGGCACGCCACTGAGCTCGATCTTCAGCTATTTGTTTCCAACCGCTGCCAGCCAACTTGCGTATATCATCGCTCCACCTAGCTGGAGGGCGTCCTACACTACGTTTGCCGAGCCGTGGTCTCCACTCTAGAACTCGTCTACCCCAACGGTTATCGGTTCTACGACAGATGTGACCAGCCCACTGCCATTTCAGCTTGCTAATCCTTTGAGCTATGTCGATAACTTTGGTTCTCTGACGGATGACTTCAGAGAAACTCCGAGCATAGCCCTCTCCATAGCTCGCTGAGCGACTTTGAATTGGTGAACTAGTCGCACCGTCAGTGTCCACGTCTCGGCTCCGTAAGTAATAAGAGGTGGAACGCACTCGTTAAAGAATTTCGTCTTTAGGCTTTGTGGTATGGGCGACGAAAAGACTCGCCGAAGTTTTCCGAATGCTGCCCATCCCAACTGTATTCTTCTGCGAGCTTCCTTCTCCAAGTTGTTTCTACCCAATTGCAAGATTTGCCCAAGATAGACGTATTCGTGAACAACTTCGAGAGGAACTCCGTTTAGGGCAATCGGTTCCGGAATAACATGTTCGTTGAACATGATCTTGGTCTTACCCAAGTTCATCCGTAGACCGATGCGTGCAGATGAATCAGCAAGAGTGGTCAGCATGTGTTGCAAGTCCTGCACGGTTTCAGCCATGATGACGATATCATCTGCAAATCTCAAGTGTGAGAGGTAATTGCCATTGATATTTATGCCCCGTCCTTTCCAGTTCAGCGTTTTGAATATATCCTCTAGAGCGTTTGTGAACAATTTGGGGGAAATAACGTCCCCTTGTCTCACACCTCTATGTAAGTGGATATGTTCAGTCTGCTGATTTTGTACTTGGACGGTCATAGTCGCGGCGTCATACAGACCTCTCAACACTTGCACGTATCGCCAATCAACTTGGCACCGTTGCAGAGACTCCAGAACAGACCAGGTTACAATTGAGTCAAAGGCTTTCTCATAGTCCACAAACGCTAAACACAGGGGCTGGTTATACTCTTCGGTCTTCTGTATAACCTGCCGCACTGTGTGAATGTGGTCTATGGTGCCGTATCCTCCTCGAAACCCAGCCTGCTCGGGAGGCTGAAATTCGTCGAGCCTGCGCGCGAGACGATTTGTGATCACTCTCGAAAAAAGCTTATAGACATGGCTTAAGAGGGAGATAGGTCGATAGTTCTTCAAAAAGGTTTTGTCTCCCTTTTTGAAGAACATAACAACCACGCTTTTACTCCATGTCTTCGGAGTTCTCCCCGAAAAGAGGACGGAATTAAAGTGCTCTTTAAGGAAAATCAATCGACTCGGTGGAGTTATGTTTTTTTTATCACAAAGATGCCGTGGCTACCTTCCGTCTCCATCATCAGACCAGCTTTATGGTACCATATCATTGTATTGTCACCAAAGCTACATAAGTACACCAAATTTGAGTCCAATTGGACATCGAAAAGTGGGTCTTATTTAGCTTCCAAGATTCCACCCGAACATACATAGTGACATACATATATACATACATACATACATATACATAGCTTGTAATAAAGCGTAAAGAAGTTAGAGTAAGCGAGATGCATATAACTCTCTATGCGTTAAAAATAGAGCATCACGGAGTTAGAATAAGGGAGATGTAAACATATAACAATCTATGTGATAGAAAGGGAGCGTAGCGTCACAGAGTTATTTGGGATATAGAGATATAAAAGAGTTATATATATGACGGCGCATCGAGTTTTTGAGAGTGGCAACAAACGGAATTGACGTTGACAACTGACAGCGAGCGGCTGACAGTGACGTTTGTGCTACTATGACACAACCCCGGACTCTAGTGGGATGAACGAAAAGCGAAGCTACGGAATGGAGATCATACAATCCATTTGCATCGTGCGGAGGCACTACGTGTACGGTGGAGTGTCTGTGTAGAATTAGTTGAGGCGTTTCCCTTCTCCTTGCCCGATTACCTACGTTCAAAGTACGATCGGCAGCCTATGTTGAACCCGAATACTGATGGGGGTACTCGCGTGCCTTCATATATCTTTTGTTCAAAATGATACTTATCTATCTTTATTTCTTTGAGTATATGGTTTGCACATGGCTAATTTGAACTTTGTTCTAAATTTATTTATTTATTTTCATTAGTCTTAATGCTATTTTATATGAATATTTTGAGTCAATATAATTTGCGGTATCGAGCAAAAACTTTTATATGAACAGATCTCAGCTTAAATTAGGCTACGCTACGTTAATCTATGTTCATATGCGATTCAGACTCCGTTGTTTTTACCTGTTGACTGTTAGCACTTCCTTCCGTCTGGTCAAACGGTGGCAGCACTGAGCACAACCTTCGCCCCATCAAGGAGTAGGACACCACCACGATGCACCCTGAAATGAAAACACGGTAAAAGAGAATTAAATAACGCTTAGTCTATACAATTACGGGTGGTTTGTTGGGCACGACTTGCGGTATTCGAATAATATTTTAATCTAAGAGCTAGGTTATGCTTGGTCCACACGTGCGTACATGCACGACGTTTTTGCGTTCATTTCATTCGAGCAAGAAAGTACGTATAGACCGTTACAACTTTTATTGCTTGAAATCGAATCAAAATGTTCGAAAATCAAGAATCACGCGGCCTAATTTTATTATCAATATGATACTAAAATTAGGCCTATTAACAATATTATTAATTTTGCTCGAGGAGCGCTTTCAATCTTGTTGCAACGTGTAGTCGCTTGGCGAATAATACGGCTCCGATTCCTTGAAATTTATAATAAAGTTGACGAGACAAAGAAGTTGCGTCTAGGGTAACAAAGATGCAACATTTCAGTGAGTAACTATATATAAGTAATAAGCTGGCCAAGTGCAAGTCGGACTCGCACTCGTAGGGTTCCGTAACACATTTTACCATTTTAGACGCGCCTATTTTTACAAGCTTTTATTTATTCAAATGATTGACTTTGAGAAAAAATGATTGTAGGAACCTCAATATCATTTTTAAAGACCTATCCATAGACACGTATAGGTTTGATGTAATTTTTTTTTTATTGTTTCAGTTCCATGTTTGGGATGCCCTTAAACTTTTATATTATTTATTTTTGTTTAAAAATTGGAAAGCGATTCACAGAATTCATCTATCTACCAAGTTTCAATTCTGTAGTCCTATCAATTTCGGAATAAAATGGCTGAGACATACAGACATACGAACGGACAGACAGACAGACAGACAGACATGACGAAACTATAAGGGTTCCGTTTTTAGCCATTCGGCTACGGAACCCTAAAAAGTTAGTATATTTTTATGATTCATTCCAATTATGTGCGTCACTGTACTGCGCCTATTGGTCCAGAATTTGTACTAAGTCATATACATATAACAGGTCTACAATCAAATAAAAAAATTAAAAAAAGTAGGTCATCAGATCAAATCACACTCTCAATAAACGACGAAATTGTCTCTCAATTTCTCTATAATTTCATAGTCATTGAAAGTATCAAAGTACTGCTTTGTACTGACAAAGGGCAGGAAATGGCCATCCGCTATATCTGAGTGACAGATGAAAACCGATCGATGCAAAGCCTAGAGGGAAACGATTTCCTTAGCCGAGCGGCAATGACATAACCGGGAAATTAAAGAAGTGATAGCTGGGAACGGCAGATGATTGAATTAACCAATTTGAAAATTTTCTTATACATTTTTCATGAACTATCATTAATATCTACTAAGATATTAGGAAATGCGTTCACTTTATGGCAGGCTTAATATTTCAACAATAAAATAATGCCGAGTTCACACCAGGCAATTTTTGTTATTCAACTTCAAAGGCATATATTTTTCTTTCAATTCCAAGTACTTTTTAACCGACTTCAAAAAAGGAGGAGGTTTCTCAATTCGACCATATATATATATATATATATATATATATATATATATATATACGGTCGAATTGAGAATTTGAAATTTTTATGTTTGTTCGGGGATAACTTCGTCATTTATGCACCGATTTTGATTATTCTTTTTTTGTTCGAAAGGAGATATCCCAAGTGTAGTACCATGGTAATTTTACCGAGGTCTGATAAGTATCTCCAGAGATATTGAGATAAACATCTCAAAATTGGTACTGAAAATGAACATTGAAGTCGGTTCTTTTTTAATTTTAAAACGATATTATAGTATCGATACTTTAGACTCGATACTTTAGAATCGATATTGAGTAGGTACCGGTTAAAAGTACTCGTCTCGTTAATCTATTGTTTGCCTCGGAAGAAAATGTAGGCTGGCATTATGGAGCGATAATAAGATTTAGAATAAAGCTATTTGATTAGCTAATCAAGCGCCATTTAATCGATACAAAGTATCGAATAGGTAATTATTGTAACTCGTATTGTACATCCGTAGGCATTTGAACAAAAAAATACGCCTAGTCTGAACCTGGTATAAAATACTGTAAGTCTTTATTAATTGTGTACAAAGAAAACTAAACCTTAATCAATACAAAAATTCTACACAAGGAAAAATACCCCATAGAAAAGATAATAATACTACGTAAATACCCTTCGAATTAGATCATCCTGTCATTATAATTAGTCAAGGATGTAGGTATGCTCTATTGTTCGGTTATATACAATAATGTTTTCCAAATACAACGTATATGCATGCCAAAGTTCTTAGCAAATCCAATTGCGAGTGTGTATTTCACAGTTGAATAAACTGGCCAAGTGTAAGTCGGACTCGCACTCTTAGGGTTCCGTAACACAGTAAAGTATTCTATAACTATGATTTTTCGCAACTAACAAATTAACTTAGTTTTTCATAGTGTTTGTATGAAAAAAAATGTTATCTTTGCCGTCGCCATTTCTCAAAAACTGCTAACTGTATCTCGTTCAAACCAATTTTCGTTGTTAGTTTTCATTGAAATCTACAATACTACACAGTAATACATACAAATGATTGACTTTGATAAAAAAAGATTTTAGGAACCTCAATGTCATTTTTATAGACCTATCCACAGACGTATAGGTTTAATGAATTTTTTTTTGTTTCAGTTCCATGTATGGGATGCCCCCCCTCCCCCCATAAACCTTTATATTTAATATTTTTGTATAAAAATCGGAAGGTGGTTCACAGAATACATCTACCTACCAAGTTTTAATTCTGTAGTCCTAACAGGAATAATGTAATAACTTAAAAAATAATCGTAATCGGAATAAAATGGCCGTGACATACGGACGGACAGACAGACAGACAGACATGACGAATCTTTATAGATTCGTTACGGATTCGATTACGGAACCTTATGGGTTCCGTTTTTTGCCATTTGGCTGCGGAACCCTAAAAACCCTATTAGTTTTTTTAGGTACAGGCCCTTAATCTTGTCACGTACAGATTGCCGAGGGCTGTACCTTTTTTGGACCTTTGTAAGGCAACACATATTTTTTAATACAACTAACTGGATCTTCTTTGCCGGTGGGACTCGGTAATATTAGTACGGTTAATATTTAATATTATAAACGAGAGGCAACCATGGTTTCGCTCGGGTTAAAAATAATACTTTGTTACATTGTGGCCATCTGAAAACAAAATTTCTGACTAACTCGAGTAGTAAGTCCGTGAACTGGTCACAGACACATAAACAAATAAATGTACAAACTGACATTGGCAAAAAAAAACCGGCCAAGTCGAGTTGGACTCGCCCACCGAGTCTTCCGTACCAACGTTGGTTAATACCAATTAAGCTAGACCTCTAAATTGTATGAGCGCTCATATAACTCAAAGACCTATCTTAACTGGAGTGAACTATGTATGTGTGGGGACACCCTTTAATTCTCTACCTTTTTATTTTTTTGGAATTTTCCTTTATTTGTGCTGTAAGACCTTACTTCTTGCCAAATTTCATGATTCTAGGTCAACGGGAAGTACCCTATAGGTTTTCGACCCAAAACCTATAGGGTACTTTCGGTTGACCTAGAATTGTCAATTTTAGGTAAAAACAAAGCTTACAGCACAAGTAAAAGAAATATTCCGAAAAATAAAAAAAAATGAAAATTAATTCTTAGGAATAAATATCGATGAAAACCTAACTTTTAAAAATCACAAAACAGATTTATCTGCTCAATTAAGAAAATTGATCTTTGTGATGAAAAATCTTCGGGACTGCACACCACTGCCTCTATTGCGTCAAATCTACCTGGTCTTATGTCAGTCACTCATCCAGTACTGTGTTTCAATATGGGGTAGTGCTGGAAAAACATACATGTTGAACAGTCAAAGAGCTCAGCGAGCCCTCATAAAAGTTTTGCTGCGTAAATCATTCCGATATTCATCTGATTGTTTATATGAAGAATTTAAGGAACTTTGTGTGCGCCAGCTTTTTGTTCTCAACGCAACTCTCAAAACGCACAAACAACTTAAAAACCGCTTGGATTTTGATGAGATTATGGAGAGGCGCGCCTTTACATGCGTGCGTTTACGTGTATGTGTGTGTGTGTTTGTATGGGTGTGTGTGTTTGTGCGTGTCAATTTCTATGTACCAGCGTGAAAACTTTAAAAGCCAGCGGATTGACATAGCTCGCGGGATCGGTAGCCGAACTACCGATCCCGCGAATTACATGATTGTTAGCAAGACGTTCTCCTGCGTACTCTCACTTACACACTTAAAGACCTGTCCCCTCACGCCTGTAAAATAGCTGTAAGAGAATGGTAACTCAAACTTAATTACGCAGAAACTGATGAGCTATGTCAATCCGCTGGCTTTTAAAGTTTTCACGCTGGTACATAGAAATTGACACGCACAAACACACACACCCATACAAACACACACACACATACACGTAAACGCAAGCACACACACACACACACACACACATACGCGTACGTATAATTACATTTTTATTCGTTTCCAATTACTTATTGCCATTGTATTTTCAATAAATGTAAACTTAGTATGCAAGAACTAAAACCCTTATGTATAACCATACTCGAGCCTCAAGATACAGGCCCCGTGCCTAGTTTGAGACTCACTGTCAATCCCGGTTTATTTTTTAGACAATCGCTCTTTTATAATTAGTTAAACCTTTGTAAATCATTTTGGCAATAAATTATGATTTATGATTTTCACTATTAAGACAAGTGCCCAGTGGTGCCGTGGGAAAATGGTCAGTTTTGACGCCAGAGGCATCGGGCTCAAATCCCCGCCGTGCGTCATTGGATTTTTCGAACGATAAATGTATGTGCGCATTTCACTGTGGCCTTGCGGTGAAGAAAATACATCGTCAAGAAAGTCTCAATGACCGCATAGTGGTAAGACAAGCCAGAAAAGCATCCACCTAAAGTTGGAAAATATGTCGCCAAACATCTTATGTGTTTCGGCGGCTGTCCTTGATAACTGCAGTTCCCATTCTAGGCCAAGCGTGCTACTAAACTCGACAGCATCGTTACTTCACACAAAGCCGCCGAAATCCAATCAATATTTGTTTTGCAGAAACGAGCTATTCGCTCTATATATAGTACTAGCAGCCCGCCCCGGCTTCGCACGGGTAGAACATATATACCTACAAAATTTACATCAGTTTGTTGCATCGAATATAAAATATGAAAATATTTAACAACCATCGTCATATTTCATCCAATTTACACAAAACCTTAACGAATTATGCACCTAAACCTTCCTCATAAACACTCTGGCTATTGGTGAAAACTGCATGATAATCCGTTCAGTAGCTATTGAGATTATTGCGAACAGACAGACAGACGCAGTGATGAACTTTGTTTTATGATACTTACGTATTGATATTGGACGGCCCTTTGGCGTAAAGGATAGTTACCCTGATTCTGACCCGACGGTCGTTGGTTCTAATCCTAGCTATAATAATATATAAATAATACCTACCAATGAAAGTTTTATGTGCATTCATGAATCATGAGTTTTCGTACAGTGGTAGTGGAATCATTAAATCTACCAAAAAGTAGCTTACCACCAAGGAGTACATCTGCCGCCGTAACCTTACGGCGTTCCCCGACGCAAAATGTAGGGGTAATATACGTTTAACGTGTGTATCTGTGTGTCTGTCTGTAGCATCTTAGCACCTAACCGGATAAACCGATTTTGTTTTTATTATTGATAGTTTTTTTTTGTTTGATAGATGTCTTCATCGAGAGTTTTCTTAGCTTTGATTCATGAAAATTCGTTCAATCGTTATAAAATAATGAGCTTTTTTCTAGTTAATTGCGCTATGAAATCAACTTTCATTGGTCTGATCAATTCGAAAATCTTCTTCTTCAACGATATTGTAAGAACATCCTCACCAACTTACAGCTCAGATTTTAAATGTCGTGTTTAGAGTCATTGGAAAAAGCTATTATACATAGATCAGTCGGGTGGTTTAAAATATTATATATATTATTATATATATAGATGAATATTATTTTATACAATAGATCATATTATTATACTATATTGACTTCAAATTGATTGTGATCGGTGGGGATCTACAGCATAGCTAAGCTTATAATAATATTTTCGTAGTAACTATGACCTAATCTGTGTTTTCACTGCAAATATTTTATTAATTTTGCGATGCGTGTTTGTGAAATTCGTGATATCTTCTAGAGTTTTCATTTGAATTATATACTGTAAAGAACAATTTTAATCTTTAATATGTGGCCAAGCTAATTAACGTAATTATTTGGATAAGGATTAATACTATATACTTGAAAATAGCCTTGGAAGTTATGTAATATTTTTTAACAAAAATTTTAAGATTAAAATGGTTACTGTGAGTTAACCTTAAGAGATAGACATATGCTGTTGCGGACTTTTTTGTAGGTCTTATTAAGTTGTACAACTCTTGTATAGAAAATATTCTTCTATCTTATTTCAATTTAGCAGCGTTCGTAAGAAACGTGTTTTTTCGACCGTTTATTTGCCGACTTTGGTTGCAAATTAGGTCTCCACGAATGTACCTTTGATTTAAACGGGATAATATATAGCCTATTTTCATTCCGAAAGTTCATTTTATGTATTAGTGAAAGAGTTTTATAAATCGGTTCAGTAGTTTTTGAGCTTACTCATTACAAACATACAAAAATACAAAAATACAAATGTTCTCTCTTTATAATATTACTAGAAGTCCCCCGCGGCTACGCCCGCGTTAAAAACTCCTTTTATTTACTTAAAACTTTTCTTTTGTAAAAACGATTCTATCATTAAAGACATCAAATAAAAATTAGCCAAATTGGTTCACCTGTTTTCATGTTATCGCGTGACTAAGACAAACGAGGATTCATATTTTTAAAACCCGAAAAACCCAATAAAGCGCAATCCGAAACTATATTGATTTTCAGACTTTTTTACCCCAGTTCACTCTTTTAGGGTGGCATTTTGAAAAAGTCTGAAACTCGTATTTACTTATTTATTTACAGAAGTACTTGTGTGAAATGTCGAATAAAATGACTATCCAAAATTTGAACCCCCGCTTCATCCCTTGAAGAGTGAATTTTGAAAAATCCTTTCTCAGCGGATACCTACGTAAAAATTTCTATCTGGATGCAAAATATCAGCGCAATCCGAGACAATATTGATTTCAGACATTGTTACTCCACTTCACCCTTTTAGGAATAGAATTTCAAAAAGCCTGAAACACGTATTTACTCATTTATTTACTAAACTACTTGTGTGAAGTTTCGAATATAAGAGACAATCAATTCTTGTTTCTCCATACAAACTTTGAACCCTCGTTTCATCCTCTTCAGGGATGAATTTTGGAAAACCTTTCTCAGAGGGAACTAACGTCGTAATTAATAACTATCTGCATGTCAAATTTCAGCGCAATCCGAAACAATATTGATTTTTACACTTTATTACCCCATTTCACCCTCTTAGGGGTGGAATTACAAAAAAACCTGAAACACGTGTTTACTTATTTTTTTACTGAAGCACTTGTGTGAAGTTTCGGATAGAAAAGACTATCTAATCTTGTTTCTCCATACAAACTTTCAACCCCCGTTTCATCCCCTTTAGGAGTGAATTTAGGAAAATCCTTTCTTAGAAGGAACTAACGCCGTAGTAACTATCTGCATGCCAAATTTCAGTGCAATCTGAAACAATATTGATTTTACACTTTATTACCCCATTTCACCCTCTTAGGGGTGGAATTCCAAAAAAACCTGAAACACGTGTTTACTTATTTTTTTACTGAAGCACTTGTGTGGAGTTTCAGATAGAAAAGACTATCTAATTTTGTTTCTCCATACAAACTTTGAACCCCCGTTTCATCCCCTAAGAGGGTTAATTTTGGAAAATCCTTTCTTAGAGGGAATTAACGTCGTAATAACTATCTGCATGTCAAATTTCAGCGTAATCCGAAACAATATTGATTTTACACTTTATTACCCTATTTCACCCTCTTAAGGGTGGAATTTCAAAAAAACCTGAAACACGTGTTTACTTATTTTTTTACTGAAGCACTTGTGTGGAGTTTCAGATAGAAAAGACTATCTAATTTTGTTTCTCCATACAAACTTTGAACCCCCGTTTCATCCCCTGCGAGGGTTAATTTGGAAAATCCTTTCTCAGAGGGAACTAACGTCTTAATAACTATCTGCGTCCCAAATTTCAGCGCAATCCGAAATAATATTGATTTTACACTTTATTACCCCATTTCACCCTCTTAGGGGTGGAATTTCAAAAAAACCTGAAACGTGTTTACCTAATTTTTTACTGAAGCACTTGTGTGAAGTTTCAGATAGAGAAGACTATCTAATCTTGTTTCTCCATACAAACTTTGAACCCCCGTTTCATCCCCTTCGAGGGTTAATTTTGGAAAATCCTTTCTCAGAGGGAACTAACGTCGTAATAACTATCTGCATGCCAAATTTCAGCGCAATCCGAAACAATATTGACTTTCACACTTTATTACCCAATTTCACCCTCTTAGGGGTGGAATAAAAAAAAAACCTGAAACACGTGTTTACTTATTTTTTTACTGAAGCACTTGTGTGGAGTTTCAGATAGAAAAGACTATCTAATTTTGTTTCTCCATACAAACTTTGAACCCCCGTTTCATCCCCTTCGAGGGTTAATTTTGGAAAATCCTTTCTCAGTGGGAACTAACGTCGTAATAACTATTTGCATGCCAAATTTCAGCGCAATCCGAAACAATATTTATTTTACACTTTATTACCCCATTTCACCCTCTTAGGGGTGGAATTCCAAAAAAACCTGAAACACGTCTTTACTTATTTTTTTACTGAAGCACTTATGTGAAGTTTCGGATAGAAATGACGATCTAATCTTGTTTCTCCATACAAACTTTGAACCCCCATTTCATCCCCTTAAGGGGTGAATTTTGGAAAATCCTTTCTTAGTACACCCTTACGTACTAAGACAAATATACCCTCCAAACTTCAAGTTTCTACGACCAGCGGTTTAGGCTGTGCGTTGTCTGTCAGTGAGTCAGTGAGTCAGTGAGTCAGTGAGTCAGTCAGTATGTCAGGACAAAGATTCTTATAGTATTAGATTATTCAATTCACATCACGGGCTGCAAATCGCCCGGTCCTTTGGAAGGCATTGACGGAGCCGAAGCCAACGTCAAGAGTCCCTTTACAATATTAAATTAAATAAAAATATGATTTGTGGATGGAGACATGAAAAACTATAAAAAGATGGTACTATAATTTATTATGGCTATGAATGTGTGCTGCTTGATGACTGTTTTCTGGTCTATGGGATGAGGTACGGCACCCGCCAATTATGCCTCATTTCAAAATATTAAGGCGGGTGGTGACTAGCTAGCTATACACTGAATGGACCCCCTATAAAGGCGGACCGTTATGTCGGCACCGAGGGGCAACATTGGCGTGGATAGCTAAGGGTGTTGAGAGGTGTGCTGCACTTTCACTAAACGCTACTAGCGGCTTTATGCCTTTAACACTTCCACCCTGGAGCTTTGGTCTTAGCTCTTGCGATTCCCACCACCGGCCGGCCGGTCAAGGCAAGCCGGGGGTCAGAGGTTCTCATTTAGTCCTCACGGGATAGGGGTCCGCGGTGTCGCCACTCACCGTCGGCTCGCCACAAAGCCGCCCCTGCGGGAATATATTATATATTATTATTATTATTAGTATTAGTAAATGAAGTCGCGAGATTCACTTCGTGAAAAATTTAAGGAATTTAAGATTCTAACAGTGGCATGTCAATACATTTATGAAAATACTAGAAATGTCCCGCGGCTTCGCCCGCGTTAAAACCTTCTTTTAAACTTAAAACTTTTCTTTTGCAAAAACGATTGTATCAATAAACACATCAAATAAGAATTAGCCAAATCGGTTCACCCGTTTTCATGTTATCGCGTGACTAAGGCGATTCGGGATTCATATTTATAAAACCCTAAAAACCTAAATTTACAGACTTTGTTACCTACCCCATTTCGAAAAATACTACAACACGTACTTTGTCCCATCTTGATTCGCCATACAAACTTTGAATCCCCATTCCGTATCCGGGAGGAATTTTCAGAAAATCATTTCTGAGCGGATACCTACGTCATAATAACTATCTGCATTATGAAATTCAGCGCAATCCGAAACAATATTCATTTTTAGACTTTGTACCCCAGTTTATCCTCTTAGGGTGGCATTTTGAAAAAGTCTGAAACTCGTATTTACTTATTTATTTACAGAAGTACTTGTGTGAAATGTCGAATAAAACGACTATCCAAACTTTGAACCCCTGCTTAATCCCCTTAAAGAGTGTATTATGAAAAATTCTTTATTACCGACTACCTAAGTCAAAATAACTATCTGCATGCCAAATTTTAGCGCATTCCGAAACAATATTGATTTCAGACTTTGTTACCCCACTTCGCCCTTTTAGGGGTGGACTTTCGAAAAAGCCTTAAATACGTATTTACTTACTTAAGTACTTGTGTTAAATTTCGAATATAAAAGACTATCTAATATTGTTTTTCCATACAAACTTTGAACCCCCGTTTCATCCCCTTCAGGGGTGAATTTTGAAAAATCCTTTCTCAGAGGGAACTAACGTCGTAATAACTATCTGCATGCCAAATTTCAGCGCATTCCGAAACAATATTGATTTCAGACTTTGTTACCCCACTTCACCCTTTTAGGGGTGGAATTTCGAAAAAACCTGAAACACGTATTTACTTACTTAAGTACTTGTGTTAAATTTTGAATATAAAAGAATATCTAATATTGTTTTTCCAAAAAATCTTTGAACCCCCGTTTCATCCCCTTCAGGGGTTAATTTTGGAAAATCCTTTCTCAGAGGGAACTAACGTCGTAATAACTATCTGCATGCCAAATTTCAGCTCAATCCGAAACAAATATGCATTTTCACACTTTCTTACCCTATTGCACCCTCTTATGGGTGGAATTAAAAAAAACCTGAATCACCTTTTACTTATTTTTTTTACTTAAGCACTTATGTGAAGTTTGGGATATAAAAGACTATCTAATCTTGTTTTTCCATACAAACTTTGACCCCGGTTTCATCCCTTTCAGGGGTGAATTTTGGAAAATCTTTTCTCAGAGGTAACTGACGTCGTAATTACTATCTGCATGCCAAATTTCAGCGCAATCCGAAACAATATTGATTTTTACACTTTGTTACTCCATTGCACCCTCTTAGGGGTGAAATTTCAAAAAAACCTGAAACACGTGTTTACTTATTTTTGTACTGAAGCACTTGTGTGAAGTTTCGGATAGAAAAGACTATCTAATATTATTTTTCCATAGAAACTTTGAACCCCCGTTTCATCCCCTTCAGGGGTGAATTTTGGAAAATCCTTTCTGAGTACACCCCCACGTACTAAGACAAATATACCCTCCAAATTTCAAGTCTCTACAACCAGCGGTTTAGGCTGTGCGTTGTCTGTCAGTGAGTCAGTCAGTCAGTATGTCAGGACAAAGATTCTTATAGTATTAGATTATATTCATACGCAGGAATATTTAATGATTATAAGAAAAGATCTGATGTACATAATTTTAATACAAGACATAAAAATAGATTAGTTATACTAAATTTCAGACTGTAGAAAGTTAGTGGTTCATTCATGAGGAACTGTATATGCTTTTACAATAAGCTACCCAAAGATATTGATCAATTGCCTATGAGCAAATTTAAATTCTATATAAAATCCAATTTGATGAAAAAATCATACCATACAAGGTAGGTAGGACTATATGGATGACAAAAATGCATGGCCTGAATGCCCCAAGCTCCAAGAACAAATATAAATCGTATAATAACTATTAATATCTTGCTAAAGTTTTTAATGCTGACATGTACAATTAATTTAAAAAAGAGATGACATCATGGCCTCATAGAGTTTCTTGGTGTTTCTTCTCTGATGGGAGTATTTCCGAAACACTGGTAGATTCAACAGCCATTCAGTTTTCCCCTTTTGTCCGCAGATTTTCTTTCTAGGCTTGCCATTTTTATTTAAACAATTGTATGCCGCTGACAGACGGACAATCAGTTCTATTCGGACCATGATATGTACTGTGATCGGTATGCGTTTTTTTAAGTTGTGTTTCACAATTTCACTTTTTTGTTGTACAAAAATTGTCTGAAGTACTGAAACACTCAGTTACATGTATGGTTGGTTTTAACCCAATTTTAATATTTTTTTTAATAGTCTGACGTAAACGATTGGATGACAGCTGAATGGTTCATTACTTTTGATTTTTTTTTAAATTCAAAGCGTTAAAATTCTGCTGTTGCTGTGTTTTCTTGATAATTGGTTATGATATGTTTTATGATTTATGATTTTGACGTGTTTATGTGTTTTTATTAATACTGCCTACATACTGAATAAATGCTTTGATTCTTGAGTCTTGAGTTAGCAACAAGTGAGACAGTGTTCAAACGCTAGCCTATATCTTTGCAGAGTATTAAAAAAAGTCGCTCCCACTGTTTGTACGCTTAAATCTTTTAAGCTACGCAATGTGCATTTGAAGCAGCAGCAGTAGCAGTTTTCAGCAATAGATAGAGTGATTCAATATATAAAGATATAGAGTGTTTTATAACTAGGATTAAAAGCGGCCAAATCAAAGGGCACAGTTCGTAATTTTGTTTTAAAATTTTCGTGAATTTTTAACATTATTAATGTTATATACCGGCTGTAATTCACGTACCTTTAGCCGAATTTTCTCGACCTAGGTTTCGAGCGATTCGTTCAAAATATAAAAAAGCGCGATAAGATTGAATTATCAAATTATAAGATAGCGGTTCAAATGTGGTTCAAGGGCTTGCATGTCCAAAACTGAGTAACTTTCAAAGCTATATTTTAACACGTCTATTGTAGGTAGTCACCTAAATCGTGATTTCAATCATCATTTATTTTCCTGACCCATATAAATAAAGGTTGATTGATATTTGTAAACAATATCAATCAACCTTAATTTTAACTTTCAAATTTTAATCATCCCTTTCAACTGAGGACATCAAATTGAAAACAAATCTCAACTATGGAGAGTTGTAAAGTCATTCCTCTGGGATATTCGACTTCGAACTTGTACAAGTCAAATGTTTACTAATTCGTCTGCCAACTGAAAGTTACAGCTGTTGAAGTTTTGCAGTGTTTCTTAGAGCGGGGAGTTGTCTTTAAAAAAACCCGGCCAGTGCACCGAGGGTTCCATACAAACTTATGATAATAGGTTAAAGCACAAACTAAGCTTTGCCGTCTGATCCCTGGACACAGTTCACGGACAGTTATTACACCAACCGCAAATACTAATTATTAATATTTTTTTTCACAGCCGAAAGGGACTGTGAACCCGAGTATTTGATGTTAGTTTAAATTTGATACTCCTCCACGTTCCTGAGAAAAAGGATCTTGACAGATGGATAGACAGACAGACAGAAAGAGGTACAGACGGAAACACAGAAAGACCGTCACACAAAAAAACAAAGCGATCCTATAAGGGTTATTTTAACCTAATTCAAAAAAGGGGAGGTTTCTCAATTTATATATATATATAATATATATATATATATATACGGTCAAACAGACAAACCTCCTGATGAAGATACTTATCAGATCTCCTTTCCATCAAAAGAAAGAATAATTAATTATTCCTTTTTTTTATGGAAAAGAGATCTGATAAGTATCTTCAGAGATATGGAGATACACACCTCAAACTGTGCACTGAAAATTAAAAGCGCGGCATTTGAAGTCGGTTCTTTTAGTTTATAAACGATCTTATTTCCTTTTGGGGAACGGAATCCTTAAATTATATTATCTTTCCACAATTAAATTAGACCGATTTTGCTGACGTTTTGCACAGGAATAGCCAGTTTAGTCGGATAGGACAAAGGATCCTTTTTAACAAAGGCGATGTCGTAAAGGTCGGCTCACATCGCGTCGCGTTGCGTTGCGTGTTACCTTATTAAGAGCGCGCACTTATTAAGAGAGTATTACAAAAAAGAACTTTATTTACTATACCAAAATATACAAATTTCATTAAGTTAGTTCGGCGGCTTCAGGCGGGAAGAAACAATTGAACCGCGTGATAAACAATTGAACTTTATTAACAACAGTATACGATACATATTGCATTGAAATAATTTGGTGGCATCGCGCGTTTTGCTGCGCTGCGCGGCTTCTGGCTGCGCCGCGCTGCGCCGCAAAACTCCAAATGCATCGTCACGTCGCGTCGCGTCGCGGTGTGAACTGACCTAAAGGCTCAAAATAACACCAACCTTGTAGGTTTGAAGTTAATTAACCCGCCCCTAAATTCGATTAGCTTTCCCTACCCTTTCTAAGATCTTGAACCCACAAAGTATCAATTACCCTATTATTAAATCTGTAGTGGTATGTGTTGTTATGTTTAATGTCTAAAAATAACACTGTATTGAGCGCCTTATAAGATACTAGCAGCCCGCCCCGGCTTCGCACGGGTAGAACATATATGCCTACAAAATTTGCATCAGTTTGTTGCATCGAATATAAAATATGAACATATTTAACAACCATCGTCATATTTCATCCAATTTACACAAAACCTTAACGAATTATGCACCTAAACCTTCCTCATAAACACTCTGGCTATTGGTGAAAACCGCATGATAATCCGTACAGTAGCTATTGAGATTATTGCGAACAGACAGACAGACGCAGTGATGAACTTTTTTTGTTTGATAGATGTCTTCATCGAGAGTTTTCTTAGCTTTGATTCATGAAAATTCGTTCAATCGTTATAAAATTACGAGCTTTTTTCTAGTTAATTGCGCTATGAAATCAACTTTCATAGGTCTGATCAATTCGAAATTCTTCTTCTTCAACGATATTGTAAGAACATGGAAGCCTCCTGGACTCTACAGAATACTCAAATCCTCACCAACTTACAGCTCAGATTTTAAATGTCGTGTTTAGAGTCATTGGAAAAAGCTACGAGTATTATACATAGATCAGTCGGGGTGGTTTAAAATATTATATTATATTATTATATATATATAGATGAATATTATTTTATACAATAGATCACATTATTACACTATATTGACTTCAAATTGATTGTGATCGGTGGGGATCTACAGCATAGCTAAGCCTATAATAATATTATCGTAGTAACTATGACCTAATCTGTGGTTTCACTGCAAATATTTTATTAATTTTGCGATGCATGTTTGTGAAATTCGTGATATCTTCTAGAGTTTTCATTTGAATTATATACTGTAAAGGACAATTTTAATCTATAATATGTGGCTAAGCTAATTAACGTAACTATTTGGATAAGGATTAATACTATATACTTGAAAATAGCCTTGGAAGTTATGTAATATTTTTTAACAAAAATTTTAAGATTAAAATGGTTACTGTGAGTCAACTTTAAGAGATAGACATATGCTGTCGCGGACTTTTTTATAGGTCTTATCAAGTTGTACAACTCTTGCATAGAAAATATTCTTCTATCTATTTTCAATTAAGCAGCGTTCGTAAGAAACGTGTTTTTTCGACCGTTTATTTTGCCGACTTAGGTTGCAAATTAGGTCTCCACGAATGTACCTTTGATTTAAACGGAATAACATATAGCTTATTTTAATTCCGAAAGTCCATTATATGTATTAGTAAAAGAATTTTTAAAATCGGTTCAGTAGTTTTTGAGCTTACTCATTACAAACATACAAAAATACAAATGTTCTCTCTTTATAATATTAGTATAGATTGTGTAAATTGGCCGTAATATAACTATAATTCTCAAGTTAGGCGACAAAAACGTGGCGTCTGAAATCTTTAACAAAACTTTGCAATAGAATGTATTTATCTTTTTTCTTATAATCGAAATTGTGACATAAAACATATATATATATATATAATAAATACTGTATTTACAACGCATATTTATTATTATAAATTAATATTCATGTAAGTAAATACTTTAATCGACTTTGGTATGTAAAGAAGATAATTTTTGTCAGTTACACTAAGTAATTTCGGTAAATATTAGTTAGATAATAGTAGAACGTCTGTGATACGGTAATATTATAATATTACAATATTACCGTGTCTGTGAGTGAGGTGTGTGGCGCGCCGTATACGCGATTCGAACACGGGCAGACGTCACACATGCATTGGGGGTGCACATAATAGTACGGTTGGCAACCCCACATTATTCAGGGGATTAAACATTTTTTAAGAGTTACGTTCGACGTTTGTATGAAAGCTTAATGCCTCTTTATTTTTTTTTATTTTTTTTATATGTTATACTTTTTTTAAATTACAGTTAATTATTATTGATATGATCTTTTTCATGTTATTTGACGTGTGTTAGCGCAGATTTTTAATATGCCCATATACTGAATAAATGCTTTGACTTTGGACATAATATGAGCCAGCAGCTGAGTAGGAACACAGAATACTCAACAGTACATAAAAATAAGGCCATAGATAATAATATACGCGGGTGAAGCCGCGGGACGTGTCTCGTTACAAGTAAATCAAAATAATATCGTTTAAAAACTAAAAAACAACCGACTTCAATGCCGCGCTATTCATTTTTAGTACCAATTTTGAGATGTTTATCTCAATATCTCTGGAGATACTTATCATACCTCGATAAAATTACCATGGTACCACACTTGGGATATCTCCTTTCGAACAAAACAAGAGAATCGAAATCGGTTCATAAACGACGAAGTTATCCGCGAACAAACATAAAAAAAATAAATATATACGGTTGAATTGAGAAACCTCCTCCTTTTTTGAAGTCGGTTAATAATAAAAAACAGTACCCAGTGTGGGTGGGTGGTATGGTATCCATGAACAGGTACCTATCCCTAGCCAGGGATGAACTCGCCCTTTGTCAATGAAACAAACTAGGTTACGAATTCAATGGTATATATTGAACCCTCTCTTAGTATTGTAAAGTAAATGCCAGAGGTACGAATTCTCAAAAGAATTCGCCTGTGTAAAAAATACATAAAATCAACACTATTTACCGGAGAATCTTGATAGCGCGATTCAGGAAAATGCATTGAGCGACATTAGCACATCTAGTTCTTTACAGCGGTACTAATATGTCATTACGTCTACGCGAGACGCAAGAAAGGTGCAACTTTTGCATTGTACATAACATCGCCCACCAAGGACAACCGTACTTGTCCTTCACAACAAAATCGCCCACCCTGGCGTTAGGTAGCCACATAAAATCTTAAAACTAAAATAAAATTATAACAAAACCAAGAGACTAAATTATCCGCTAAATTATATATACCAAACCAAAAAACTTATTATTCAATTCATGTCTACAGGAAGAAGACACAATTTGGATACGGGTCTTTTAAGAAGGCCGTTTTTTATCTTTAAAGTTACTACTCGAACAATATTGTCCAAACCGGGATGCAACTCTACCACTCTGCCGAGCAACCATCTGCACGGAGGAAGACCATCTTCCCTTACCAACACAATATCACCCAATTTAGGTTGAGGATTTTGCGACGCCCAGCGATATTTATGGTAAAACTTGGTTAAATATTGCTGCGACCAACGACGCCAAAAATCCTGTAACATCTTTTGCGTGAATTGCTATCTTTTTAGGGAACGAAAATTGGCCATTTCATAATTTCGATCAGGAGAAGTTACCAACGGTTCGCCGACAAGAAAATGACCTGGTGTGAGTACCATCATGTCCTCTGTATCATTAGGAATGACAGACTGAGGCCTTGAATTTAGACAGGCTTCTACCTGTGATAAGACCGTTGTCATCTCCTCAAATGTTAATGTCGACTGTCCAATTACACGCTTAAGGTGATATTTGACTGATTTGACGCCTGCCTCCCATAACCCACCAAAGTTACGTGACCGCACAGGTATAAAATGCCAATTGCAACCATTAGTTGCCAATGTGTCTGCCACTTCCTGTATCATGGATTTCTTTTCCGTCTGAAAAAGCCGTTTTAGCTCTTTCGCTGCACCAACAAAATTTGTTGCATTATCGCTCTAAAGTTCTGAGCACATTCCGCGTCTAGAAACGAATCTACGATAAGCCTGAAGGAACCCTTGTGAATACAACACAACAAACCATGCGTTTAATACACACATATAACATAGGAAAATTATAATACAGGAATGTATTCGCAAAATGTATAACAAATAAAAAACATTGTGAACAAATGGTTTGAAGTTAATTTTGTACGCTTCCTCATTTTATGAAAACATTCCGCAATAAATAAAATACGAAAAACGCGAATGAATGAAGCTACTGCGTAGAAACTGAGTAATTTTTACTGTACCTACTGTATTTTACAAGCTTTTATTTTATTAATATATATTTGCGTTTACATTACTTACTTCACTACTTATATTAAACATAATTATTAAAAATACTTTAATGAGATTAAACCTAAATGAAACATAAAATAAAAAAATCAGTTTGAGGCGGCAATAGCCCAATGGATAGGGTGTCGGACTGGCGATCGAGAGGTCATGAGTGTGATCCCCGCCCCACCCATTGCACTATTGACATTAACCCACTCTAGACACAAGCATATTTAGCTTAGTTGGAGTGGTTAACAAGAATACTAGTAAAGTGCAACCCACATTGCGAGTAATCTTTTTAAAATAATACAATAGTATTAGCAACCCTTAAGTCATTTTGGCTGGGATCTTAAAACGAGTCGCCTGAATTTGAGGATTCTGCTGCTGTAGGAGGGTCAAGGGGGTTAGTATTGATCCTCTTAAATAAATTTTAGCTACCGTAGTTAAGTAAAAATATTTTAAATTAATATTTTTATTTTTCTGAATTCGCGTGAAAAACTAGCTAATGCGTGAAATGGAACGTAAACTACTAACTACTGACTGACTTCGTGACAGTAAGGCAACACACTAGAGAACAGTGACCACCGCGAATCACCAGAACCGACGCTAAAGCTTTTAATTCAAGGTACAGAAAACGTTTCAGTAAAATTTCCGTGTAATTTGATTTAATGAAAAAACAATTAATTTGCATAAAAAAAGATTGGTCCATCTCCAAGCTGGAGAGCTTAAACTAATTATTCATCAGTTTTTTAGTACTTAACCTCAAAATATTAAAATATTCATATCTCCTAAAGGAGGGGGTCTCACAACTTTTCCTTCAAGGAGGGGCTTTTAACCCCCTCCCTTCCCCTTCCTCCTCCACTCCCCCTCCCTAAATCGACGGTGTTTCAATGGAGTAGCGTTAATGAACTTTATACTTTAAATTACAAAAAAAAACTATGCATTTCCAGCGGGGGGAAATAGTGCGGGGGGGGAGGGTTCTTCACGTCTCCCCCTCCCACCTCCCCCTTTCACTTCCCTAAATTCAGGCAATTCATTTAAGATTTTACCCGTCATTTTATAAAAGACCTATTCAACAATACCCCACACGATGGG
Source organism: Cabera pusaria (assembly GCA_954871355.1). NCBI lineage: Eukaryota > Metazoa > Arthropoda > Insecta > Lepidoptera > Geometridae > Cabera > Cabera pusaria. Next base: position 1,912,101 of record OX940891.1, read on the forward strand.
GTAGACGATGAAATAAAAATTCATCCCTACTTCTTATGTAGGGGAGCTACCCTAAAAAATATATTTTTCATAATTTTATTTCACAACTTTGTCGGCGTAATTTATATAAATACCCCTACAAAATTACAGCTTTCTAGTATTAACGGTCTAGCAAAACCTCGGACAGACAGTCAGACAGGCGGACATGACGAAACTATAAGGGTTCCTTGTCAGAACTAAGAAAACCCTAAAAACCTAAACTTTCAAATGGTGGGAAGTGACTTTGTTGTAGGTATACTATGTAAAGATATTAATAGTAATAATAATAGTCCCGCAGGGGCGGCTTTGTAGCGAGCCGACGGTGAGTGGCGACACCGCGCACCCCCTGAGGGCTAAATGAGACCCGGCTTGCCTTGACCTAAGCTCCAGGGTGGAAGCGTTAAAGGCATAAAGCCGCAAGTAGCGTTTAGTGAAAGTGCAGCACACCTCTCAATACCCATAGCTATCCATGGTGCCCCTCGGCGCCGACATAACGGTCCGCCTTTATGGGGGACCCGTTCAGTGTATAGCAAGTCACCACCCGCCTTAATATTTTTAAATAATAAGGCATAATTGGTGGGTGCCGTACCTCATCCCATAGACCAGAAAACAGACATCAAACAGCACACATTCGTAGCCATAGTAAATTAATATACCATATTTTTATAGTTTTTCATCTCTCCATCCACAAATCATATAATTTAAGGTAATATTGTAAAGGGCCTCTTGACGTTGGCTTCGGCTCCGTCAATGCCTTCGAAAGGACCGGGCGATTTACGACCCGTGATGTAAAGTAAATAATAATAGCCTTTATTCAGACATATTATTATACAATAAGGATTAGAATTTCATTCACAATTATTTTAATTGAATATAGTACTCATAATTTATCTACTAATATATATGACGGCGCCTCGTTGATTTACTTAGTTAAGCGCCATCTAGTTTAGTTTTGGTGGACTAGAGATGGAAGTGGCGCCATCTCTGGTGTAACGCTGGTAACGTGCGCTGCTCTCTGATTGGTCGTCGGCTAGCCAATCAGCGCTCGGTAAAGTTTCGCAAGTGGTGGAGGGGCGCCAGAGTGGGTGCCGGTCGCACGGAGCGGAGAGAGAGCTCAGTTTACGTTTGGCGTTGGTAGTGTTAGTTACTAAGCGGAACGCCTTGTCCCCATGTTACGTTCTAAATAATTTTAATTAAAAATCGTTTACTGTAACAACCAATCGTTGTGTAACGGAATAAATCAAGTTAATGTCTTATTCTCCTCGCCCGCTTTACCCACGCCGTATATTTAAGTCTGATGCGGAACGGCCTCTAGTTCCGACATATATATATATATTATATATTTTTTAACACCGTTGCTCGTAAAGCTGATGTAATTCTACCGGTTTTAAATATGAAAAGCGGCTCATAAAAAACGCGTATGTTACCAAAGCAAATAGTTAAGTTATAGTCCATACAAATTCCATAACAGTATTATTTGCCATTTCGCGCGCTGTTGCAATTCAAATTTCGAACTAATCGCCGCGCGGCGCCAGTCAGTAGGCAGCGCTAGCGCGCTGTTAAAATGGCGGGAAAGCAACAGTGTGCATTCACAGATTCAGTTTATTTAAAATAAAAAAATCAGTTTATTCAGTAATTTAAAAACTTGGCTGCATGCTCTAACGTCTTTGCCAACATTTTCATGCAGCTGCGGCAGAAAAAAATCCTCGCGCCATTTTTCTCAAATTTTCTTTTCTTTGTACTTGTATTGTGAAAATTTAAATATGACAACTTTCAATAATGAAGAAGAGCCATATATTACTTCAACTCCACCGGATATACTAACAGAAGCGCGAACCGCAAGCGACAGCTTGCTGCCGTCAATATCCAAAGACAGATATACATAACCACGTATGGAAATTTTTTGAAGTGGAAAAACATGAAAAATGCCAAGTCATTTTCCGTTTTCAAGTTTGTAGTTTTGGCGAATTTTAATAAACTAGCTAGTAAATATAAGCCTAGCTCGCTGTGGACAACATATTCGATGCTGAAAAGTACCCTCAAGACAAAAAAAAATGGTGTCGATATAATTTATATTCAAATCTCATTGCATTTTTAAAGAGACGCTCTGATGGTTTTATAAAGAAAAAATCGAAGGTACTGTCATCAAATGACGTCGAAAAGTTTCTAAGAGATGCTCCAGATAGCCAGTACCTGGCAACTAAGGTCAGTTTGCCTCCTTATTTTATGTATTGATCTACCTACTGTACATACTCTTTTACATATTATTTAACGACCGTCTGTAAGCTAAGTACCTATACCTTATCTTACACATTTTTATTTCTTTTCAGGTTACGTTAATATTTGGTATTAATGGTGCATGTAGACGGCAAGAGCTTCACAATATTACCACAAATGACATTGAAAATCAAGGCAAAATGCTTTTAATTAAAATCCCAAACACTAAAAACAAAATACCCCGATCTTTTATTATCAACGGCCCATTTTATGACGTGGTCAAAAAATATGAAGCTCTGCGTACGACTAAGGCAAAAAATAATCATTTCTTTCAGAATTACCAAAAAGGTACTGCGCAACCTATTGGCATAAATAAATTCGTTGCCATGCCAAAGGAAGTCGCCAAGTTTTTAAGATTGCCGGACGCTGATTGTTATACAGGGCACAGTTTCAGAAGAACGTCAGCTACATTACTTGCTGATTCGGGAGCTGATATATTGACTTTAAAGCGGGATGGCGGGTGGCGTTCTAACGCAGTAGCAGAATCTTATGTAGAAGATTCCATCCAAAACAAAGCAAATAAAAGTGCCAAAATAACTCAGGCAATAAATTTGGAGCCACAAACGAAGAAGTTTTGCCCTGAGCCGCGCCCCTCTACTTCTACTGAGGATATTTTTTTATTTACAACTAATGACGAATCACAATGCTCTTCTGCCGCCTTTCAAGAAGTTTCGTCGTCTCCAAAATTTACCCTAACACAATACAATGACATTATGAATAGTAATAATAATAATAAAAACATAATTAAAAACCAACTACAACTACGTAACATTTTAATAATTGTAATTTCACTAACTGTTTCAATAATTAGAAATATATAAATTAGAAATATTTTGTTCAAATATAAAATGTTTTTTTTTCTGTTTCCTCACAAATGTGTTAAAAAACGTCGTACGATATGATGGTTATAACGCACTAATATCGTAATGTACTATTAATTTGTTTTATTCTATTTGCAATTCTATTATAATAATGATTGGTTCATTGACGCCCGTCTTTGTGCCTCTTGTTGGCATAGGCCTCCCCCAACTGTTTCCATTTGCCACTGTCATTGGCTATTGTTGTCCATCCACCACCTGCTGTAGTTTTTATCTCGTCTACCCATCTTTTTAGTGGCCTACCTCGCATCTGTTTCCTATGACTGGTGTACCAGTGTATTGAAGATGTAGATATTGGTAGATATTAAATCATTGGTAGTTAAATAACTGGCAAAGTGCAAGTCGGACTCGCACTCGTAGGGTTCCGTAACACAGTTAAGTATTCCATAACTATGATTTTCGCAACTACAAAATTAACTTTGTTTTTCATAGTGTTTGTATGAAAAACAAAGTTATCTTTGCGGTCGCCATATCTCTAAAACTGCTGACTGTATCTCGTTCAAACCAATTTTCGTTGTTAGCTTTTATTGAGATCTACAGCATATATTTTTTTTAGATTTTTCACTCCCATAATTTAAAAGTTAGAGGGGGGGGGGGACACACATTTTACTAATTTAGACGCGCCTATCTTTCAAATGATTGATTTTGAGAAAAAATGATTTTAAAAACCTCAATGTCATTTTTGAAGACCTATCCATAGACACCCCACTCGTGTAGGTTTGAAGATATATTTTTTTTTTGTTTCAGTTCCATGTATGGGATACTCCCACTTAAACTTTTGTATTTTTTATTTTTGTATATAAATCGGAAAGCGGTTCACAGAATACATCTACCTACCAAGTTTCAATTCTGTAGTCTTAACAGTTTCGGAATAAAATGGCTGTGACTTACGGACAGACACACAGACAGACATGACGAATCTATAAGGGTTCCGTTTTTTTGCCATTCGGCTACGGAACCCCAAAAACCGTGAACACTGGTGAATATCCCCTGAATAGTAAACTATTAACGAGATATTCACCCATTTTACCGTGATTTCTTTTATTATTTACTAGTTTTCGATATTTCGGCTCTGTTGCAAGCGCAAACAGTAGATGCCCAAAGCTTCTTAGCTTACTTAGCTGATACTTGTTTACCCTTGAAGTAAGTCAGTAGATCAAAATGTATTTAAGGTGGTACAATTTTCATACCAAAGCATGGACAATACTATGAGAAAATAGTGTAAAACCATGCACTGAAATCACATCTATTGGTGCTAATATCGTCTTGAGACAGGGGAAACTAAATTCACCTTTTCAAATTGATTAATATATACATTCAAATTTTATTTGATTTTACTTTAAAAATAATAACATAATGACAATAATAAAAATGTATACCACATTTAAATGATGCTTAAACTATAAACTAACTTGTCTTTTACGTGCTACAAGGATCTCTTGGCACGTGGCCAATATCAGTACTAACACCGTCATCTTGTAAAGTGTCACTTATGATCACTTTTGACAGGCAGCTGGAGATGATATATGTTGTGGAAATATGCCAGAAGTAATAAATAAAACTGGCCAAGTGCGAGTCAGACTTTAGTCCCGCACACGGAGGGTTCCGAACGCCATCTATCGAATTTCTAACGAACTTCTAACACCAACTAAGTAAACGTTAACACAAAGGTAGAATAGTATTATATAGTAGTAATAGTAATAGTAGTAATAAAGATAAGATAATAATATCGTTTAAAAACTAAAAAAGAACCGACTTCAATGCCGCGCTATGCATTTTTAGTACCAATTTTGAGATGTTTATCTCAATATCTCTGGAGATACTTATCAAACCTCAATAAAATTACCATGGTACCATACTTGGGATATCTCCTTTCAAACAAAAAAATAATAATCAAAATCGGTTTATAAATGACGAAGTTATCCGCGAACAAACATAAAAAATATATATATATATACGGTCGAATTGAGAAACCTCCTCCTTTTATTGAAGTCGGTTAAAAATAAAGATAAAGATATTTTATTTGCGTAAAACATGCGTATAACAAAAAGTTGTGACAAAATATTCAAACGATAGTCATGTTTTGCCTAAACAGGCGTGCAAACTTTGCAGTTGGCGCTGCTTTACTCACTACATATAATCCAAATTTAAATACATATAACACTGGTCATTCTAATAAACTAAATTGAATTATAAAATTAAAAGGATACAGCACAATGTCATGAAAATAATAATAATGATTATAATTTGTCGCTTAAAAATTCGTCAATACCATAATAACATTTCGAATTAAAAATTGTTTTAGCCTATTTTTAAACATAATATTGTCCATGTCCTTTAAAGATTTAGGAATTTTATTGAAGACTGTTGGCGCCATACCAATTACACTTTTAAATAGTAATTGTAGTACTTAATATTATTAAATATCTGGTTGACCGAGCTTTGCTCAGTATTTTTTGCCACTTAAACAGACAAATATGACTCTTCCCGACATCTATTGACAAATAATAATACTATTTTTTTTAATTAAGAGCAACTAGCTGCTTTACTGAAACAGTACTTCTACTCGCCAATAGAAGTCGGGAAGAGTCATATTTTAAGTTGATTATCAATAAAGTTGATTATTGAAAACAAGAATAAAACAACATTTTCTGAAAATGACTCCTAGCTAGATCGATTTATCGCCCCCGAAATCCCCTGTAGGTATACTAAATTTTATTTAATCGTTGGAGCCGCTTCCGAGATTCAGATTAAGGTAAAGAAGCCATCTTTGATGCTAGATAGGTGGCGCTGCGCTATCGTAAAAAACTTTTTTTAAACTTTTCTTTAATTTTTAACTTTGTTCTGTTCTTAGTATTTGTTGTTATAGCGGCAACAGAAATTCATCATCTGTGAAAATTTCAACCGTCTAACTATCACGGTTCATGAGATACAGCCTGGTGACAGACGGACAAACAGACAGACAGACAGACAGACAGACAGACAGACGGACAGAGGAGTCTTAGTAATAGGGTTCCGTTGGTACCCTTTGGGTTTGGAACCCTAAAAATGGTGTTAGAGAGTTGATGCTAAAAGTAGAAGATTTTAATTTTAAAGAAAAGCAGTCTACCGCTTCGATTATTCCATTTGAAAAATTAAATGAGCGCGTCGCAGCTGCAACATGTAAGTGTTACCATACCATACCTGGTAAGTGTCCCCGTTATTACCAAAAATACTTATTTATATTTTGTTGGCTTAGGTAAATATAGTACTTAGGTATTAAATTAACTTTACGTATGGTTAAGTACCTATCTACTTAATTTTGCCGCCCTTTTTTCTCAGTTATTGCGGTTACCACCATATCATTGTGATACTATTGAAATGGTCTCGACATCAAAACGAAAAGTAACTGAGGTAAATATTTTGAAGTCATCCAATTAAAATATGTCAGATGGCGAAAATGAGACGGATATTTGGACGAACCTTTCATCATACAATTATGCTCTGACAGTGAAGAAAGCAGTTACGTTGATGAATGATGATGATGATGATGATGAATTTTGAAAATACAGATGGAGAATTTCATATTATGCAATCTTTTCTGAATATAGTTTATGCAGAACATCAACAAAAAAATAAAAAACTGTTTTATTATTTAATAATATTTGCATTATTTTTATTTTCATGTAATAAATCCTATCATCAAAACGATTTCTAAGTTTAAATTTCATTACGGTCGAGTTACAATTCCCTAAAACTAGGGAGATTTTATTAGCTGCTAATTCTAATTCAACACCCACGCCCACATGTCAATGTCATCCAAGTGTCAAATGATCCTTGAGCACTGTACATTGTAATTATTAGATTGTAGGTAGTTTATTTGAGCTGTGCACAGATCACAAGATCGCTGACACAAGTGAACTGACATAATAAACCAAAAAGTTGAAATACCATTCTATATACGTATTTCGGGAATTAATATCTTTGGTTAGATTTGTTGCCTACTTTTTTATTATTATTCTGATACAAAGAAATATTTTCCCAAAAATCGTTTGTTATTTTTGAGATAGACTCTCTTAATTTTACGAATCCCCTTGAGGTATCAGAGCGTCATTATTAAGGTTTTGAAACCCTTAGAATAAGATGAAGCCTAATGAGATATAGCAAAATGAGTATAGCTATTTATTTCTGTATAAAGGTACGTTTTCCCTCGCGGCTTCTATACAAGCAGACTGTACAGCTAATTATTACGTGTCTGAAAATATAAAATATATTCTACTAAGCTTCTTATGGTCTTAATCCCGAGGTACAGAAACGTACGTCTTAAATATAAGCTTATCACAAAGCCTTTCCTCCGGATGATCACTTATAAGTAAAAGCTATTTCTCAAGATAATGGTGAGAATACTCGCACGGGTCAATGGCCGAGTTAATTGAATGTCGAGACACATATAAAAATGAATATGTAATAAATAAAAATGATAAGTAATGAATAAAAATGAATATATTTTATCACAAATAAAAATATTTATATTCATTATCCTGACAAAGCCAACTAAAGAAAAGAATTAATTTAAGAAACTCCTTGAAACAATTTTATAATAAACTGATTATTAAAAAGTACCTACAATGAAAAACTTTCAAACCATCTATTTAGTAGTAAGCATATATTTGAAATTTCTTTTAATATTTGATTATTATGGTAAAGCCAAATTAATTGGACCTAACTGGATAATTGGATTTTAACACCTTCAAAACATTCAATCTCGTAGATTGTCTACGCACAAAAAAAACTTTTGCAGCAAAAATGTGTAGCTAAGTCTACGAAAAATACGTAGGAATATATTTTAACTCTACATTGTTAAGATTCTGATATATATAATTTGTTTGTTTCTTATATTGTTTTACCTCAATAGACCGTTCAGTGTTGATGTCACCTTAGAGTATTATTTATGTTACGTGTTCAGTTAACTCCATGGTTGGATCTACGAATGTTATCTCTACATTAATGACCACAAGAAGTAGAATTTCAATAATATTCGGTGACAGGAAATGTAGCACACTATTTAACATACTTGACTCTTAACATCAGTCCTCCTAGCATGGCAGGTGGATAAAAAACATATTTTCTGTTTTATTGGTTGTAAAAAACTATAAGTATCTTGGTAGTAGACTTAAGTAGGTGACAAAATTGTATCTTAATTGTATCAATTTGGAACTTATATGAAAGATTTTTGACAAACTTTTATATGGCGTCATCTTTTAGATAACTATCTGTCACTTTATCAAGGAACGGTGTAACTGGACCTAAATATGATAATGTAGGCTGTAAGTTGACGAGGAGTTGGATATCCCACACATTTCAAACGGATGTCCCAGCATCAGGGGCCTTATTCAGTATGACCATTTTAAAGTCTGAAATGACCATTTGAAAACGCGGTAGGGTAAGGTTATGAGCGCGTTTTGAGCTGTCAAAATATCGTGTCATTATGAGGACGTGTAACGCGCATATTGTATAATTAACCGACTTCAAAAAAAGGAGGAGGTTTCTCAATCCGTATATTTTTTTTTTTTTTTTTTTTTTTAATGTTTGTTCGCGGATAACTTCGTCGTTTATGAACCGATTTCGATTATTATTTTTTTGTTCGAAAGGAGATATCCCAAGTGTGGTACCATGGTAATTTTATCGAGGTATGATAAGTATCTCCAGAGATATTGAGATGAACATCTCAAAATTGGTACTGAAAATGAATAGCGCGGCATTGAAGTCGGTTGTTTTTTAGTTTTTAAACGATATTATTTACCTATAGTGTGTTATACAGAATACAATTTTTCAATAACGTAACGTGGCGCGTTAAGGAACGCGTTATTTCATTGGTCATACTGAATAAGGCCCCAGATCATGGTTACACATTTCTTTCAAAATCATAATATCGAAAAGTAAGAAGATATCAAATTTCGAATCGATAAGGTATGATTGATTTAAAATTTGATATAATTGCAGCATCACCTAGAAACAGATTTGCTTGAAGTTTAGCTTAGAATACTCTCGATAATGTCACCTTTCGAACAAAAAAAAACTTAATCAAAATTTGTTCATCTGTTTGAAAAATACAACCCCACAGACAGACACACATACTCACAGAATATACTCACGTTAACACGTAAACGTAAAACACTACCGCCTTCCCTCTTTTTTTTAGTTGGGGGTTAAAAAAAACATTGTAAACGGCAATTTTGCACCAATAAACACTTACAAAAGCGCTTTATGGGTTACGTAACAGACTCCATTACTCAGTCAGTGAGGAGTAACTGACGTCACTCGAATACATCAATCTGGTGCTGGCTCGTCACACAAAACAAATGACTCACAGCTCAGTGCTCGCTCGTGTAGATCCACTGTGTCAAACTTCACGGTGAATCCGTTCAATATCTTTGTGAACATTTTGTAATTTTAGTAGATGAATAGTCACTTATGCACCACTAAACTTAATATTTAACAAGTCATTTTTAGTACCAAGTTTAAGGTATTTATTTATTTACTCTGGAGATACTGATTATATCTCGCTTATATTTAAAAATTGGACTACCTGGGAAAAATACCCTTTAAACAAAATTTCAATATTTTTCAATGTTATTAAGATTGGTTTTTTCCTAAAAATCCGTATAAGAAATGTAATATTTTTTGTCAGTTTTTAAATTACTACCTACTACTAAGCTATGTGGTATTTTTTATTATCTTTAATTTATACTTGATAACTAAAACTACAAAAAAAGTTTTATGACAGAAAAAAAATAATGCTTAGAAAAGCATACCTAGCTTAAAATCCCAAAAATATCATAAATTATTTAATACCTCGAAAATAAAACAAAATTTTGCATAAAATAGGGTTGAATTGTTTAATAAACAGATGCCGTAAACATAATATTGGGCGTTGAGCCTTCTTCGTTTGTTTTCCGTCATCCGTCCAGCGTTGATTGGTTTTTGGATTGTCAAACTTTCATTAGTAGATGTGTGCCTGATTTGAGTCAAACCGGTCGCCACACGTTTACCAAAGTGAAGGGCACATACTATTTTCTTTAATAGAAATGCCTGGAAACAGATGATTTTTTGATAATAACAGTTCTAATGCATTTAGTAGCATTTTGTACACATATCACTAAAGCGTTCGAGGAACTTTATGGGTAGTATAATTTTGAATATGTCAAGCGATACGCTTATAATATACTAGAAGTGCCCCGCGGCTTCGCCCGCGTCAAAACCTTCTTTTATTTACATAAAACTTTTCTTTTGTAAAAACGATTCTATCATTAAACACATCAAATAAGAATTAGCCAAATCGGTTCACCCGTTTTCACCTTATCGCGTGACTAAGGCAATTCGGGATTCATATTTATAAAAGCCGAAAAACCTAAATTTACAGACTTTGTTACCTACCCCATTTCGAAAAATCCTACAACATGTACTTTATATCCCATCTTGTTTCGCCATACAAACTTTGAATCCCCGTTCCGTATCCGGGAGGAATTTTTAGAAAATCCTTTCTGAGCATCTGCTGCTAGGTATCTACCTACGTCGTAATAACTATCTGCATGCCAAATTTCAGCGCAATCCGAAACAATACTGATTCTCACCATTGGGGTTAATTCACTCTTAGGGGTGGAATTTAAAAAAAAAACTGAAACACTTATTTTTTTACTGAAGCACTTATGTGAAGTTTCGGATAGAAAAGACTATCTAATCTTGTTTTTCCATACAAATGTTGAACACCCGTTTCGTCCCCTTCAGGGGTGAATTTTGAAAAATCCTTTTTCAGAGGTAATTAACGTCGTAATAACTATCTGCATGCCAAATTTTAGCGCAATCCGAAACAATATATATTTTTTTAAATCATTTATTTCGAATATTAAATTCATAATGTTTTTTTGCTTAATTAATTACAACTGTTTATCATTACACACTCAAGGAAGCAGGCGTATACCGGAGTCTTCCTGTCAGTACAGTACCTGACGGCCTGCTTCAGGCATAGGATTGCACTCTCCGTCGACAGCCCAGCTCTAAAGCCGAACTGCGCATCATGCAGCTTGACGTGTTTCTGTAAAATGGAATTAAGCAAGCCGTCAAGTACTTTTGCCACTATTGTTGCCAGCGAAATTGGCCTGTAGTTGCCCTTCTCCGAGGTATTACCAGTTTTGCATTTTATGATTAGCACCACAATCGTTCTAGTCAATTCGTCTGGCAAGTAACCGTGACACAAACACAAATTGAAGAACATGGAGAGTACGCGCGGCAAGTGAACACCCGCACACTTTAGGTGTTCAATGCTGAGACCGTCGTGACCGGGTGATTTTCCCCTTTGCATATTATACATTATATTGCGAATATCTTTTGCTGTAAATCTAACACTGCGATTGTATACGACGTTCTCAGCATCAAGCGCACCTTGTACGGGTGAGTCCTGTAACGGTTTAACTCTAAACTGGTCTTTAAAGATATTGGCAATTAAAGTATGTTCGCACGCATCATCGATACTCACTGGAAGGCCAGGCTTAGCATTCATTTTACTAGTATTCTTCCAGAAACGCTTTAAGTCTTTGGCCGTGTGATAAAAGGCAAGAATATCCATTTTTATTTGGTCTTGTCTATCTCACCACTTTAAATGCTTCTTAAAAGATTTCTTGCTCTCACACATATTTGTATAAACTGTCCCACCATTTGATCTACCCGCCTGCACCCAGGCCAAAAACTTAAGCCTGGCCTCCCGGTGGTAGCCTGCCACATATCTGTTCCACCCAGTGACATAACCACCTCGCCTGTGTGTCTCACCTCTTACATGTGAAGCCTCCGCAGCTTCGGACAGGATCCCAACAATATTCTAGTATATGTCTCTTAGTATCAATCTATGTTCTATATTATAACAGATTCCATCACAACATTGCGCGAGCTGTTGTGGAAAGTCAATTTCTCTAAGCCTATAGTGACACAATTTATGGTAGGTATCTATCTGACTATGCGTACGCTCACCCCATACAATTCTATTAACTACGAGTATATGTGTCGAGTTCAACTCTGTTTTACAAATTAATTTACCTAAGTCACATTCAACGAAAAGTGGGAAATGATCAGACCATTGCACAGTTGTATCTACCCATACTCGTTTGATAGACGGCAGCGCAGCACTTGTAACCACACAGTGGTCCAGCCATCTCGGACAACCATGTGCCTCGTGTATGTGTCAGATTTATAACCTAGCAGTTTTATGTCTGCGCATGTCCAAAATTGATCATTACAAAATGCTAATAGCTGATTGCAAAAATGTTCATCAGGGTGAGCATTGAAATCGCCGAGCATATAAACAGCCTCAGTATCCATATTCTCCTCGACTATTGAATGAATTTTGCTCAACACATAACCATCGGTAGGCATATACACGCTAAATATTAGAAGAGATCTATTACATAGTTTCACCTTAACGGCTGCTATTCGTACATCGTTACATTCTATCACACTGACAGATCTAAAAACACTTTTTCTCCATAGTACTCCGCCGAAAGGTCGTCCGCGTAGTAATCCTGCTGATGTGTCCACAGCTGACGTTCCAGTGCCAGCAAACTCATCGGCAATGGTATTCAACATTGGCACTTCGTGCGGGAGCAACCACGTCTCTTGTAACGCGATTATATCCGCCCGCCTGCACAACATCCTAATACCGTCAGATGATCGTTTTAGCGACTTACAGTTAAATGAGAGAAAATTGCTGCAGGTTGTACTATCCATGGTTGTACTATCCATTATGGGTGCTAGCAGCTTGCCTCTCATTATCAGGACGATTATTTTGCCTTTTGTCTCTCATGTTAACAAAGCGCCTAAAAGAAATTCCCTTCGGCCACAAACTTCCGTCTAATTACTTTTGCTCACAAAAATTTTAAAGGCGTTATAGTTTCGTTGTTGTAACATTTTAATCCTGATTGGTGAAACCTTTTCTTGGGTTTTAGAAAGAATATAGTCAGCAATATCAACTTCGAAAACATCTTTATGTACATTGGTACATGTACATATTGATTTTCACACTTTGTTACCCCATTTCACTCTCTTGGGGTGGAATTTCAAAAAAACATGAAACAAGTACTTACTTATTTTTTCACCGGAGCACTTGTATGAAGTTTCGAATAGAAAATACTATCTAATCTTGTTTCTCCATACAAACTTTGAACCCCCACTTCATCTCCTTAAGGGGTGAATTTTGAAAAAATATTTCTTAGACGTACCCTTACGTACTAAGACAAATATCCCCTCAAAATTTCAAGTCTCTACGACCAGCGGTTTAGGCTGTGCGTTGTCTGTCAGTCAGTCAGTCAGTCAGTATGTCAGGACAAAGATTCTTATAGTATAAGATTATTGTGCTCTAAAAGTAGTGTGACCGCAGGCAGACCTACGATGACGTTTCTCTTCGCTACACGACACTATGACAATTATTGCCAAGAATCGATCTTTTCGAAAAAACATTTTACGTTTTTGAAGATGAATGTTTTGAAAATAAATTGGATTTAAAGATTTACAAGATTTGTTCGAGTCACGACTGTGTACCATCCGCCTCCTCTATCCAACCTTTTTATTCCCTAGGGGACTATAAGGGAACTCTTGTTAGTTTTCTCTGCGACCACATTTACTTCTCTGTATGGAAATTTTATTTTTTCTGGAGAAAATTTGAAGTATTTGTTTTGGATCAGGGGTTGTAATCTCGCGCTTCAATAATTTTCTGTATTGATTTTGTTAGTAAGTTTTGTGAGAGCATATCTATAGCCATTATATATAATATTATTGAATAATATTAATGAATTTTCTATCTGATACTATTAATGGGAATTATTAAGTAGGTTATTCTATAATTATTATTAATATTATTATATTAATAAACTTTTTCACTTTCACTTTCACTTTCACTATAAAACGTAATAGAAAATTTTGATTCAATATTTGTATCAGTAGAGCTAGACTCATTAATTGTTAGTGGACGAAATATGCGTTATGTTTTTAATTTGAACGTTTAAAAATCATGAAATGTTTAAAGATTGCACTATAACTTTTAGCATTAATTTTAAAGTATGATTTCCAAAGAAGATTGTGTATTTATTCTTTTACATGTTCATAGGTTTCGTAAGTAAGATTAGGTTTTTGCATATATTTAAAAAAAGAGTGGATTAGGTACGTAAGAAAACCAACGATCTTGATGTATAAATATTTATTATTGTTATATACCGGCTGTAATTCACGTACCTTTAGTCGAATTTTCTCGACCTAGGTTTCGAGCGAGTCAGTCGCTCTTCCTCGGGAGTGAGGTCACGCGGTGAGATCGCGATGTTCACTGAATATATATGTATTCACTGTATAAATATTTACCTGTACATATTCAAGTGCTTTTTCTCGATCCAAAAAACAACGTGTATCAATAATTAAATGTTTGTCTTTTTCAATCGTGGCGTATTTTCATCAACATAAGCTTTTGTTTTACACAGTCTTATTAGTCTTTACAACCAAACAAATACTACAAAAATGCGGAACAACGGTAAAGAGACATTTGCAATTCAATTTTCTTACTTCAATAGAAATAATCTGTAAAACGAAGGTAAAATTAACATCTGCGCTGAAAAAGTTACATTGAATACGATTTCATCGTATATTTTATAAAGAGATTAAATCGGGTTATTTGTTCACCGGGGATTCCTGTGTATTTATTACCTTCTTATTTATATGAAAGGAAAAGGGCAACAGAAGCTGGAAAACGGATTTCTTTATATTGTTACATCGCGTCGTCGAGTCGCGATGTTTCGCCAAGCTTCTCGAACAAAAATACCGTGGGAAAGAATAGACTAATTAGGGGCTATAAACACCCGACCCGACCGTCATAAAAGTTAACCTTCCGGGAATTCAGACCCTAGTCAATGTACCTAGTTTTGTAGTTAAGATTGAACCTTATTCATAAGTAGTTAGAGATTAAATTAGCATGTATGGTAAAGTTGTTTACGTCAGATGCTCAAAGGAAAGCCGCCCCTTTTGTTTGTGATTGTTATTGCTTTGTTTTGAACGTCTTTTGTCTATTGTTTCGAGTCAATACTGGAAAGTTCTGTAGAAATATTCTCGTCCTATATAAGACATTGAAACCGCGGCTTGAGTCAGTCTTTCTCTGGAAGCGACAGTGTAACTATCTAAGCGCGGATAGCGACCAAGTGATCGTTAAGTGTTATCAGTGAACTAGTATTGTGAACTGTGAACAGTGAAATCAGTGATTGTGATTACCAACGACCTCAGTGCGTGTTAACGGACTTTTGATAATTGTGCAAGACGATTTGGACAGCTACTGTGGAACATTGTGAAACCTAGTGTTCAGTGGAAATAAACGTTCATCTCATCGGATTGGCATTTTAATACCACCCCGCACGTAACAATTGGTGTCAGAAGCGGAATGCCAATCACTCCGAGGGAAGATACGCGTACTCCACGCACCAGGCGCCAGGCGGAGATGGATGCAACCCGGCAGAAGGAGCTCGAAGCATCGGGAGCAGGAACATCCACATTGGAAGAGCCAGCGGCAACACCGATGGCACCCACCATGGCAGCGCCGGTGAGTCTAACTACGGATGGAGGCCTGGAGGCCATGCTAGCCGCTCTCCTAGCTGGACAAGAGGAAGCTAGCCGCAAACAGGAGGAGGCTCGCCAGGAACAACAGGCTGCACTACAGGCTGTACAGATGGCCCAACAAGAAGCTAGCCGCAAACTGGAAGAGACAATTGGACGTCAGTTGCAGAGCGGGCTTGCCGGCATGGGAGAGAAGATCAAAATGGTGGAAAACAGTATCAAGGAAGTAGAAGGGCGGCTTGACATACATGAGCAGACCGTGAATGACTTGGCCAACGAATTTCAGAAACTGAAGTTAAGAGGTATTGGACATAGCAGCCAGGGTCCCACTATGACCTCGCCCTTCAAACTAGATTTGCCGCACTTCGACGGAACATCTTCGTGGGCAGCCTACAAATTCCAATTCACAACGCTGTCCAAAAGTTGCGGCTGGACTGACGAGCACGCAAATACAGCGCTCACATTAGCGCTGAAAGGAGACGCTCAGCTTATCCTGGAACGCATACCTGAAGAGGAAAGGACCCTGAAGACCCTGCTGGAAGCCCTCGAAACGCGCTATGGTGATAAGCATATGGAGCATGCGTACAGGGCCCAACTACGTGAGCGCACCCAGAAGCCCACAGAGACATTGCAACAGTGGGCAGACGAAATCGAGAGGTTGGTCCGACGAGCCTACGTGTCGACACCATCAGTCATCGAGGTTACATCGCTGCAGCACTTTATGGATGGAATCAGGGATGGCAAGGTACGCGCTGCTGTACGTTTGGGACATCATCAGACTCTCAAGAACGCCCTGGTTCATGCTTTGGAAGTGGAAACTGTGCGACGAGACACCAAACCGTATAGGGTTCAGGAACTGGTGACTGAACCCAGTAAGCCCCGTTATGGACCGACATGCTACGGGTGTGGAGAAGGAGGGCATATTCGGATTGATTGCCCAAAGATGAAGAAACAGGACCCAAGTGGCAGAAGAAACGTCGTCAGAGCTGCGGGACGGGCGCCGTCTGGTCAAGAGAGAGCCCCCACCATCACTGTGACACAAGTGTGCAACGGGAACAGCTTAATCGTCGAGGGCACCCTGAACAACAAGACCTGCAAGTTCACAGTGGACACAGGAGCATCGCGCACAATTGTGAAGCCTGAATTCCTGCAACGATTTATATCACGGATACATCGATCCGCAGCATGCTCACTACGGACAGCAACCGGTCAGTCAGTACCTGTCCTTGGCGATACAGATGTGGAGATAATCATCGGTGAGCACTCATACATTCATCCTGTGCTTATTGCCAACATAACTGACGATTGCATTCTGGGATTGGACTTTTTGGAGAAGCAGCAGTGCATATTGGATGTGGCCCGTGGTGTACTCCGGTTTCCCGAGCAAGAAGTGTTCTGTGAAGGAACGGCACCGTGTAAGCTTTACTGTCTCAAGGACGTCGTGTTGGCTCCAAAATCGCAAAATATTGTTCGAGAGAATAGTTTAAAAACTGGTGAAAAAATGAAGACCCGGTACGATCGTAGAGCGAATACGATGGGTTTCGAAGAAGGAACTCTCGTCTGGTTGCACAACCCACTACGAAGGAAAGGAAAAAGTCCGAAGCTGCAGGCTCATTGGGAAGGACCATACCAGATTATCACGAAGATAAACGACGTTACCTACCGCATTAAACGAGGCCAGAGAGGAAAGCCGAGGGTAGTACACATCGATCGACTTACACGATACCATGGAACAAATGATGATCGGGACGATCATAACTAAGAAGGGGATAATGTAACATCGCGTCGTCGAGTCGCGATGTTTCGCCAAGCTTCTCGAACAAAAATACCGTGGGAAAGAATAGACTAATTAGGGGCTATAAACACCCGACCCGACCGTCATAAAAGTTAACCTTCCGGGAATTCAGACCCTAGTCAATGTACCTAGTTTTGTAGTTAAGATTGAACCTTATTCATAAGTAGTTAGAGATCAAATTAGCA
The DNA here is from genome assembly GCA_954871355.1 of Cabera pusaria. NCBI lineage: Eukaryota > Metazoa > Arthropoda > Insecta > Lepidoptera > Geometridae > Cabera > Cabera pusaria. The sequence continues at coordinate 1,929,869 of OX940891.1, forward strand.
TGTATGGTAAAGTTGTTTACGTCAGATGCTCAAAGGAAAGCCGCCCCTTTTGTTTGTGATTGTTATTGCTTTGTTTTGAACGTCTTTTGTCTATTGTTTCGAGTCAATACTGGAAAGTTCTGTAGAAATATTCTCGTCCTATATAAGACATTGAAACCGCGGCTTGAGTCGGTCTTTCTCTGGAAGCGACAGTGAACTATCTAAGCGTGGATAGCGACCAAGTGATCGTTAAGTGTTATCAGTGAACTCGTGTTGTGAACTGTGAACAGTGAAATCAGTGATTGTGAGCTAACGACCTCAGTGTGTGTTAACGGACTTTTAACAATTGTGCAAGACGATTTGGACAACTACTGTGGAACATTATGCTAACCTAGTGATCAGTGGAAATAAACGTTCATCTCATCGGATTGGCATTTTAATACCACCCCGCACGTAACAATATGCTATTTTATTTGTGTGGGTTATTTTAATTGAAAGCTGTAACACGAGAATGAGCTAAATGTCTTTAACTAGGTCTAAAATATGTTTATTTCAGATTTTGTTAATGTATACATAGATAAGGGTAGGCAGAGACTAGTTCTTTCCACATGTTACGATCCTGACACACCTTTGTGATATGAAAATAACATGTAAGTATAAGTTGTATAGTTTTCACCTACCGGGTATTGCATATACAAGCACAAAGCTGAACGCTCCAAAGAGCTCCTTCTTGATGGAGTCAGGCCACTTCTCTGTGCAGAACTCGATGCTTCTTTCCACAAATATCTGCAACAAACAGACATTTTGTATACTAATAATGTTTACTAGCTGTGCTGGCGACTTCGTCCGCGAGGAATAGTGTCTACGGTAGCATTAACTAATAAGACACATACGTATCCCAAATACACCGCACCGCACCACGCCAAAGAAATCCCCCTTCCCCTCCCCTAACTTAACCTCCCCTCCCCTGCCCCTCCCCTTCCCCCCTTCCCCACCCCTTCCCCTCCCCTGAAGTCGGTTAAAAATACTTTTTATCGCGATATTTTCACGGGAACGATGTCTACGAGGGTAAAACCGCGGGGTACACCTAGTAGAAAATAAATTGCAAAGTTTTCAAATATTCAAAATTCTCAATATTACACAAATCTATCAATTATCGAGAGAACAATTCTGGGTAAATATTAATAGTGCTTCATCTGTATCCTACTATTCTGGGATAGAGAAACAATATATATTAAGTATAATTATAATTATTAAACAATAATTACTTACCTACCTTTTATAACTTCTTCGTATTAAGTAGAGCAAGAAATATAACTAGCTATTCTAGCGATTTTATTTGTCTGGGAATTAAAAGAATGATAGTTAGATATAGATATTTAATTACACAAAAAATAAATGAATAAATAAGATAGTTTAATCAAACTTTTTAACAAAAAAATTAAACCGCCGAAAAAACTGAAAAGTAAAAAATAATAAACCTTTGTTATTTAATCTTAATAACGAAGTTCTTAAACTACTGCTAATCTACCTCAGTATATATTTTTGTAATGGTTTTGAGTTTTTAACTAAACTTAATAAATAACAGTCAGTTTCAGTTGCAAGTTTGAGAAGTTTATCAACATATCTCTAGAGATACTTATAAAATCTTAATGAAATTACCACGATACTACTTTTAGAATATTTCCTTTCTAACAAAAAAAGAAAATTAAAATCGGTTAATAAAAGACGAAGTTAACTGCGAACAAACATAAAACATATAAATAAATACATACGGTTGAATTTATAAACCTCCTCCTATTTGTGAAGTCAGGTTAATAGAAAAAAAAGCCGCCATATCCTAATGGTGTTAAAAAACAACGGGAGTGCCGGCAGAAGTGAAAAGTTGAACATTAATGTTGTGCATTTTCGAATATTTTGGAATGGTTAGGGAATAATTTCTCACGAATTGCTTTATATGCACTTTCAAAACTTGAACACGTCATTTTTTAATATTTTGGAATGATACCACGCGCAAGCGCCCTGCGCTACGTTGGAGTGACACCTCGCGCAAGCGCCCTGCGATACGTTGGAATGACACCTCGCGCAAGCGCCCTGCGCTACGTTGGAATAACACCTCGCGCAAGCGCTCTGCGCTACGTTGGAATGACACCTCGCGCAAGCGCCCTGCGCTATGTTGGAATGACACCTCACGCAAGCGCCCTGCGCTACGTTGGAATAACACCTCGCGCAAGCGCCCTGCGCTACGTTGGAATGACACCTCGCGCAAGCGCCCTGCGCTACGTTGGAATGACACCTCGCGCAAGCGCCCTGCGCTAAGTTGGAATGACACCTCGCGCAAGCGCCCTGCGCTACGTTAGAATGACACCTTGCGCAAGCGCCCTGCGCATCGTTGGAATGACACCTAGCGCAAACGCCCTGCGCTCTGGTGGAATGACACCTCGCGCAAGCGCCCTGCGCTCCGTTTCAATGACACCTCGCGCCCTGCGCTCCGTCTTACGAATTTTCGTCTTACGATCAGGACACGTGACCCTGACGCGAGTTTTTTTTTTACCCGTCCCACGAAAAGTGCACAACGCCGCTAAAGAAGTGTTCACTTCAGAAATAAATAGCCTAATATTTTATTACACACAATATTAGATCTTCACGAAAACTGATTTCTCGTAAATGCTATTTATATTTATTTAAATCAATTAAGCCAATAGAGTACTAGGACATGATAATAATGATTTAGTATCGTAACACAGTTAGGCCTTACTGTTTTGTTAGGATAAGGCCGCCAGCCTATGAAGAGGGTAGGGTTATGCTAACATAACAACTCACACACGAAATATCTAACTGTTGTAATATATTGGACTCGTGGATATTTGTTTTTTTTTTATATCTTATAGGCTAGCGTTTGATCACTATCACACCTGTTGTTAAGTGATGATGCGGTCTTAGATGGTAAGCACGCTGGGCCTAGAATGGGACTGGCTCTTAAGGATAGCCGGAACACACTAGATGTCCGGCGACAGATTTTCTAACTTGAGGGTGGTAGCTGGCCAGGCGGACACTATATAGTGTCCTACCACCAGGCAAATATAAACGTTTCAACGAGTGAATTTTTGAAAAATAAAAACAAAAAACCCGAGCGACTTCGCGAAAAGTGAATACTTTGTTGTTATATTTTAACATTTTCTCAGTCCTAATTAAATTTAAACACATGAATTATAATATATTTTTGTAATTACCGTTTAATTTCTTTATTCTCATGCACTGTTCAATAGGTATGTTAAAAAAAAATTAAATACTTAGGGTCAGTTCACACTGCGACGCGACGCAATGCGACGTAACGGAGTTTCTGGTTTCGGGCGGCGCAGCGGGAAGCCTCGTGACAAAAAATTGAACTTTGTTAACTACACAATAAGAAACACATTTCATTGAGATAATTCAGCCGCGCCGTACGTCTCGCCTCGCGCGGTGCTGCTTGAAGCTGCCAAATTAACTCAATGAAATGTGTCATTTTGTGTGGTAAATAAAGTTCTTTTTTAGGGTTCCGAACCCAAAGGGTCTCAACGGAACCCTATTACTGAGACTCCGCTGTCCGTCTGTATGTCTGTCTTTCTATCTGTCTGTCTGTCTGTCCGTCTGTCACCAGGCTGTATCTCATGAACCGTGATAGTTAGACGGTTGAAATTTTCACAGATGATATATATAAGATTTATAGATTATCGTGATTACCTTAATCTTGGAATCCGAATCTGAATCTCGGAAACCGCTCCAACGTTTTTATAAAATTTAGTATACAGGGGATTTCGGGGGCGATAAATCGATCTAGCTAGGATTCATTTTTAGAAAATGTTGTTTTATTCGTGTTTTCAATAATCAACTTTATCGATAATCAACTTAAAATATGACTCTTCCCGACATCTATTGGCGAGTAGAAGTAGTTTTAGTGTTATTTTACTTGGTGGCGTTAGAAGTTCGTTAGATGGCGTTCGGAACCCTCCGTGTGCGGGACAAAAGTCTGACTCGCACTTAACCAGTTTTTTTATTTCACTCTTTTAATAAGTGCGTGCCGCGTCTTGTCGCGGTCTGAGCAGACCCTTACAATTTATACGCCATAAAAAATATAGACCAGCGTTTCACCACTATTTTGCCTGCTAGTAAGTATAGTCCCCGTCACGAGAAGCTATAAATTATGTAAACAAGTGTTCACGAGTTCACAACATTTGGACCAACAAAAAAAATGAATTTGTGAAAGTAAACTGGAAACTCGAATGACGCGTTTATTTCAAAATGGCGTCCCGATAGTTTACAATCCCTGCGTCCGGTACCAAGAAAAACAAACGATAGCGATTTGCGTCGTTAAAATATGATCCGACTAAATTAAATAGGTTGTTACTTTCATATAACCCGTCTATATTTCATGTCGATTGAATATGGTCAATTTATTATTATCTCGCAGTATAAAATGTTTACTTAGTAAAAGATGTTTGTTAACATAATTTATAGCTTCTCGTGACGGGGACTTTAGTGATAATTATGGTCGAAGACGTGAACTAGGTTTAGAATATTTTGACTCTCAGGGGCTGCGTACCACCGGAAAACAGTAAGGCTATAACGGCAGAATATCTCATTGATGGTGGTTTGCTACTTTTTGGCAGCAAGTCACGCGGGAAATCGATATAATATTATGCTCCTACCACCTGTAGTACTAACACCACTCAAAACTATTTCATTAAATCCTTCTCCTAAAAGTCAACGAGAACTTCTCCTGAAAGTCATAAAACGTGCATGCAAGTTGTAAAATTGGTCGAGAAGACAAAGACACCATCACAGAACTACAAACACATTTCAACATTAGTAAATAATGGAGCTACGTGTTTGTATGAAAATACTGCTGCTTTGTTGAGAGTAGAATAATCACCATTTATTTCAGACCGAATGCAATAAGCTCAGCATTACATCTTAGAGTAAAGAGTTCACAGACATATTATGTAGTGTTGGTGGTGGTACGATCTGAAGTAAGCATTCTAACGTCGGTATTATGGAATGCTTAGAATTAGAATTGACTTTTAGCTTAGAATGAGGTCATTTAATTACCAGAGGTGAATCTAAGATTTTTTTAAATATATAAAAGCTTACTAGGAATGGTATATATAATGGGTAGCACATTACTAGTAGTCTTGTTAACCCCTCGAACTTAGCTAAATATGCATGTGTCTGCAGTGGGTTCACGTCTATAGTGCAATAAGTGGGGATCGAACTCACGACCTCTCGATCGCCAGACCGGCGCTTTGGGATGTTGCCGGATTAGCGTTTTTGTGTCATTATTTAATATGGACCTCACACTTTTGAAATTCAAATTTAAGTAATTGTTATTAATCAAGGATTTCATGCGTATAGAACTTATATACAATAAGGACCGCATTAATTGGCTGCAGGTGGAAAAAGCTAGCAACGCTGTCAGACACGATTGGGACATCATTAGTCAAATATAGTAATACTAGAAGTGCCCCGCGGCTTCGCCCGCGTTAAATACTCCTTTTATTTACTTAAAACTTTTCTTTTGTCAAAACGATTCTATCATTAAAAACATCAAATATTAATTCGGATCATCAAATATCAAATTGGATCACCCGTTTTCATGGTATCGCATGACTAAGGCAAATCGGGATTCATATTTATAAAACCCGAAAAACCCAAATTTTAATAATTTGTTACCTATACCATTTCAAAAAATCATACAACACGTACTTACTTATTTATTTACAGAAGTTCTTATGTGTAAAATTCGAATAAAACAGACTATCTCGTCTTGTTTCGCCATACAAACTTTGAATCCCCGTTCCGTATACGGGAGGAATTTTTTGAAAATCTTTTCTGAGCAGATACCTACGTCATAAAAACTATCTGCATTCTAAATTTCAGCGCAATCCGAAACAATGTTGATTTTCAGACTTTGTTACCCCAGTTTGGGTGAACAGGGGTAGCTAAGTCTGCAAATCAAACTACCTACCCTAAGAGGGTTTTTAGGGTGGCATTTTGAATTATTTCAGACTTTGTTACCCCACCCTCTTGGGGGGGAATTTCGAAAAAACCTGAAACATGTATTTCATTATTTATTTACTTAAGTACTTGTTACCCCCGAAGACCCCCCGTTTCTTCCCCTAAAGGGCTAAATTTTGGAAAATTATTTCTTAGTACACCTTTACGTACTGAGACAAATATACCCTCCAAATGTCAAGTCTCTACGACCAGCGGTTTAGGCTGTGCGTTGTCTGTCAGTCAGTCAGTCAGTCAGTCAGTATGTCAGGATAAAGGTTCTTATAGTATTAGATATATGACAACTGCCCGCGGATCACGGCCTTGACCGTCACAGTACTTGTGTGGACGAAGCTTATTGCTATAGCTAGTAATTCAGAGCTTCTCAGGTGGCAAATAGCTTTGAGCTCGAAATACAAAGCATTTAATATATAGCTTCACCTTTAGTTACCCTGACCTGACTAATTGCACTGCTGTTTACAGTCTTTAGTACATTTCTGTACTTTCAATTATTACTTATGTAGATAAATCTTCTTTTATACCTACACAATTTGATTTTTGTAATAAGTAGAATATTATTTTATAGCTTTACAATCATATCCACCCTGAGGTTTTCTGTAAAAGCTCTATTATTATAATATTATTATTATCCCATTCTAAGTCTAGCGTGCTACAATCCTCAACCGCATCATTACTTACCAACAGATAAGGCCAAATGAGTGGGCAAAAGCGCCTTGCGCCTATGTGCTATACAAAAAACTAATACACATTTATATTATTTTTCTACCTGCATTCATGGTGTTTGACCACAGTGGTGAGCGTATAATATCAATGTATTACCTGACATGCTAACAAAAAGTAGCTTACCACCATTAGGGTAATCATTTGCCACAATTATATTACAGTGTAAGCATAGACCTTAGAGTCAGACCATTCTAGGCTAAGGAATTGAACCACCCTTGATCGCATCATCGCTTACCACCAGACGATCTAGTGGTCAAAAGCTAGCCTATCAGTAATAAAAAATATATATAATTACTCTAAGCGATGAGACTATTTTTTTCTCTATTGCAAATTTTAATAAGATTCGATTCTATTTTGAAGTTACCAAAAAGTTAATGTAAAAGAAAATACTGGCAACAACAAAAATTGCATGACACGACAAGGTACTAATAATAATTAGATTTCTTTTACGAATGTGTCCGTACGAGAGTAAATCACGCCATCTGTGCTTTTATTGTTTGCTTTCATCCAAATTGGAATAATAAATTGATTCATTTGAATAAAACAAAGTAAATCAACTATGGTAGTAGCATATTAGTATTATGTATTGTGAAAGAAAACGCAATGCGTTACTTTTTATTTTAATTTATTTATTTGGCCCACAAAACAGATATATTATATAACTAGCCACAGAATTACACAACAGTTAGTTATGGATAGCCAGAATTTTGCATGTCACTGCACTGCGCCTGTTACCTCGAGACATAAAAATGTTAAGTCTCACATGCCCTGTGATTTCACTGGACCCTTTGCCATTCAAATCAAAACACATTACTCTTACTCTTGATAACAGTTTAACAACAGTTACTCTTGAATTTTCAACATTAAACAGATTATAATATCGTTTAAAAACTAAAAAAGAACCGACTTCAATGCCGCGCTATTCATTTTCAGTACCAATTTTGAGGTGTTTATCTCAATATATCTGGAGATACTTATCAGACCTCAATAAAATTACCATGGTACCACACTTGGGATATTTCCTTTCCAACAAAAAAAGAATAATCAAAATCGGCTCATACACGACGAAGTTATCCGCGGACAAACATAAATATATATATATACGGTCGAATTGAGAAACCTCCTCCTTTTTTTGAAGTCGGTTCAAAATGTATGTTATTCTATATATCATATCAGGATGTTTCATTTAGTATCCTTTCTCGAGAGAGGATAAACAATGCTTTTCTAAATAATGTTCAAAACCACGATTAATGACATAGATCTGATCGTTATGAGTTCTTAAAAGATTGTTTTAGTGACGACACGTACGAACAACTGGTTTGAAGGTCATTCTTTATATCAACGTAGGCTTAATTAAATATTTGATCAGCTATTTTTGTCTTATCACGTTCCTTGCTTCGACACTATCTTAGTCCATAATTATTGTCTGATATATTAGTTAAAAGCTTGTCTTTTTAACCCCCTACGCAAAAACACGAAGGGGTGTTATAAGTTTGACTTCTGTATCTGTGTGTATGTGTGTTTCTGTTTGTTTTTTTTTTGTTTGATGGGTGTCTTAATCGAGGTCGTTCTTAGCCAGGGAGCATAGCTAAATATTATTGTGAAGCCTATCAATTATACCTGTAAAGATATAAACACGAAACATGACTGCGTAGAATCGTATAAGTACAAAGAGTAACTTGTGAAACGTGTCATTTGTCATTATGAATAGCCCCTGGGGCTCAATTCAAAGGGTGTGGATTTCAATGACGCAGCATTGTGTAAATGGGGGTAGTTCCGATTGAATGGGAAATCAAATCATGCTTTCTAGTAGGGCATCGATATGACAATTTCTAAGTAATCATTTTGTGTCAGTTCCGAATTATGGCCTCGTCACATTTGACTATTATATTTGATCGAGGAGAACTAACTGTCTTACAATAAAAACAACCACGTCATTTCCACAGGGTATCACGTTTATAATACGAGTACATAAATTCAAATTTTAAAACCACCCCCGATAGATCTATGTGTAATATGATAGATATAGATCTATGTGTATTTGAGACTATTCCAATAAGCCTAAACTTGACATATCTGCTGTAAGTTCGCGAGGAGTTGAACATTCAGCAGATTTTATGATTGATTATTTATGATGATTTAATTTTCAGCAACAGGTCAAATACTACAATGCTCTTACAATATGTTCGTTGAAGTAAGAGGATACCAATTTTCGAATTTATCAGACCTATAAAAGTTGATTTCATAACGTCATCAACTAGAAAAAAGCTCATAGTTTTAAAACGGCTGAACGGATTTTCATAAATCAAAACTAAGATCACTCTCGATTAAGACACCTGTCAATCAATAAAAACCAAATCAAAATCGGTTTACCCGTTTGGGCGCTATGATGCCACATACTCATATACTATGGGGGTTAAAAAAATTCAACCACGCCCTGGCTTTGATTTAACTCGGTAACTTGAGATTTTATTGCAGTTCTCATTTATTTTACGAAGTAAATCTTGTCTTATCTTGTTTTGTGAAATCTCGGGTTTATGCGAATAAACTCGTCATCGGTGAGATACAGCCACATCTCTGTGCAAAAGTCATGGAAAATTTCATGAAAAGAGTAACGGCCTGTCATCGGAGCCGTGGGGGTCATTTGCCGGATATTTTATACCATACTTAATTGAAACATGTCTTCTTTCCAATACAATAAAATTATCACAACTCTGTCACAAAATACTTGTTTTTATTTTAAAATGAAAAAGTGCACTCTTACTAAGACACCCGTTAATATATACGCTAGATGTCAAGTCACGTGCTCTGCAAACTTTTTACCCACGATCTCGCTTTACGAGGAAATTGTACCTTTGTGATTTTAGTGCGCAGAAAACTTGCCACTGATTTGCCTTTGGGGACTTACGAGTAAATTGTTAAATAGTACCTTATAGTAGGTTTATGGCTATACATTTTGAACCAACTTTACAAAAAAGGAGGAGAAAGTTCTCAATTACGCCCAGAGTTTTTTATTTAGGACAAACTCCGTCCTCTTTTAACCGAATTGGAATTTTTTTGAAGTGAAACTTCTTTTTGCCTTCTGGGTTAAATTTGACGGAAATGACGTAGCGTCACAGTCCGAAGACAGCGGCAGTGACGTAAGCGTCATGTTACATTTTATATCTATCAACGCCCTCTATTGTAGAACGGCGTATCTACGAAGACGTATTCGGTAAAATTCAACAGATAAAGTATTAAAAAAAATACTTAGTGATGATTAGATATAAATTGAATGAATTTGGAAGTTTCACTTTTAACGCGTAGAATTCTACGCAACCTTTTCTTGTTTGACGGATTATGTTTCCCGTTTGGTCTAATTGTAATTTTATCAAGATCTTATAAGTATATCTAGAGATAGATAAACACCTCAAACTTAGTACTAAAAATGACTAGCACGGCATTTGAAGTCAGTTTTTTTCGTTTTGTAAACGATCCTAAATTATTTCAGAATATATATGTATGGAAGAACATTTGAGATAGTTGCGCTCTGTATATTGGACTAAATACATTTCTCTAAAGGGCGGACACACCGCGGCGTCCTGCGATCTGCGGGCGCGATCTCAGTACATTTAAATTGATTTCTGATCGCGTTTGGTGTGAACCAGTCGATACAATTACTACTGCGCTATCTGATCGCCGCCTAGATCGCGCACGCAGGACGCCGCGGTGTGTCCGCACCTTAACGCCTCGACTCACTGACGGCTTTAAATTCCAAACAAGCACGACTTCCTCTCAAATGGCATCTTCATTTAGCATCAGGTGAGATAGCGGTATAGTCCTTATCTGTCAGACGTAAAAAAGGCTCTACCAACAAAACTATTTGATCAGACTCATAAAAACTACTTACAAAATAAACCTCGTGAAAAGGTAAAACGAATACGGTTTTACAGAATGACATAAAAAAATCTACAAGCAAATATGTTACTAAAATGTAGAAATATAATATAAGAGATCGCTTAAAAGCCAACTTTATTTGCGAAATACTCAAAAGTTTTACTATGATGAGAAAGCACTCAAAGCACTCCAATAGAAAAGACTAACGTTTGAGTTTTGCTGCAATTTGCCAGCGAAATTCATGAATCCATTTCGGCAATGCATTTCAAATAAAAGTCGAAATAACATGCTTTCGGAAATGTAAGCGTCTAAGATGGAGATCGTTCACATGATATTATGAATAACTTTCGATATATTTTACAATATTGAGTTTGTGTTCGCTCGTATCTGATATTGAATCGATGCCGGAATTACTGAAATGTTTGTACGTCTGAGTAGGTAGCGTACTTATCAGATCTCTATAAAATTACAACGGGGCCAAACGGAATGTATACTCTCAAACAAAACATAATTTTTTAAATCGTTCGTGAAATGGCGGAGTTCTGGGGTAACAACTTTGAGTATTTAGCCTGAATACTCAAAGGGTAACAAACATAAAAAAGTATAGGCAAATTGAGAACCTCCTCATTTATTGTGAAGTCAGTTTCAAAAACATACAAAAAAATTAAGAACCTCCTCCTTTTTGGAAATCTGTTGAAAATAATTTAAGATCATTTACAAAACGAAAAATACCAGTTGCGCTGGGAAGCGCGGGCAATACAACGTGCGTTGCCGCCATCCTAGCCGCTCCCAGACGATGACCTACGTAATAGGTTGAAACCTGGTCGGAGCATATCCGAAGTAAATACACGCGAACAAAAGCCGGTACGTTCACATTAAAAAATACCGACTTCAAATAGCGCGTCAATAATTTTTGGTACCAAGTTTGAAGTGTTTATCTTATCTCTTAAGATACTCGTCAAGTCTTGATAAAATTACAATGGAATTAATGGATTTAACGGAAAGTATACTCTTTCAAACAAATAATAGAATTTTCGCAATAGGGCAAGAACTGACGACGGCGTTCTGAAAAAAAAACATACAAAAACATATTGAAAACTGTTTTTTTTTTTTAATCAGTTGAAATTTTATTTTTCAAATAAACTGTCTAAGCTAGTCAATGTTATAATTTAAATTTTATTATAAGTAATCTAAACCTAATTTATTCGTAAATTATCTTTTATTCGTAACAGAGTTTGTAATAAACAGTCTACAGGAATTAATTACAGTCATATGTAAAGTGAAGTTACATTAGAATGACTAATTTACATGCTGATGTGTAGAGTCTCCGTTTCTCATTGCCAATGGGTACTCCAAGAAATATCAAACACATTTAAATACTGCGCGTAATTAATTATATTACGTGAAGATGAATGGTATTGTCCCGGCAAGGACCCTGCATTATTAAACTGAGCATTGTCCTTCAACGATCTGCTCTGCTTGAATATTGAATAGAAATATTTATAAGATGGCCTTAAGATATGATTATAATTGAATAAGATGAGCTAATTACGATGGTGATATTATTAGAAATATAATTGAGTAACAGTGTCTTTATTAAAGCTTGCTCAAAAGAAAATGAGAAACCAGATCATTTTACCGCACATTCCAAACCTAAACCCTATGATTTTTTTTTTTTTTATATATATAGAACTGGGCAGCACTTGACCACTATTTCACCTGAAGTTAAGTGAAGATGCGGTCGATGATGGAGCGCGCTTACCCAAAAGATATTCACTCGCGATTTGAAGACCCCCATATTGTATTTAGCCGGAAACACAGACTCAGGCAGATAGATATAGATATTTTGATAGAAGAAGACCTTTGCATTTATTCAGTACTAGATTAGATGGAATTTATTGAAACATTTTATGTAACAGAATGCAAATATATATATATGGCTATAAGAGCCTTTATAAAAATAATTCGTCGGAGTATAACTTTAAATAAGGTGCGAAATGGTATAATTAGAGATTTTCTGACATCAGACGAGCCCAATTATATCAGAGCAGCAACCTTTTCAAATCAACGCTAAATTGTTCCGGACCTTTGCAATCAGCATTTCAATTGGGGAAACCAATGAACGTGTTCATTTCATTTAACCTTTCTCAAAGTCTGGCTAGATCAATAAAATTTAGCTACAGTAATTAGTCATGAACATAGGGCTTTAAGAAAGTCTTGTGGGGATACTTTTTATCTCGGACCAAGCCGCCGTAGATTATATCTTGAGAAGGAGGTTCTCAATTAGATTGTGTTTTTTTAACCGACTTCACAAAAAAGGAGGAGTTTATAGATTTGAGACGGGAATTTAACGTGCCTTAGGCGATGTTGATATAGCGATCGACATATGTTTCGGCCTCATCCGGAGGACTTCTTCAGGATCTTGAGTGCGGGGCGCTCGCCGACGCGTTCAGCCTCGCACTGCGGGCCACTGCTCGTGCAGCGCGGGCGGACGGAGCGGGCGGTGGCAGTGGCGGCGGCGGTGGTGTTGGTGGGGGGTGATGATGCGGTGTACATATTGGAGGCGCGGGATTAGGTTGGAGGGCTTCGTCTTCATCACTGCTGTTCTCTTTAGACGAAACCACATCTAACCGGCAGACGGAACTCAAGGTGTCCTCCTCACTGTTGCCACTGGTGACGTGCTTTCCATGAAGAACGGTTTTCCACGTATGTGACAGGTACCACCCTCTGTCTCTGTTGAAGTTACGACGACGACTGACAATGAAGTTACGATGACTGACAATGGCTTCTCGGATTTTGCGGGGCACAAAGAGCTTTTCACGCGCCAAAATCCGTGCCTTGTCAAATCTGATGTAGTGCGTCGTCCCAGATGTGAGAGCGTGCTCTGTCACCGCCGAGCTGCCGCTGTCCACGTTCTTCATGTAAGCAATGTGTTCTCTGAGTCTTGTGGACACGTTTCTTCTGGTCTCGCCTACATAGCTTGCACCACAGTCGCAAGGAACGACGTAGACCCCAGGAGCTCCTAAGGGATCCTTATCCTTTGGAGAGCGCAACATTTCTTTATTTGACAGTTTTTTCTTCTTCTTTTTTTAATGTTTGTTACCTCAGAACTCCGTCAAATCTTAACTGAGTTTAAAATATTTTTTTCGTTTGAGAGATTATGATTTCCGTTTAGTCCCATTCAAATTTTATCGAGCTATGACAATTATCTCCGGAGATATGAGATAAACAATATAAGCAAATTCGTATACTTAGATGACATGATTATAACTAGCCAGTACTTTGACTATCGCGGCATGTGAAGTCGGTTTTTTCATTTAGTACGATCATAAACTATTTGCGTAAAGTGGTTCTTCTTAAATTATAGATTTTATCAAGAGGTTAAAATAAATCTTGGTATAATTACGAATATACCGGATTTAAAAAAAATCACAAATTAAAATAATATGTGCAATAATAAACTTAGTATTAATGTAAAACATATTACAAATTGAAGTAAAAATGTACAGAATTTACAACATAAACTAGTACGCCAAGCAATTTATTATTATTACTATTATTTTTATATCTTATAGGCTAGCGTTTGAACACTATCTCACCTGTTGGTAAGTGATGATGTGATCGAAGATGGTAAGCACGCTAGGCCTAGAATGGGAACTGGCTCTCAAGGGTAGCTGCCGGAACACATTAGATGTTTGGCGACAAATTTTCTAACTTGAGGGTGGCAGCTGGCTAGGCGGACACTAGATAGTTTCCTACCACCATGCGGGGGTTTTTCCTTCACCGGAGGGCCACTGTGAGAAGCGCACTTAAATTTTTCTATAGAAAAATCCATTGGTGCACGGCGGTTTGAACTTGGTACCACGGCATCAAAGCCGACCGTTCTCCCGATTACGCCACCGGGCCCTCTTATATTCTCTTAAAGTTAAACCTCAACCACTCTCTTTCAAACAGATGTATTCACAAACAAGTAGAACGAAACTGTGCGTTCTAAATAAAGCTAAAACCTTTATACTGGGGTTAGAAATATATAACACGTTAGTCCATCCGCTTCATAAACAATGTAGAGAGGAAACGCGACGGTTGGCGGTTAACTATTTAAACTTCAGTGGAGCGTAACGGGTCGCTTAGTGTTGGGGAAACGGTCCTCTCATAAATGAATAATAATCCTCTTAGTACTTATACAAATCTCGAGCTTTCGGTTTGGGAAATAAATGAATGAAGTGATCTTGGGAGACATTTTTTATATTTTTTTATGATACTACAAACATGTTTTTTAGTATATAATATAATTTATAATTTTAAAAAAACTTCTTAAAACTAAGCAAATTTAATTTATCGCCTTATAAAAAATGTACACAATGGACGCCAAAGGAAAAGAATAAGCCTTCAAAAAAAAAAAGGAAAAAAGCAAAGATATCATAAAAAGTGAGCCTTAACTACCCCATGGTCCTTTCTACTTTTAATTTTAAGCGAGATTTTAGTTCAAATAAAGGGTGAAATGAAAGGATTCTAACTGATACCAAGAACTTAGTTGGCACAACGATTTAATTCTGAAATGTTGGCCATTCCTGGTCAAACAACTGATAAAGCTTTATTAAATGTTGTGGAAATAAAGATAGAATAAATTAATTTCTCGTCAGCTTTTATGGGTTTGTTGTCACAAATTTCGTGTTATAATCAGTTGGAATTAAATCCTTTACGTTTCGTTTTTGGCAAACGGAAAAGCGGAAACTCAATCATGCGTGGCAAAGGATTGGAAGGAAACAAGGGGATTTGTGGTGTTATCATCAAAAGCTATGTTTTATACTAAGAAAAAAGAAAATAAAATACGAATACAAATAGAAGTTACTGAAACTGTTGCGTGCGCGTTCACGATCTGATTTTCAATCGTTTTCTGATCGCCATAGATCGCGTTTGGTGTGAACCAGTCGGTACAAATACTACCGCGCTAGCTGCTCGCCGCCTAGATCTAGATGGGGATGTGGAGGGGATGGGGATGTGGAGGGGATGAGGAAGTGAGGGGACGGGGAAGGCAGGGGAGGGGAGGGGAAGTGAGGGGAAGGGGAGGGGAGGGGGAGAGGAGGGGGAGGGGAGAGGAGGTGGAAATGAGGGTAAGGGGGAGGGGAAGGTGGAGGGGAGGGGGGATTAGCGTGGCATGGTACGGTGCGGTGTAGTTGGGATACGATGTGTCTAATTTGTAAATGCTACCCAAAGACACTATTCCACGCGGACGAAGTCGCGGGCGCAGCTAGTAAATTATATAGCGACGTTATCGTCGAAGATGGTGAACACGCTAGGCCGAAAATAGTCTCACAATTTTAAAACTTTGGATTTTTAGAATATCGGCAGTACAGCTAGGCTATTCTGTAAGCTATCTCGACAGCGGAATCCGCGGTGAGATTCAAATTTCGTACTACGAAATTCAATCGTATCACGTTTGTAATACGGTTGAATTTCGTGGCACGAAATTCAAATCTCACCGCGGATTCCGCTGTCGAGATAGCTTACTGAATAGCCTAGCCGTACTACGTCCATTAGCTAGAGATATAAAAATGGTGTACCACAAACTGTATAATTTTGTTAATAACTGTGTTATAACAACTGACTGTTTTATTTATCATAAAATATATGTTTTCCCTATTGCCGTTGGTCTCGCCATAATTTGAGAACGGCTGGACTGATTTGGCAAATTCTTTTTTGTCTTTGTAATTGTCAGGAAAAGATTTTTGTAAGAACAGTTTAATATAAACGAAAGTTCATATATTTTAATTAATTAATGACTATAATGAAATATATATTAATAACAATACAAAATACACAATATTTAATACCTAAACTATAAATAAAAGACAGAACCTAAGTTAAAAGCATTTTCAACATAGACGAAGCCACGGGGCGCAACTAGCTATATAATAAATGAATTCTAGCATAGCAGCCGGAAGACCCGTTTCAAGCGGTGTCACTGAACAACAACTTGCAAAGTTTGGAAACTTGGAAGTCAGATATCAAAACATGATGTTAAACTTCGGTCACCTGTTGTCAAGAAACTTTGGATGTGTTTAATGAATATTATAAGTAAGGTTAGGAGCCGAGACGTAGAAACTCACAGTTTGACTGGTCCACCAATTTAAAGTCGCTCAGCGAACTCTGGAGAGAGCTATGCTCGGTATTTCTCTACGATCGAATCCGGAACGAAGTAATTCGCCAGAGAATTAAAGTTATCGACATAGCTCAACGGATTAATAAACTGAAGTGGCAGTAGGCTGGTCATATCTGCCGCAGGACTGGTAACCCTTGGGGTAGACTTGTTGTAGAGTGGAGACCGCGAATCGGCAAACGTAGCGTAAGACGTCATGTTACTAGGTGGAGCGACAACATACGGAAAGAGATGCAGGGCAGTGACTGGAAAAGAAGAGCCGAAGATCGGACTCAGTGGTGCATCTTGGGACAAGCCTACGTCCAGCAGTGGACTGACACTGGCTGATGATGATAATTAGTAAGGTTATATAGCTAACTCTATTTTGAAATTTGATTTTGTTTTGTAAGGCAAAGTGACTGGGTGTTATTGTAGAATGTTCGATGAATCTTCTGATATAGTAGTATATAGTTTATGGTGGCAGTGTAAGAAAGAATGAAGGAAAGAAAAAAAATCATTTACTTAACACTGTACACAGATTTTTTTTATATCTTATAGGCTAGCGTTTAACCACTATCTCAACTTTTGCTCAGTGATGATGCCACAGATCTATATATAGATATCTGTAGATGATGCCGTCGAAGATGGCCTAGAACAAGCAGGCTATGCCTAGAATGGGAACTGGCTCTCAAGGATAGCTGCCGGAACACATTAGATGTTTCGCGACAGATTTTCTAACTTGAGGGTAGTAAATTGTTAAACACAATCCAAAATTTCATCGTACCGACGGGACTTGAACCCGCAACCTCCGGAATAACATGTTCCGGTGCTTTGCCAATTAAGCCACGGTAACGATACTTCGCACCGTGGCTTAATTGGCAAAGCACCGGAACATGTTATTCCGGAGGTTGCGGGTTCAAGTCCCGTCGGTACGATGAAATTTTGGATTGTGTTTAACAATTTACAAAAATATAAAGTGTGAAACACTTCAAAGAAACATAATATTTGAGGGTAGTAGCTGGCCAGGCGGACACTAGATTGTGTCCTACCACCATGGGGGGCTGTCAGTTTCTTAACAATGTTTTTCCTTCACCAGAGGGCCACTGTGAGAAGCGCACGTACATTTTTCTATAGAAAAATCCATTGGTGCACGGCGGAGTTTGAACTCGGTACCTCTGGTATCAAAGCCGACCGATCTACCGATTACGCCACCGCGCCCTTAAATAATAGAAAATAGAAGAAAGGAATAGAGAAATCTCGATTGCTTAATACAACAATTAAATGGGTACAGTGCTGAAAATGTCGACACAGCATAATGCAGAGTCTCTACATAGTGCACACCCAGCGCTGGTTTTCAGTCACAACCTGGAGGTGGAAAAACTCAGTTCTTTTAGTGTCGGAAACTACTACTGAAAAGTGTTTGGTAAAATTTCAATATACAAACATCACTTTTTATCAGATTGGTACCAAATTTCCAATAAAACCTAATATCTGGCAGGTATTCAATCGAGATGATAAAAATATCAAAATTACATTTACCCGAGATATTTAGGTCTAAGTATTTGGCAGTGAACCAACTGAGTTCTCATGAAGTTTATACAACAAAATTGAGTTAGATTTCAGACATCGAATGACATTTTCAGGGTTTAATAACGCCGTCTCAAGTAATGCTAACTGGTTATTTAAATTGGTGGATAGAGGGATTTTCAATTAACCAAACGTACTGACTTTATTTTATTTCGTCTTTTACCCATGAAGCGGTTTGATTTCACATTTATCATAAGCACTGCCAAGGAATAGAATTTCTTGCCCGAGTTTCCCGACTCCTACTATCTGGGGGTCTTCAAATTGCATGTGAATATCTTCTATTTTACACACCTTTCACACGGCAGTCCAGTTTTTAACAGGATCCCGTTTTCTGCAGGATCCCGTTTGATGGCGAATGTGTTTATATGCTAGCGTTCACACGAGAATCCCGCATGCGGGATCCTGCAAAAAACTGATCCGGTCGAATTGTGTCATTCGGTCTTGTCACTAGAAACTAGATCCGAAGTCCAGTAAAAAGCGAGATCCCGTTTAATCACTCATATATTTTAATAGCAGTGTTCACACGGCAGTCTAGTTTTGCGGGAACAGCATTTTACTGAATCCTGCAAAACTGAACTGCCATGTGAACACAGCGTCCAGTTTAGCAGGATACCGTAAAAAGCCGATCCTGCAAAACTGGACTGCCGTGTGAAAGAACTGTAGTGGTATCTTCTAGGCAAGCGTGCTACATCTTGGGCCTTATCATTACTTAACATTAGTAAAGTCATTTTTGTGTCAAGTCATGTTTGTTGCACCGGTGGAACAAGTCTCTTCTTATCTTCTTACTTCTTCTCTTCTTACAAAGGTCATGATTACATTATTCCAGTAGCATTCCAGCGCTGTATTCAATCGCTGGACTGGAATAATGTGAACCGGCACTGAAATGTTCTTATTCCAGCGAGCAATCCAGTGTTGAGTGACTAAATTGACGATTTACTTTTTAATTCCAGCGCTACTGGAGTAGTGTTAATGGCCATTCCAGTACCAGATTATATTTTTAATACGCTTTTATTAGCTTCAGACGTATGTATGTTTGTATGTTAGTATGTAACGGAATCTTTGAACATGATTTTAACCCCCTTCAAAACGTCGAATAACTCGAAATTTGGCACACTTATTAAGGACCGATGACAATAAATAAATTTAAAAAAAAATTTAAAAAAAAATCGACTAAAAAATGAAAAATAAATAATAGTTTAAAAAAACTAAACAAATACGCTTTTATAGAAAATCCAACTAAAAAATAGAAAATAAAGTTTAATCAATTTGAATTAAAAATGATTTTATTGTAAAAAAAGCGTGGGGTGCTTTTCAGGGTATTATCAAAATAACCCTTCTAGTCATATCTGTTCATAAAATATTTGGAACTATTGATACCATGCACCCCACGCTTTTTTTTTACAATAAAATCATTTTTTCTTACACTATTTTTAATTCAAATTTATTAAAATTTATTTTCTATTTTTTAGTTGGATTTTCTATAAAAGCGTATTTTTTTAGTTTTTTTAGACTATTATTTATTTAATAGTAAAAACACTTTGGGTTTTGGCGGGAAAGCGAAAGTATTTGTGAGTGCTTTCATTGCATTTTCCTTAAATGTGTGTTCTTCCCCGAGGTAATGTATAATAAATTTGTATTATTAACCATTAAGTGCCGGTGAATGTGTATAAGTGTAGGGAAGCAGCATAATGTTGACAAACATGCCATTTTGTGTTCACAACAAAACAGTAGTATATGAAAACACTATTGTACGCACTCATATTTGACAGTCAATAAATATGTCAAGCAATTGTCATTACTGACAGTATTAGACATTTTTAAAATCTACATGACTTGAATTCACAAAAACTTGAAGAATTTTATACTTGACACTGGCTAAATACACTAAACGTATGCAGTCATAATTATACAAAAAAAAATTACGTGATAATTCGAATATTGTAATGCTATCCACACATGGGAAGAATTTTTGTACTTGACACTGGCTAAATACACTAATCGTGTGGAGCGATGACCCTTATTAATTTGCGGTTTACCGTATGGACGGGATAAACAATTGAACATCAAATGATTGGCAGTTTTTTAACTCAGGAACATTTTGGCAAAATAATTCGTCTTATATATTTTTTTAGGTCAATCATTTCTTGTTTTTAATACTTATTATCCTATTCCTGACAAAGACAATTCCAAAAATACAAAAATCATAAACATTGGTCCAGCCGTTCTTGAGTTATAAGTGTAGTAACCAACACGAATTTATTTTATATATATAGACTAGCAGCCCGCCCCGGCTTCACACGGGTAGAACATATATGCCTACAAAATTTGCATCAGTTTGTTGCATCGAATATAAAATATGAACATATTTAACAATCATCGTCATATTTCATCCAATTCACACAAAACCTTAACGAATTATGCACCTAAACCTTCCTCGTAAACACTCTGGCTATTGGTAAAAACCGCAGGATAATCCGTTCAGTAGCTATTGAGATTATTGCGAACAGACAGACAGACGCAGTGATGGACTTTGTTTTATAATACTTACGTAGTGATATTGGACGGCCCTTTGGCGTAAAGGATAGTTACCCTGATTCTGACCCGACGGTCGTTGGTTCTAATCCTAGCTATATACTTACCAATGAAAGTTTTATGTGCATTCATGAATCATGGGTTTTTATAAAAAGTTAGTGGGATCATCAAATCTACCAAAAAGTAGCTTACCACCAAGGAGAACATCTGCCGCCTTAACCTTACGGCGTTCCCCGACTCAAAAAGTAGAGGTAATATACGCTTAACGTGTGTATCTGTGTGTCTGTCTGTAGCATCTTAGCACCTAACCGGATGAACCGATTTTGTTTTTATTATTGATAGTTTTTTTTTGTTTGATAGATGTCTTCATCGAGAGTGTTCTTAGCTTTGATTCATGAAAATTCTTTCAATCGTTATAAAACTATGAGCTTTTTTCTAGTGAAATGCGCTATGAAATCAACTTTCATAGGTCTGATCAATTCGAAAATCTTCTTCTGCAACGATATTGTAAGAACACGGAACATTGACCTGATGCTGAGACATCTCCTAGACTCTACAGAATACTCAAATCCTCACCAACTTATAGCTTAGATATTAAATATTGTGTTTAGAGTCATTGGAATGCTTTAAATGAAAATATTATACATAGATCAGTCGGGGTGGTTTAAAATATTATATTATTGTATATAGATGAATACTATTTTATACAATGGATCATATTATTATACTATATTGACTTCAAATTGATTGTGATCGGTGGGGATCTACAGCATAGCTAAGCTTATAATAATATTTTCGTAGTACCTATGACCTAATCTGTGGTTTCACTGCAAATATTTTATTAATTTTGCGATGCGTGTATGTGAAATTCGTGATATCTTCAAGAGTTTTCATTTGAATTATATATTGTAAATGACATTTTAATCTATAATATGTGGCCAAGCTAATAAACGTAATAAATAACGTAATAAACGTAAAAATAATAATATTTGGATAAGGATTAATACTATATACTTGAAAATAGCCTTGGAAGTTATGCAATATTTTTTAACAAAAATTTTAAGATTAAAATGGTTACTGTGAGTCAACTTTAAGAGATAGACATATGCTGTCGCGGACTTTTTTGTAGGTCTTATTAAGTTGTACAACTCTTGCATAGAAAATATTCTTCTATCTATTTTCAATTAAGCAGCGTTCGTAAGAAACGTGTTTTTTCGACCGTTTTTTTGCCGACTTAGGTTGCAAATTAGGTCTCCACGAATGTACCTTTGATTTAAACGGGATAATATATAGCCTATTTTAATTCCGAAAGTCCATTCTATGTATTAGTGAAAGATTTTTAAAATCGGTTCAGTAGTTTTTGAGCTTACTCATTACAAACATACAAAAATACAAATGTTCTCTCATTATAATATTAGTATAGACTAGTATAGATTAGTATAGATTTAAAACAATTTTCAAACTATACTTTAGTAGCTATAGTAAGTATTATATACTAGCAGATCCGGCAGACGTAGTCTCGCAGCGCCACCAATCGGGTCCAATTGTGGATCTAAACCATCTACGGACTAACTAAAACACATATATCAAAATTCATCTAAATCGGTACAGCCGTTTAGGACGAGTTCAATGACACACTCACTGAACTCGTCCTAAACGGTTCACACACACGTACAGTAGAATTATATATATATATATATATATATATATATAGAAGATAGTGTTAACAGTATTTTCAAGACTGGAATAATTTGAATGATATAATTGAGTTTATCACTAGACTGAATAGATTCACTGCTTTGCTGGATTGGAATAATGTGTGGTCATTATAATAAGTCTGACTCTTTTACTTTTACTCGGTTTTGTCACTGCAAACGTTGATTTATGCTCGAAGTGCAAGCACTATTATTTTCCTCACCTTTCAAATCAAAACGACAAAATATACAACACAACCTACACTGGTACTGACAAATCATGTTTCCAAACAAAGCATCGGTTTATAGAACACCGTTCTCTCACAGTTATTAATCCCAGCTGATGGGTAGTAAAGAAGCTAAGCTACGAGACGTTAAGCCGGTACTTAAAAGCAGCAATCATCCCGACTTCCCGTCGAGGCTATTGTACGCACGCACTCTTCAGGATTAAACAGATATTCATATAAGTGAAATT
Source organism: Cabera pusaria (assembly GCA_954871355.1). Classification (NCBI taxonomy): domain Eukaryota; kingdom Metazoa; phylum Arthropoda; class Insecta; order Lepidoptera; family Geometridae; genus Cabera; species Cabera pusaria. The sequence goes on from OX940891.1 coordinate 1,952,925, forward strand.
CTTGGTAAACCAAATGTACCGAATTGAAACTCGTCTAATGAGAGATATTAAATAATGTTCAGTTTCGGTTCGGTTTTATTTAATCTTTACATAGCATAAAACAAAATCGCTCCCGCTGTCTGTATGTTTAGATCTTTCAAACTACGGAACGGATTTAAATGCAGTTTTCAGTAATAGATAGAGTGATTTAAGTGGAAGGCTTATATAACTAGGATTAAACGTGGACAAAGTCGCGGGGCACATCTAGTAAATGTATAAAGGCTTAGTAAAAATAATACTTAGTAGGATTTTTCTTTATTCCGGACCTACAAAACCTTGACCACTATCTCACCTGATGTTAAGAGATGATGCGGTCTAAGATGGAATGGTTCTTGTCTGGAAATGGGATAATGCGGTAAGACGAAGTGCTGGTCAACTAAGTTCTGTCTTATAATTATTCAGACCCATCTTACAAATTGGCTGACACCAAAAATAGGTAATGCTAGAACTCAGCTAATTAATCCGAAACATGTCTTTGTTCGGTGGGGAGTCCAAGCCACAGCTAAAGCCATTTCAGTGGTCACAAATTACAACCATTCCGGGATCACTTCTTGGAATAAGGTCTGATATGGACGCAGGTTGTTGTCTAACGTGTATGATTAGGTCTAATTAGATTGTATTATAATTAAGATAGTTTAAAAACTATAACAACCAACTTCCATGCCCCGCGAGTCAATTTCAGTAGCAAGTTGGAGACGTTTATCGTCATATCCCTGGAGATACAAATCAGATCTCAATAAAATTACAATGGGACCACCTCGAAAACAACTCTACCGATTAAAAAAAGAATAATTCAAATCAGTTCACAATTGACGGAGTAATCGCGTAACATAAGCATAAAAAAAACATACAGACCAATTGAGAACCTCCTTCTTTTTGGGAAGTCGGTTGAAAACATATAACCAGGACTTACCATTATACAACCATTATCTCAACAACGGTCAGTCGTTTATTCTAATACAAGGTCCACATATCCAATAGTGTTTTTCTCAATTCGTCGGTTTTTTTTAATGTATGTTCACCGATTACTCGAAGATGCCTGAACCGATTTGAAAAATGCTTTTTTTTCAAAAGGTATCCTACCCATGTAGTCCCATTTAAATTTTAACGAAATCAGCCGAGCCGTTTTTAATATATCAATATTTGTATTACGATGCATTTACTTATCTCGACGACATACTACTAACTACTGGCACAGATTATATAATAGTTACTGCGTCTACTGGCTACTTTGACTTACTAGCGCGACGTTTGAAGTCGGTTCTTTTAGTTTTTTAAACGATCTTAAATTATACCTTATTAATTTTATCTTTGCATAATAATAAATACAATATGAATACTGTGTGGTTCACAAATTATTTACAATTATTAGATAATTAAATAAAGCTAAAAATCGTGGGTAAGTTGTAGCGAGGTATATAGGTGAGACCTATGTCCAGCAGTGGATAGATATACGCTAATGATGATGATACTGTGTAGCGATTGCAATCCATAACGAGGATGATGAAGCTGGCCGAACACAAAAAAAAACTGAAAATTATGTATCTAAATACTGGTTGGCTAATTAATTGCTTTGCAATATTGATTAGTTCTAAATACAAAGTCTAGATATCTATCGATGCTGGTAGCAACTAGATAATTCAAATGTCATAGTAGGTATTTAGCCACTGGTTGCAATCAAACAGAAATATCAATAGTGGCTAGCCGACTGAAACATAAAACTAACCAATATAACTGCTTCTGCTGTATGTATAACATCAAAATTCCATCACAATAAACCTGCCGTAAAAAAGGAAAAATATCAATATGTGCCATAGAAATAGGAGATATAAGGTTTATTCCTATTTCTTTGATATGTGCCAAACCAGAAGCTAAACGTTAGCACAAACTGAAATCAAACTTTGAAACTATTGTACACAATACAAAGTCATTGAAGTAAAAAGCTACTGATTTTCAAATTGATCAGATCTATGAAAGTTGGTATCATAGCGTCATCGACAAGAAGAAAGCTTATATTTTAAAACGGCGCAACGAATTTTCATAAACCAAAGCTAAGAACACTCTCGTCACCCATCAAACTAAAAAAAAGTCGAAATCAAAATTGGTTCATCCGTTTGAGCGCTACGATGCCTCAGACAGACAAACACATACATAGACAAACAGATACACAGATACACTTAAGTATAATAGTCAATTGTCAAATTTTTAGGTTATAACACCCCTTTTTTTTGCAAAGAAGGCTTGTTTGTCTCTCATGCTATGATATGCTGAAGATTCTTTAAAAATCAATGAATATATCTTCATCAAAAACAAAGGCTTGTTTTTTTTTGACTATCATTGATATTTTCATCGGTTTTCTTACCATGGAATGTTTTCTTTTGTGATATGAAGACAACGTGTTTCATCAGGTGAAATTATGGGCGAATGATCTATCTCTCTCTAACAAAATAATTTCCCAAAGTTAACAATACATACACAGTGAACACAAGAAAAGATTGGGTGGAAAAACAATACTGTTCCAATCGCGATCTCCCTCTTTAAAACAAAAATAATATCCCAGACTAGAGTAACAATAAGTGCAACAAACACAATAAAGATTGGGTAGAAAAACAATTCGGACCGATTCGAGAAACAATAACCGGCCAAGTTGAGTTCGACTCGCCCACCGAGGTTTCCGTACATAGTATGTATGTACTACTAGATACTTGTGAAAACAAACTTAAGTTTGCAGCTCTATCCCTGGAACGATGCCTAGACACTGCTATTGAAGCAACCGCAAATAAAAGTTTGTTATAGTAAATTGGTTTTATTTTGTTATTAAACTACATATTTACTGTTTACAGATCTTTTCCTATAAAAATGCTTCAAGACCTTGCTTCGTGCCAAATTTCATAATTCTAGGTCAACGGGAAATACCCTATAGGTTTTGATTCCCTTGAAAAATCGCAAAATATGCGAAAGTATGCGACATAGACACACAGACAGACAACAAGAGATCCTATATAAGGGTTCCTTTTTTTTCTTTTTGAGGTACGGAACCTCCTAAAATAAAATTAGCTACAATGGACAAGTCCATCCCCATGTAAGAGCACTAAAACACTGATATTTCCATCGGAGATTTCCCTAGAAACTGTTAAGATTGAATATAAATCACAGTAACATACGTCTGACGGTTCGTGATATGTGGTCAGACCATACCCGCTCTATGTTCTACTAATAACGTACGAGTACATAAAGATTGTCTGCAGTATTTCAGTAGGGCTTAGATTTAAAGACAGGGTATAAAATAAAAAAGGGAAAGGGATGCTTAGATTTGGACATCTAGAGAGGATGGATGAAGAAAGATTGACGAAGCAGATTTATGAGACGTGTGTGAATGGGCCAGTTGGTAGAGGCCGACCTAGGCGAACGCATCACGACCAGATCGGAGACGTTTTAAAAAAAGGCCAAGTCAAAAGTACCTATAACCGGCGAGCATGTATGAAGACGCTCATGAAAGTGGAAGAAGCGAAGGAGGTATGTCAGGATCGTAGCATGTGGAAAGAAGTAGTCTCTGCCTACCCCAACGGGAAAAAGGCGTGATTGTATGTATGTATGTATGTATAAAATAATGGGGCATGGAGGGATAATACATTAAATATTGAAATATAACATTTTATTTCACTTGCAATTAGTGTGTATTTGAGTATGTAAAATCTTGCAAGCTGAATTTTAACTACTTCCTGTTATTACACGCAGAATAATTTGACATTTTGGGTCAGTTCCATTAACAATAGTTTTTAGGGTTCCGTACCCAAAGGGTAAAACGGGATCCTATTACTAAGACTCCGCTGTCCGTCTGTCTGTCTGTCTGTCTGTCTGTCTGTCTGTCTGTCCGTCTGTCACCAGGCTGTATTTCATGAACCGTGATAGTTAGACCGTGATATTTTCACAGATGATGATTTCTGTTGCCGCTATAACAACAAATACTAAAAATAGAATGAAGTTAAAAGTATTTTATTATAAAAACTCACGTTCATTTTAAACTTATAGATTTAAAAACGGGAATTTAACGTGACTTACGCGATGTCGATATAGCGATCGACATATGTTTCGGCCTCATCCGGAGGCCTTCTTCAGGATCTTGAGTGCGGGGCGCTCGCCGACGCTTTCAACCTCGCACTGCGGGCCGCTGCTCGTGCAGCGCGGGCGGACGGAGCGGGCGGCGGCGGCGGCGGTGGTGGTGTTGGTGGGGGGTGATGATGCGGTGTACATAGTGGAGGCGCGGGATTAGGTTGGAGGGCTTCGTCTTCATCACTGCTGTTTACTTCAGACGAAACCTCATCCAACCGGCAGACGGAACTCAAGGTGTCCTCCTCACTGTTGCCACTGGTGACGTGCTTTCCATGAAGAACGGTTTTCCACGTATGTGACAGGTACCACCCTCTGTCTCTGTTGAAGTTACGACGACGACTGATCTCAATGGCTTCTCGGATTTTGCGGGGTACAAAGTACTTTTCACGCGCCAAAATTCGTGCCTTGTCAAATCTGATGTAGTGCGTCGTCCCAGATGTGAGAGCGTGCTCTGTAACCGCCGAGCTACCGCTGTCCACGTTCTTCATGGAAGCAATGTGTTCTTTGAGTCTTGTGGACACGTTTCTTCTGGTCTCGCCTACGTAGCTTGCACCACAGTCGCAAGGAACGACGTAGACCCCAGGAGCTCCTAGGGGATCCTTATCCTTTGGAGAGCGCAACAATTGCCTGACACGTGAGGGGGGGCGGAATATCGTCTTGATGCTATATCTGCGGCGTAACAAGTGTTCAATTTTGTCCGTGACCCCCTTGACGTATGGTAGGTACGTTGCTGCTCTCTCAACCGATGTTATTCGGCACTTTGTGGAGTTGTTCGCAATCCGATTACTCTGCTTCCAGCTGTATCCGTTTGCCTCTAACACCGCCTTCACATGCGCGAGTTCCGTGTCTACATGTTTTGGGTCACATAATCTCAGCGCTCTGTTGATAAGTGTCCGAGGCAACGACGCTAGATGGGCGGGATGGTGATGGGAGTCAGCTCTCAAGTACCGGTCTGTATGCGTACTCTTGCGGTACACTGTGTGTGAGAGATGTCCATTCTGTTGTCGCTTGAGTAACACGTCAAGAAACGGCAACGCGCCCTCTATTTCTCGTTCGACAGTGAAAGTGATCGTCGGATGTTTGCCATTTAGATGTTCTAATAAAGGTGTTACATGATCCTTATGTAAAATAGCAAACACGTCATCCACATATCGCCACCAGTATCTCGGTCTAAAGGATATGTCGTGTAGTGCCGATGTCTCGAACCACTCCATAAAAATATTCGCAACTACTGGAGCTATAGGAGAACCCATGGCCACACCTTCCGTCTGAATATAAAATTCACCGCGCCACTTAAAATACCCACTTGTCAGTATGTACTTTATTATGTTCATGTACTCGATAGGTATAAGAGCTCTCTGGAATAAATCCGTTATAATTTTGAATGTGTCCTCTATCGGTACGTTCGTGAACAATGACGTGACGTCGAAGCTCACCATCAGTTCGTCTTCACCTAATGTTACTTCATCTAGGAGCTGTATAAAGTGTCGCGAGTCCCTCACAAAACTTGTGGTGTTTCCTGTTAATGGAAGTAGCATGTCAGCCATGTATCGAGCTGTTTTATAAGTGGGTAAGTCGATTTGACTGACTATAGGTCTCAAAGGCCACGACGGCTTGTGAATTTTAGGTAGGCCATAAATTCTCGGTTCAGTTGGGTTCAAAGGGCGTAATCTACTGTACAGATCTTCATTTAATGCACGCAGTAGTGTACTCAGTTTGGTAGTTACTCGGGATGTAGGGTCGTATGTAACACGTTTGTAAGTATTACCGTCACTGAGGAGCTGGTTTATTTTCTGTTCGTACTGTGCTGTGTCCACGACCACTGTTGCATTCCCCTTATCTGCGGGTAAAACTAAAAGCTGTGTGTTGTTACGTAAACTACGTAGTGCAAACATTTCCGAGTTCGAGATATTGGATTTAGGTACCTTGGATTTTCGCAATGTCAATGCTACTTCTTGTCGTAAACATTCAGCGTCATGACTCGGTATGTTATTCCGGGAGATCGTTTCCTCGATGCCGGTGATGATCACCTCGACGGGTATCTTCCGCGGTGTGGGTGCAAAGTTAAGACCTTTTGATAATACCGATTTTTCATTATCAGTGAGTACCTGCGACGATAAATTTACAACCGCCTGATTCTCCACCACTGAACGGTTGACGTCGGAAGGACGTTGCTCTGAGGTTTTTGTCAGGTGTTTTAATTTTCTATCATGACTTTTAGACGAATTGTTTAAAGTGTATTGCGCTCTGCTATAAGTCATTGAATCCAAAGTATCCCATAAATCTTGACGTAATAGACGAGACAACTGTAAGTGTAATTCCATCAATTCCATTGATACACTCGCGATGTTTCGAAAGTAATCTCGTATTACCCTCTTCACCAATTTATCATTCACATCACTGAAGAACTTTGTGTAATCTCGAATACATTTCACTGGTTTAATGCGCAAGAACTTCGGCAACACTCCACTATTTCGGCACTTTTGTACAAACACTAAACCACATTCGAGTTTGTTACGTTTATTCCTCAGCGATGCAAATCTCCGCACATTTTTAAGGCATACCTCCCCGTAGAGGTTTACAATTTTATTATAAAAACTCACGTTCATTTTAAACTTATAGATTTAAAAACGGGAATTTAACGTGACTTACGCGATGTCGATATAGCGATCGACATATGTTTCGGCCTCATCCGGAGGCCTTCTTCAGGATCTTGAGTGCGGGGCGCTCGCCGACGCTTTCAACCTCGCACTGCGGGCCGCTGCTCGTGCAGCGCGGGCGGACGGAGCGGGCGGCGGCGGCGGCGGTGGTGGTGTTGGTGGGGGGTGATGATGCGGTGTACATAGTGGAGGCGCGGGATTAGGTTGGAGGGCTTCGTCTTCATCACTGCTGTTTACTTCAGACGAAACCTCATCCAACCGGCAGACGGAACTCAAGGTGTCCACCTTGGGACCACCAGGACACCTTGAGTTCCGTCCCCATACAAGAAACGTGTTTTTTTCGGCATTTCAATGTAACGTCATCTATGAACACTTAGTTAGGTAAACGTCGCATAGATGGCGTTATATTGAAATGTCGATCCCTAACATCTTTGTTAGACGATAGATGGCGTTATAAGAAATAAAATGTTCATTAATTATTTTTTGCTGGCGAAAAATTATAGTGGTATTTTTTGCTCGATCTTATAAAATACTGTAGTGTGGTACGGAACCCTACGAGTCCGACTTGCACTTGGCCAGCTTATTTGTATAAACACTCAGCTCAGACAACGAACCTACTCAACGGTCAACAATAAAAACAAGAATGTTGTATCATCATGACAATCATCATCAATAGCCAGCATTCGTCCACTGCTGTACATAGGCCTCTCTTTCTTAGCTTGTTTCCAACCGCAGGCAGCTAGCATGCTACCAAAGTTATCGACATAGCTTAAAGGATTAGCAAGATGAAGTGGCAGTGCGTTGGTCGCATCTGTCGTAGGACCGATAATCGTTGGGGTAGCAGACGTGATCTAGAGTGGAGACCACGGCTCGGTAAACGAAGAGAAGGACGCTTTACACGGCTAGGTGGATTGATGATATTATACGCAATTTAGTATACGCATTAAATAACATAAAATTTGATATATTAAAATTTAAATTCCTTTCTATGTATATATTATCTATACACATTTATTATATGTCTTCATATAACAAGGAATATTTTATTTTCGAGCTGTGATGCCTAAAAACTGTGGATAGAAGTATAAAGTAAATATGAGGGTCTATTTATTTTGCGTTAGGCGAACGTGGGTGTGTTATTAGGGTTCTGTACTCAAACGGTAAAACGGGACCCTATTACTAAGACTCCGCTGTCCGTCTGTCTGTCTGTCTGTCTGTCTGTCTGTCTGTCTGTCAGTCTTATTGTTTTTTTTTTACTGACGATAAGCAAGCGTTTGACCACTATCTCACCTGATGTTAAGTGGAGATGTGATCGACGATGCACGCTTGCCTAGAAGATACCTGTTCACTCGCGATTTGAAGACCCCCGGATTGTCTGTCCGTGTGTCACCAGGCTGTATCTCATAAACCGTGATAGTTAGACAGTTTAAAATGTTCACAGATGATGTATTTCTGTTGCCGCTATAACAACAAATACTAAAAACAGAATAAAGTTAAAAATAATAGAGGGTCCCCATACAAAAAACGTGTTTTTTTCGGCATTTCACGCCATCTATGAACGCTTAGTTAGGTAAACGTCCCATAGATGACGTTTTATTGAAATGTCGATCCCTAACACCTCTGTTAGACGTTAGATGGCGTTATAAGAAATAAATTGTTTATTAATTATTATTTTTTGCTGGCGAAAAATTATAGTGGTATTTTTTGCTCGATCTTATAAAATACTGTAGTGTGGTACGGAACCCTACGAGTGCGAGTCCGACTTGCACTTGGCCAGTTTATTTTTTGGATAAAATCACTGAGACTGGTCACGACTATACAGGTTATTCTAGTGTGGACTCCAAGAGTAACCTAGTCTGTGACGTTCTTATAACATTATGTAACATGTAACTATTACTGGGTAGCCAAATAAATAAATCAATAAATAAATAAAATAAAAATTACTATCAATAATTGTCACCAATCAACCCAATATTATAAATGTGAAAGTCAGTTTGTATATTTGTTTGTTAGTTTGGCATTTCTTCACGGCCAAACGCCTAAAATGCCTTCGCCACGGTAAATTTTTGCATAGGGATAGCCAGTTTTATGGATTAGGCTAGGGGATACTTTTTAACGCAGACAAAGCCGCGAGACACTGCTGGTATTTAATATAACACAATACACAAATATACCAAATATTGTAAATAACTGCAAAAATGTAAATAAGACTAATCAAATTTTGATTAATTAATAACTATTTTGATAAGCTTTTAAAGCTTATCTCAATTTCAAAGAAATTGTAGACTGGGACAGTAACACAAAACTTAGAGGTAAATAGACACTCAACACAAAAGGAGGCTTTCGTCATCCTGACCTTTATATCATCCCAAATATTAGGCATCATAAATCCTCACAGGCGTTCTCGATAAAGGAACATTATCCACCGATGAGCAGGTCGCTGACTCGTATCACCGCATCCCACACGATTTGATGCGGGTATCCGCGCTCCGACGCCTTTCAATTTGTCGTTCAATTTCATACAAAGTAAAACTCAATGGGATTAAAAATGGATTCAGCCAGTGGGAGCTTCATTATTGGAAATCTGTGCGGGCTATGGTATTTAACGTTTAGTTACGCTTATCTATTTGCTATACTTTTTTTATTGCTGTATAATTTAAAATGTTTTTTTTTCACTACCCTACTAAGTTTTTAGCCAAAAGTATTTTTGGTGTTGGTCATTGTCATATATAAATAAATAAATAAAAATTAGTTTATTGCCAATTACAAGATAATTACAATTTAAATACAAAAATAATAGTAAAAAAGAAAAATCAATTGGCAAATGGAGCAAATTCAGCTTGTGCTTCGTGCACAATTTTTTGCTCACGCAGCGCTGGTTTTCAACTTGCCCAGTGTTCGGGCTGAGGTCTTCGCCGAGATGTTCGTAATGAAGCGGATATCAATATAATATAATATATCCATTACAAGGTACCCTATAAATTACAACTATAAGCAAATATCAACTCTTAGTTTTGTCATTACCATAAAATATTGCTTTAAAAAAACTATTAATAGACTGATTCTGTTAATATCTCTGTGTGTGTATGTGTGTTTTTGTGTGAGTGTTTTTGTATGTGTGTGAGTATATGGCAGGGTCATAATTAGGGTTTACTTATATTACATCTTAATGTTACGATGTAATGTGCCTTAACCCTTACCCACCCTATTATTACGATTAGACGTTAATTCCTAACGTAATTAAGCGAGTGGTTCGGAATGTACGAATTTTCTAGAGATGGTATGAGCATATTCTGCGGAAGTTCCGCTTGATTTGCTACCAAAAATAAGCTTACCACCATCAAGGAAAACATCTTCCGCCATAACGACGAATTACATACTTCAATTTTAAGATTTCTATTGATATGTAATGTGTATTCAGTTTAGTAATTTCTCTTAATATAAGTAGACATTTTTGAACCACTTTTTTTTCATCGTGGGTAGTTGTGACAGCAACAAGTGTTCCTTGTTGCTCTTTACTTAAATAATAATTATAAATATGTTTTAAATATATATTCAAGATATGGTGGCCTATTATTATTAAGAACAGTTTTTTACATGTGTTAAACTAATAAGTGCACCTACCTGCTGACTTAACCAACCTGGTGAGACTGTGTTATTATTTTATAACCTCCAAGATGTCTACAAACATCCAACAAGTTTTAGAATCCCAAAAACGCATTGAAGATGTACTGTTGTCAAAAATGTCAGAGTTTGAGCAGCAACTACAGACTCAAACTAATGACAGCAAACCAGATCTTGAGAAATTAACTCAAGAATTTTATGAATTTAAAAAGCTTGTGTCAACAATGTTCAGTACAATGAATTTGCAAATTCAATCATTAACATCACAAATAGACAGCCTGGATAACTACCATCGACGTGATGCATTACTGTTCAGTGGTATTGAAGAGGGGGAAAATGAAGATTGTATAGCATCGGTACTCAACATCATCAATAGCAAGATGAATCTAACTGATGTTCATCCCAGATCTATATACATCTGTCATCGTCTTGGAGGTAAATCCACAGATAGATCTCGGCCGATTCTAGTACGGTTTAAGGATATTCACACACGCAACTCAGTCTGGAGTGAAAAGAAAGCACTGAAATCTACCTCAGTTGTTTTATCCGAGTTTTTGACCAGGACAAGACAAGCTATATTCATGCAAGCACGTAAACATTTTGGCATTACTCGCTGCTGGTCTCAAAGCGGCAATATTTTCATTAAACTGCCAGACAATAGCCGTACAAGGGTGGCATCTGCGCAGGATTTGGAGCGGCTTATATCTAATCATCCATCGTCGCTAAACAGCAACACAGTCACTAAAACTTCATCCTCATCATCTATATCTCAGTCAAAAGGAGCATCGAAGCAGCCCACAGTCTCAACCGATAGGGAGCACCACATGACTCGCAGGGCTGCGGCGAACAAAAACAAGAAGTGAATCATTGCACGTACGACGTCTATCTGGCATTATCGAACTTTGGACTTTAGACTACTTCTGTGATAGTTATTTGCACTTTTACCATACCAAACCCACTTTTCATTTCATTATTTTAGTTTTTTTAATCGCTTGCTTGCTTTGGACGATATATGTCAGTTGTCAAGTAAGTGTCGATGTCGCTAGGATGATGGATTACAATGGATGGAGCCATGTCCGCCATGTGACGTTGTCACATCGACTTTCATTCTATCAACACATTGTCCTACCCTTTCTATCACAGGGATCGCGAGATAAGAGTAAACGAGAAAGCTAATATCAAATTGACAACCTCGCGCATGGGTGAGCGTGTCCATTTTTGACCGGCTAGCAGGCCATAATATAGCGACGCATCATACTTATAAATTAAAAATTTAATAGAAACATAGCTTTAAAGACTGAAACCCTGTTACATGGTTAAATTATGTCGTGTTGTGCTGTGTTTTATCCATCAAGAACAACTAAAGGAGGCGTAAAAGATCCAGAATTATCATTTCACACGTAAGTGTTTGTGGGCATTTATTCTCATATATAACCACTTTTTACATCAAAATATTTATTTTGCTTACATTATATACATCTTTTTCGTCATATAACTACCGAGGTGGTAAATGGTTATCATTTTAAAGCTTTAATTTATGTAAATAACAAACATTATTTTACGCCACCCGGCTAGTGATGTACGAGAACCCTCCAAAACTTTGTCGATAAATATAGTTGATACCCTTATAAAAAGGAATATATAAATTCCTTTAAGTGTAATATTATAATATTACATTATATAAATATATAAATCGTTTATATACATTTTACACTTATTCTATACATATAAAAAAAATTGAAGTGTCTGTTTGTAATTCCAGATTAACAGCTTTTCACTAAATGCATATGAAAGAATATACGGTACTTACATAAAAAACAAAATTTTAAATTTTGTCTGTCTGTCTGTTTGTTCCGGTTTATCTCTGAAATGACTGGACCAATTTAACGGGACTTTCACTAGTAAAATGCTGATGTTAAAATATTAACTACCAAGTAACTTGGCTACTTTTATTTTAGAAAAAAATAAAGTTCCTCGAAATCAAAATTGAAGCTAATGAAATAGGGAACAATATCTGATTCAAATAGGGAAGGTTAATGTGCAAATTAAGCAGTGTTTTCTACCGCGCACAGCCCACGCGCATGTTGCCGCTGTCATTAAACGCGGACAAAGCCGCGGGACCCAGCTAGTTGATTTATAATATGACGATTTTTTTTAAGGATGGAACGGTTAGCTTAGGGCCTTGATTAGAACGAAATTTGAACATTTTTAACCGACTTCACAATAAAAAGATGAGGTTCTCAGTTCGCCTTTTTTATGTTTGTTATCTCATAACTCCGCAAGTTCTTAACCGGATTGGAAATATTTTTTTTCGATAGATTATTCTGCCCGTTTGGTCGCATTGTACATTTTCTGAAATCTGATAAGTATCTCCAGAGATATGGACATAAACACCTCCAACTTTATACTGAAAATGGATAGCGTGGCATTTGAAATTGGTTTTTTCGTTTTGTGAACGATCTTAAAATATTATAAAAAGTGATCAAAGTAATTATGCGCAAAATGTGTAGTAACTAGGTACCTAATTATATTATCAGCACTGATACTTACTCGTATTCAATCTATTATTACTTATGATAATGCCATTATATATATTTTTATGAAAAATGTGTCACAGTTTATTTATTTATTCATTTATTTGCAAAAACAATGTACAATAGTTATAACTTAGTCTAAAACTAATCTAATTATGACTACTGAGCGTTTACCACATTAATATATTATATCATTTTGTTGTAGGTTTCCAAAATGTCCGAAAATCCAATCAAGTGGATAAAGGCAGTAAGGCGTGAAAATTAGGATCCAACTAAACACTTCAAACTTTGTTCTAAACATTTTGAAAAATCAATTTTGTACCTACTAGATTATCAATCAAGCTGGAACTGACACCGAGGAAACGGAAAAGAATAGAAGCTAGTGGAGTCAAGATAGAAAGTCTTCCTATAAGTCTTCCTCTGCGAGCAATGAAGGATGATGAAACGGTTTTGAAAGTGTTTTAATCGAAAGTGTTATAAGCTCTAATACATAAAAATCTGTTTAGCCGTTGTAAAAGTATGAGCATTTTTCTAGTTGATGGCGCTATGAAATCAACTTTCATAGTGATTAATTCGAAATTCGGTATCCTTTTCTTCAACGACAAAGGACACTGAAGCATTGACATGATGCTGGGACATCTTCTGGAATCTGCTGAATTCTCAACTCCTCGCCAACTTACAGCTGAGATGTCGTATTCAGACTCATTGGAATATTTTTAATTTTCATTATAGATTATACATAGATCAGTCGGGGTGATTTCAAATTTTGAGTATTGGAGAGTGGAGATCGCGAAACGGCAAACGTAGCGTAGGACGTCCTGTGACCAGGTAGAGCGACGGCATACGCAATACGGTGGGCAGTGATTGGAAAAGAAGATCTGAAAATCGGGCTCAGTGGCGCATCTTGGGAGAGGCCTACAGTCCAGCAGTGGACTGACACTGGCTGATGATGATGACGATACAATAGATCATACTATATTGACATCAAATTACTTTATATCGTTAGCATTTACAAAAGAGATGTGCTAATTTTTTGTAGTGGTAGAACTTCTGCTAGTCCGCCTGGACCGGTACCACCACTTTGCCAATTAATTTTCATAGGAATGTTTTTCGGTTGAAATGGCAAGGTGTCCAGTGAAATTACAGGGCATGTGAAACTTAACATCTTTATGTCTCAAGGTAACAGGCGCAGTGGAGTGACGTGCAAAATTCTGGACTGCCAGAATTTTCCTGTATCGCTGTATCTGTAATAGGTAGACGTCGCTTACCATCAAGTGAGAGTCGTGCTTGTCCTGTTACCTTTTACAATAAAAAAGCTGATTAATGTTTACAAAGTAAGTATGGCCTAATTTGTGGTTTCACTGCATTTTTTTTATTATTTGTGATGCGCGTAATTTTATACGATAATTTATCTATATATACTATAAGAATCTTTGTCCTGACATACTGACTGACTGACAGACAACGCACAGCCTAAACCGCTGGTCGTAGAGACTTGAAATTTAAAGAGTATATTTGTCTTAGTACGCAAGGGTGTACTCAGAAAGGATTTTTCAAAATTCACCCCGTTAGGGGGTGAATTGGAGGTTCAAAGTTTGTATGAATAAACAAGATTAGATAGTCTTTTCTATTCGAAACTTCATACAAGTGCTTCAGTAAAAAAATAAGTATAAACGTGTTTCAAGCTTTTTCAAAATTCCACCCCTAAAAGAGTGAAATGAGGTAACAAAGTCTGAAAACCAATATTGTTTCGGGTTGCGCTGAAATTTGGCATGCAGATAGTTGTTTTAACATAAGTATCCGTGAAGAAAAGATTTTTCAAAATTCACTCTTTAAGGGGATGAAATTGGGGTTCAAAGTTTGGATAGTCATTTTATTCGACATTTCACACAAACCGTACTTATGTAAATAAATAAGTAAATACGAGTTTCAGGCTTTTTCAAAATGCCACCCTAAGAGGGTGCAGTGGGGTAACAAAGTCTGAAAATCAATACTGTTTTGGATTGCGCTGAAATTTAAAATGCAGATAGTTGATATGACGTAGGTTGCCGCTGAGAAAGCATTTTCTAAAAATTCCCCGCGGATATTCAATCAATCAATCAATCAATCAATCATTTATTGAGTAATAATATGCATCTATATACACTAACAGACTTACAACTATGCAATAAATTAGTGCAGAATGCAGATAATTAGAGGGTGTGTCTGTGCCTGGACAAGAAAATCTGATTCCCAGACACGACTCCTTCTCGCGATTACATTTTAAATAACAAATTTAACAAATAGTTAGGTACAATAAATTAAAAATAATAATAACAATAACAAACAATATCAATCCTATATAATGTGTACATCATGTTCATCAGCATCATCAGCACACTAGGAAAACTCAAATCATATATAATAATAATAATATGTCCACTATAGTTTATATTTATAAATGCTATTACAATAGAACATTATTGTAAAATAAAATAAACATTTAAAGTATTTCTGTAACAGTATTTCTGTGGTAGTTTTAACTTTTTCATAGTTTTATTGATGAATATGTTTACGTATCTTAATAATCTAATTTGATTAGTTGTTCTGTATCATTATAGTTTTTATGTAATAGCCAGTATTTCAGAGTGATTTTACATTGACGTTTATTGAGAGTGTGAAGATTTAACAATTTATTTATTTTGTTGTATATAAATGGTGCTAGATAACATTGAAATGAAATGAAATGAAATGAAATGAAATGAAATGAAAAATTTATTATTAGCCATTGCTAAAGGTCATATAACATAAATTCATAATACTTTTGTAGGTACTATTATATAATAGTATTGCTTACATATAATTAGAATTGATTTAAACAAATAAATTATTTTTAATATTATCATCATATTTCAAATATTCGTTAATATCATAGAAAGGTCGTTCCATCAGCCAATTTTTTAAATTGCATTTGAAAATCGCAGCGGAACTTGCATCTTTTATTAGGACCGGTAACTTATTAAAAATAGTAGGGCCATTCACATACACAGACATCCTCGACTTTTTTAGGCCGTAAGTTTTTTTTGTGGTGAGCTTGTGTTTGTTTCGCGTGGAGTGGTTGTGATGCGCGCCAAGTTGGTCGAAAATATTTTTGTTTTTATATACAAATACCGCTACCTGATACACGTAGATAGCAGTCAAAGTCAGTATACGCAGCTCTTTGAAGTGTTCTCTAACCGATTCGTCCTGCTTTATGCCTACTATTGCGCGCACGGCGCGCTTTTGTATTCTAAAAGCGCGCAGACGGTCAGCCGCGTTCGCCCACAATTCAGTGCCGTACGAGAGCGCGGCATGAACTGTAGCGAAATAACACGTCCTGACGACGTCAGCGGCGGCCGTCGCGGCCAGTCTGCGCAGTGCGAAGCACGCTCCGCTGAGTCTGGAGCAAATACTGTCTATATGACGGTCCCATTTAAGGCCACTGTCCACTTCGAAACCGAGGAGCCTCGCAAACGTAACCTGAGATATAGGGGTGTCTCCCGCTAATACCCTCATAGTTGGTGGTGGTCTCCCCCCGAGACTGAAGCCTAGCAGGCATGTCTTGTCGAGGTTTAAAGCGAGACCGTTTCCCTTAAACCAGTCGGCCAACCTATTTACGACGGCTATAGTCGCTCGTTCCAAGTCGGATGGCGTGGAGCCAGTGACGACGGCGGCTACATCGTCGGCGTACATGAACACCTCCGCGTCGGGGATAGCCGCCGGCAGGTCGTTGAGCAGGATCGTGAATAGGGTGTTGGACAGGCACGATCCTTGCGGCACACCCATAAAGCTGGATCGTTCAGTAGACCTGACACTGCCACGGTCGCCTACCACCACCTGGCTTCTGTCGGACACAAAGGACGATATCAGGCTTAGCGCGGGGCCTCGTATCCCGTAGTGATGTAGCTTGTCTGCGATGAGAGCGTGGTCGGCGGTATCGAAGGCACGCGACAGGTCGCAGCAGACGAGCGCGACCTGCCGGCGCTCCTCGCGCGCGCTCAGGACGCGCCACACCACCTCGCGCACCAGGTCCGTGGTACTTCTGCCGTGTCGGTACGCATATTGTCTTTGTGTGACGCAACCGGATGCATTCATGAAGGTGATCAGTCGGCGGTTGAGGCCCACCTCGAATATCTTACTGAGCGCGGGTACGAGTGATATCGGTCTGTAAGATTTCATCGCGACCTTACTGCCCTTTCCCTTGTATAGAGGGATGATTTTAACTTTTTTGAGAGCTAGTGGGTAGCTTCCGAGTCTGATGCTGGTGTCGTACACGGTACTCAGCACGTAACAAAGCTCGGGGGCTACTTGTCTGAGCAGTCGCACAGATATCCCGAACACATCCGTACTGGACTTGTTAGCGATGTGCACTCGCAGTATCTCCGCGACTTCACCCGGAGAAAAATAAGTGAACCGTATCGATGAGTTATTCGGCGGCGAGCGAGAGGCGAGTGCAGCCGCGCACTGCGCGTGGTCGGCGGCGGGCGCGCCGCATCGCGACGCTGCGCCGATGAACTCGTCGTTAAGCTTATCTACCAACTCCTGTTTGGAAGGGAATGTAGCACCTGACTCGTCTCTTATGAGCTCGGTGTAATCGATACGCTGACTGCGCGCTCGGCCTGTCTCCTCGTTGATGACGCTCCACATGCATTTACTTTTATTGGGTGCGTTTAAAATTCTATTAGTATAAAAATGTTTTCTCTTCCTGGTCAACATGCGTTTATATTGATAATTAATTTTATCTATAGCTAAATTCACCCTTCCATCGTCCGGGTATCTAGATTTTGTGTCAAATAAGTCAAAGAGTAGAAGTTTGCAATTGATTACATCGTCATCGAGCCAAGTACATCTCTTTCGTTTTTGTTGGAATTTGAGTGGGAAACATATGTCAATTTTGTTAGTTATTACGTTTATAACCGAATTACTTAACGAGTCACAGTCATCCAGGCGATCACAAACAATGCTATTCCAGTCGACTGAAGCTAATGCGGCCCTAAAGTTTAGTATGTTATTTCGGTTATTAAAGTTTCGAGACTTTTCTCGCGGCTTTTCAATGGTCGCTTCGAACGTTACCGTTAGTCGTTGAGCAGTATGATCGCTTAGGTGACAATCCAGTAATTGTACTTCTATGTCCATCACAAAATTTGTGTAAATATGATCAAGTAAGGTCGCACTATTATTTTGAACGCGTGTAGGTAGTTTTACTAATTGATCAAAATTATAACACACCAACACGTCCTTTAGGCTGTTCGACAGCTGACAGTCTTTAAGTACATCTATGTTAACATCCCCTGTTATGATGCAATTGATGTTATCGGAGTCTATTTTTTGTAGTAGATTTTCGAAGTAATGCAAGTAGTCGGTATGACTAGTCAAGTTGGAGTGATAAATACCGATGACGTTAACGTCATGGTCGATTATATGGACGGCGCTCACTTCAAAAATACGATCATGCGATAGGTCACAATAATTTTGATTATTTGTTGCTTTTATACCGTTTCGAACAAAGATGCAACTTCCGCCGTGATCTGAATCGTTGCGTCTACTATAATATGACAATAGTTCGAAGTTATTTATGGCGATACGTGTCAAGTTGGCTTCGCATAGCCAATGTTCACTCAAAACGAGCACGTCACACTTTAATTCGTCTCTCAGTAAGACTTCTAGCTTTGTAGTTTTGTTATTGATTGATTGAATATTTTGGTGGCATATCACGAGTTGGTTCATAAGCTTGTGATTCTGTATGGTGTTCGAAAGCATGCCGCGCGCGGGCGTGTTTGTAAACAACACAGATGCGAGACAGGGATCGAGCGATGGTGTGCTCTCTCCCTCACTCACTTCCCTGTCGTCTGCGAGTCCGTGCGCAAGCGAAAAACCCAGTTAGCAAACCTGATTCCTTGAGGCCATAAAGTTGGTTCAGTTACTTGCGAGTAAACGCTTTCTGGCATGCCGATGATAAACGATGCGTGCTTATCAGTTTTTAATACTCGTTGTTCGACGTAATACTCTGCCTTAACAATCGTATTTAAAAAGCGCAAAACCTCTTCCTTTGTGGTTTCACTCTTAAATTGCCAGGCTTGGATGTAATTAATTTTCTCTGCAGCTTGTATTCCGTTATTGCTATCGCCACTGCCTACTGTTACAGGTTGCGATGTTCGTTTCTTAAAGTTTCTTCGCCGCCGGGTAGGTACTGTTTGCCACTGTTGGTTACAGACTTCATTATTTACATCGCCCTTAGATGAAACATCCGATGTAGTGGCCCCACACCGCCGTGATGTCACCGCGGCTGCTGTCGTTTCTTCTGTAGGTATAGTACCTATATCTGACACAGATGTCAAAGTCGAAGTCGTAGTACTCTTAATCGTAGTCGTCATCACAGGTGTATTTGGTTTCTCGCTCGCACCTGCGGCAACTTTGTTGCTTAGTGAGTTTGTCTTCCCTGTCCTTTTCGAACTATTACTTAATTCAGCGATTGCAGCGGCTGCGTTTAACCGTGCGCCACGAGGTGGAGGTCGCTGTAGCGCTGCCGGCGCGTTGGCGTTGCTCGATACATTCGTTATTGACTTACGGGTAGTTGGAGTTGTTGTTTCTTGCTTAGGTAAGGAAAGCTTTCCAATAATGATTGATTGCTGATCGATCTTCGTCTCTAGAGAGTCCACTTTATTCACGAGTCCTTCAACTATTTTATATAAGTCGCGAATAAGATTTTCGTTAGCTTTCTGTGCCATTTTACGACACAATACAATAAAAATACGGAGCACTATTTTACTCGACCGCGCGGACTATGTTTTTTTATGTTGGGTGTGAATAAATTTTGTGTTATGTCTTTCGATTTTAAACGTTTTTATTCTTCTGTGTTTCCTATGTGAGCGGGCAATGTCAAATGGAGTCAATGTGTGTTGATACATAATAATTTGTAAAATATATAATTGTCGTACAGAGAGGACCTTGGCAATTTTGTAAAGATCAGTAGTTGGAAAACGAAAAGGTTTGAACAGTATAACCTTTAGCACAGATCTTTGGGATCTTTCTAGGGGCAACATGTGGGTCTTTAGTGCCCCACCCCAAGCGGTAATGCAATAGGTAATAATGGATTGACATAATGCAGAATATATAGACATTAGAAGTTTGTTGTTGGCGATGTGCCTTAGTTTTTTAAAAGTCCAGATTAATTTTCTGACACGTGAGGTAATCATATTTATATGAGGTACCCAAGACATGCGGCTGTCTAATATGACACCCAGGTATTTTATATGTGAGACAGATTCAAGATAGGGGCAGCTACAATCTGAGAAGTTGGTGTGGGAATCACTGTGTAGTTGGAGCTTGTAATGCAAAGGTGGATCGCTAGGTTTACGTAGGGCAAATGATAGATATTTTGTTTTGGTCACATTTAGAGTCAAAAGGTTAGTTTTAAGCCATTGTGATACCTGTTTCATGCCATTCTCAGCTGCAGCATAAACACTAGACCAAGTCTCTCCTCTAAATACAAGTGCTGTGTCATCAGCGTAGCAAAAGATTTTCGCATCATTAATCTTCATGTTACACAGATCATTTATATAAATCAAGAAGAGACTTGGTCCAAGAATGCTTCCCTGAGGAACGCCATATGTAATGCTAACTTCTTTGCTGGTAACCCCACCTATTTTTACAATTTGAGATCTATTTATTAAGAAATCCTTAAATATGTTTAAGCAGTTGCCACGAATCCCAATTCTCTCTAGTTTGTTTATAAGGATAGGGACCGAAACCGTGTCGAAGGCTTTCGCCAAATCTAATAATATAGCTATGGTTTTATTTTTGACATCTAGATCCGCTGAAACTGAATTACAAAGATTTAATACTGCCATTTCTGTCGATTTTCCTGTTCTGAAACCATATTGGTTTTCTGATAAAATGTTGTATTTGTTAAGATATTTTATTAATCTGTTATTTAAAAGCTTTTCAAAAATTTTTGAGAGTGCTGGTAGAACCGAGATTGGACGAAAGTTACCCACGACGAATCGGTCCCCACCCTTATGAACTGGAGTAACAAGTGCTTTCTTAAAAACATTTGGAAAGATTCCCCTTTCCAAACATAAATTAAACAGCTCTGTTATAATGGGCGTAAGTACATTTCGAGCCAATTTTATAAATTTAGGTGAAACATTATCCCATCCTGCAGCCGAGTCTTCTTTCATGCTTAATATAATACTATGGACTTCGTAATTGTCTGTAGGAAGCATAACACATGATTGCACTGGTGAGTTAATGTGATCAAGAGACAGTGACAAATTTACTTTTGATGCAGCAATGTCTTCTGCTAAATTACGCCCTATGTTGGAAAAATATGAATTTATCTCTTCTATTGATTCCTTTAAAGTGGGTTTTATTGATAGTAGTTCTGTAGGTATTGATTTAGTTGTATTTATGTGTGCAATATTTTTAATTGTCCTCCATGTCATTTTAGTATTTTTAATATTTTTTTCTAATAACGATTGGTCATATACAATTCTTGCATTTTTGGTTAATTCTTGACAATATGTCTTATATCTATTATAAATAATTTTAGCATATTCACTATTTTTGTTGTTATTGTAATTGCTGTGAAGTTTATCTTTGTGACGAATACACCTAAGTAATCCTTTTGTAATCCAGGGTTTACAGGTCCTTTGATTTTTAGGAATATTTAAATTACTTGTATTATTAGTGATAATTTTTGATATAGATTCAACTAAATTTTTAGCAATATGATTTGGATTGTTTGATTGCAATATAGTATTAAAATCCTTGTTTTCAAGTTCAGTAACAGCGTTTTGCCAATTTACTTTTTTAATGTGCTTTATAGGTTTATTTTTACTAGTAATTTTATTAATGCATAAAAGGGTCGGGAGATGGTCGGTGATTTGAGTTTGTATTATATTTATGTATGAACTAAGAGAAGTTTTTAATAAAATATGATCCAGGCAGTTATTTTGTCTAGTAGGCATCGTGTGTGCTGGGAGAAATCCTTTTTCGATAACAAAATTAAGGTACTTAGATGTATTTGTTTCATTTGTGTTATTTTTAATGTCAATGTTAATATCGCCTGCAATGATAACATGTGAGTATTGCTTAATAGAATTTAGAACATCATCTAAAGAACCTATAAAACTATCTACATTTCGAATTGATGGTGATCTGTAAAGGCAAACTATGGCGATATTCGTTTTGAGTTCCACTAGCAGGCAATTTGCTCCTGTGAAAACTGGTTCTTTGACATAGTATTCGATATGCGTGCTTATATAGACAACGATACCATCATTTTGGTTTAGATAGTTTTCAGTAGCATGTATAAAATATCCATTTAATGTAGGTGGATTTTTGTCCTTATTTAGCCAACATTCGGTTAGGATAATAATATCACATTTGAGTTTTATTCTATCCAGTAGAATTTCTAGCTGTAAAAAGTTTTTGTACACACTTCTAATATTAAGACATAGAATTTTAAGGTTATTTTTACTATTTCCAATATTGTGTACACATTCTTCGGGTAAGCATGAAGTGGCAGTAGCAATATTTAGAGAATCCAAATCATGTAAAACTTCATTTATGTCCATCATTTTTATTTGATAACGTGTATTGTGAGATAGTGAGGATTAACACCTTTCCAGCGGTGGTCGGTAGTTGGCTGATAATGATGATCATCTTTTGAAATAAACTTTTGTATCGTATTTTTACCCTATTTCGTTTGGGTAGAATTATTAAAATAGTACAGTAAGAGTAGGATTTTAACAGTGGCAAGTATATTAATAACTCTAAAATACAAAATGTTTCTTTTATGTAGTGGTTAAGGTAATAGTGTGACGTGATATAGATCGCGCTCAGTGAACGGCTTTTAAACAGTATTAATACGTAAATATTTTTTATAATCGTGTGTAGGCCATAATAATTATAAAAAACGTGATTAGAATTATTAAATTCGTTACGTGTGTTAGTCACCTTATAATAAAGACGCCGAAGAAAGCAAACCAAAATAACAATGTCGTGTATTTGATTACAATTATCATAATGAGAGATAATTTTAGTGTTAAATAGATTATTTATTGACGAAAAACTTAATGGGCCATCTAGTCTCAGTTTTGAGTTTGTACGTACAATTAGCCACCAAAATACAAGTATATACTCAATAATGTTTTTCATACATGAAACGTTAATTCTTCTAAGGATTAGTTGACCTAATATATGCGATGCTATGAAAACTAAACGTATAAATATAAACCGCAATGACTGTTGTAATATGTAGCTGCAGCTGTTCCTATTCGACTCATACCCAAAAATGAATATCCACCAGGTATACATAAAGTTATGTGATTTATTGAGATGAATATATACAGCCTTTGTTTGCATTATAATAGGGTAGCATAGGTTGTAATATTGTAATACATATTTCACTTTTGATATACTGTATAAAAATAATACGCAACAAGTAAGTGCACAATATAATATTATCGTCCTATTTGTAATTGCACTCATGTTAGTAGTCATATTACCATTATGACAGTTATATGACACATTTCCTAGGTAAGAACACAGCATTGGACGCGGTCGCGGAACCGGTTTGTTATCTAAAGATTTCTCGAGAGTTTTTGTTTCAAATGGCAGGCTAATATATTGTAATAATAAGTGATAATTAATAATGTTTCTTTTTTGTGGTAAATAGCTATGATGCGGTAATAAGACAGTAGATTGTAATTCATTGTATTGTTTTTTAAATTTTGATATAGAATATAGTATTTTAAAGATTATGGTAACATAATGTTTGTGTGCGAACTTTATTATGATAAATAGTCTTTTTTCTCTTCCAAAATTGCTGGCAGGTAATATTATGAATAGGTGAAAGTAATTTACATAAATACTATAAGTGGAGCTGTAACTATTCTTTGTAGTATTAAGTATATATAGCTTTCGTAGAAGGCTGTCATCACGGCATAAACCTTTTACATAGTAAATTGTTATTCTTATAATAATAATAGGTAAAACAAAAATATATATATATACAAAAATAAGTCATTCCATTTGTTTAAGTTTTTCGAGTTGTTCTTCGTGTTTAATGTGGAGTGCAGTAGACATTTCCATCTTTCGGATGTACACCCTCCCGTTAGCAGTCCAGCAGAACTTATAAGTGCCGTTTTTTGTCATCTGACGGCCAAGATAAAAGAGTCGTCGATTTTTACTTGTGAGATGTTCCCCAATATATATGAGAGAAGTCTGATCTTTGATACCCATGTGTGTGGCGGCAAGCCGGTTGTTTGGATTGTTTGTGTTGTGGATCTTTGCTGCCTTCAATAGGTCGAATTTTGACGAGGTACTATTTAGCTCGACCACGATAGTCGGACGGCCCTCTTTTTTAGTAGACCACCGGTATATGTCACGCACCGCCAGAGGTTCAGTTTTCAAACATTTTGATAGTGTGTTTACGTAATTTATGAGGTCATTTTTGGTTTCTTTATCTTGTTTTGGTACATTGCGTATCTCGATACGTGAGCTCAGTGCGTTACGCGACTGATCCTCAAGTTGGCCTTCCAGACGCTTAATATGTTCATCCTGCTGCACGAATTTGACCTTAAAATTTGTTATTTCCTGAGTCAGCTCCTCGTTTCGTGCTGTTAGGAATTCCATGGCTTTTTCAATGTCATTAAGCTTGTTTAATTTTGTATCAACTTTGTTTAATTTTGATGTCAAGTCGTGCTTAAGAGAGCTTATTGCTTTGAGCATTTCATCTTTATATGATTTAAGGTCATACTGCCAGTCGGGTTCGTCCCGAGGTCGCTTCACCCTACTAGATCTTTTAGAATGTTCTCCATCTGAGGCAGTTCTATCTGGCGAACGCATCATTTTTAGTTAGTAGGATAAGTCTGAAAACCTAGACGAGACCAAGGCGATGGAATGTTCGTTCGTAGTGCAAGCGTGGTGCGTCTAATGAGTCACCAAGCGCTATTGCGTAGGCCCAGCTTCGGGAGCTGTGTGGCGGCGTCGCTAGTAAGTGCGCGCGTGTGTGTGTTTTCTATAGTGTGTATTCACTCACTGCGTATTCGTCACCACCAGCCGTCTTGCTTGCACTAATTGTGTTTTACGAAATATGAATATGAATAGAGACGGACACGTCCGTCCACTACGAGCAACGCGCGAGAAGATATTACTTATTATTTATAATTATATATATAAAAACTTATAGATTTACGTAAGTACTTCTATAAATAAATAAGTAAATACGTGTTGCAAGATTTTTGCAAGGGGTTGGTAAAAAAGTCTGACAGTCAATATGGTTTTTTGGGTTTTATAAATATGAATCCCTATTTCCCTTAGTCACGCAATAACTTGAAAACCGGTGAACCGATTTGGCTTTTACTTCTTTGATGTCTTTTATGATAGAAAGGTTTCAGAAAATAAAAGTTTTAAGTAAATAAAAGAAGTCTTTAACGTGACCGAAGCCGCGGGGCTCTTCTAGTATTTTCATATAAATTATATACTGTAAAGGACAATTTTAATCTATGATATTGGGCTAAGATAATTAGCGTAATTATTCAAATAAGGATTAATACTGTATAGAAGAAAATAGCCTTGAAAGTTCTGTAACATTTTTTTATTAAAAAATAAAGATTAAAATAGTTACTGTGAGTCTGTGCGATAGACATATGTTATCGCGGACTTTTTTGTAGGTCTTATTATGTTGTACCACTCTTCGATACATACTTTCTTACATCTTTTTCAGATTAATCATCTTTCGTAAAAAACGTGTTTTCTCGACCGTTTTATTGGCGACTTAAGTTCCAAAATAGGTCTTCACGAATATACCTATCTTTTAAACAGGATAATATATAGCCTATGTTCATTCTAAAAGACCATATATAGATTTATATATGAGAGAAAAAAATAATAGTCCTGTAGTCCAGTAGTTTTTGAGCTAACTCAATACAAACATACATGTTACCTCTTCATAATATTAGTATAGAAGTATATATAGCTTTGTAGCTCAAATTTGTAATATTTAATTGACGTATTGAAAAGGCAAAAACATTTAAGATTTGTGTTTAAGAAAAGCTAAGAAATCTATACCGCCAGATTTAAGTTTGCCTAATTACAGTTAAGTACTGTAGCATTTTTTATCAATAACTAATTTCCATAAGTTCAATAAAGTAACTACGTATTTTAACACATAAATTGTTTTCTTTTTACATAAGTTTTAGTTTTCTACATTTTTCACCTTTTTATCGATATGTTCTACACTAGTGATCACTTCCCTACTCAGGCACACTCTAGCAGTTCTAGACACTAACACAAACAGAAAATGGACATGCTGCCAAAGTTTTGACGCCATCCATTATAATCCATCATCCTAGCGATGTCGTTTCTGAAATTGAGTTGACAGTTACGTCTCATATATATTTTTAAGCTATTGCTTCAGACATCATCTGCATTGTGCCAATAGTATAATAAGTTAATACTTTTACATTATTTGTCAGATTATTTGGCTAGATTATTTTTTTATGTCTACATATTTGATCAAAGGGGTTTCATTTTAATACGTACAAAGATTTTCTGATATATCTGATGCTTAATTTAGTATATGTCTTAGATAATATAACGAGTGTATTAGCTAAGGTATATGTATTAGTTTTTGTTTACTTAGTAAACATTATATAGCAGTTTTAAGATTGTTACACACCATATAAATCAATTTGTTTTTCGGTTAATGGCAATGTGTATTTGCAATTAGTAATACATATTCTTACCTAAATGTATTTCAACCGTAAGTATTAGGTATAATTGTTCATCGATTTTTTTTTAAAGCAATGGTGCCTTACTTACCCTTGCTGCGCACCACTTGCGTGTTTTGCCAGTCTGATACTTTATTTTCAAACGTTGATGACCATTGCTTTTGAATACATATTTTTTGCATTTCTCATTTAGTTGGTACATAGCAATACACCTAAACGGTGTTATTTAAGGCATTATTAAAAAGGCAACTTATTATTAAAAAGAAAAAAAAAAAACTTTTTTTAAACATTATACTAGAACGGTGTAAACATCGGAGAAGAACTTGTATGTGCAATCATTTATTTATTTCGTTTACATTTGTTGTTATTTATTACTATCGCTAATGCATACATATATTATTTTAAGTAATTTTTGCTTCCCTATAAGAGAACCATTTTCATATGAGTGCAGTGATGTTTGGGTGAGGTATGATTATGGCAAGTGCATAGTTACTTTCATTTATTTATTTAAGTTTCTTATACTTAGCAATAATTAGTTAATTTAAACATTTATTTCAGATTTTATACCACTCATGCAGTCAGCGGGTTTTGCATCATATTAAATTATGTTGGCCGCTTATCTTGATTCATATAATAACATTTTTTGTTTTTAGTTTAGTAAATAATAGTAGTTGTATTTTATATTTTTATATATATATATATCATCATATATTTTAGTATATTATGTGCTCTTCTAGTGATGAATCATTCCATACTGCTGCCTCTGATTTGTCTTTTGCTAGTTTCGACGCTGATAATCTCGTGCCTGTCGGACAAACTTTAAATAACATATTTATCTCCAGCCCTAAAAATTTCAATATTTGCCACGTTAATGCTCAGAGCATACCAGCTCATTTTTCGGATATTATAGATACTTTTAATTTCAATTCCATACACGTAGTCCTTATCTCAGAGAGTTGGTTAAAGCCCTCCCTTCCATCTACATTTTTCAGTATACCTAATTTCACGCTGATTAGAAATGATCGCACAGGCAAAGGCGGTGGAGGAGTGGCTATATATCTAAAGAGTCATATCTCTTTTAAAATTGTGCGGCAGTCACCTTCGACTTACACTGCATCCGCAGAATATTTATTCATCGAAGTCGAGCTTGGTGTTAAAATTCTTATAGGGGTTGTCTACTGCCCCCCAGCCATTGACTACTTCTCGAAATTCGAGACTGAACTTGAAACTTTGTTAGTTGACTATAATAGTGTTATTATTTTAGGCGACCTGAACACTTGCATGATCAACCAGGACAGCAGATCTAGGAAGCTGAAGTCTATTATTGATGCTACAAATCTAAACCTATTAGACTTATTGCCCACGCATCACACTCATACTAATGACACATTATTGGATCTTATAATAACTAGTAATATTAATCTTGTTGCTACTCATGGTCAACTTACAGCTCCTGCTTTCTCCCACCATGACTTAATTTACACTTCAATTAAAATTAAAACTCCAAAATGTAAACCAGCTATTTTAAACCAACGCAGTTTTAAAAAAATTAATATGGACAAGCTCAATGTGGATGCATCTTCAGTGGCCTGGACGTCTATCGAGGATATGACTTCTGTTAACAATAAAGTAGATTTTCTTAACAAAAATATAATAAGCTTATTTGATCGACATGCTCCCATACATCAAGTGAAACTCAAACACCAACCCACCCCGTGGTTTAATGAATGTATACGTAAAGCTAGGATGTACAGAGATAGGGCTTTCAGAAGATATAAGCGTCTCAGAACAGTTGAAAATTGGAATAAGTACAAAAAATTAAGAAACAAATGCAATATTCTCTGTAGGAATGCAAAGCGACGTTTTATTTTTGATCAAATAGAGGCTTCCTCTTCAGCGGGCATCTGGAGTTTTTTAAGATCAATTGGCATAGGCAAATCTAATTTTCCTAATTGTAAATTACCATTTGACCCCAACACCCTTAATGCACATTTCACTTCGTGCACAAAATTAGATCACCTAACTAAATCAGCAACATTACGCGAAATTCAAAACATACCCCGTCCGGATATAGCTCCATTTGAATTTTCCTTGGTGAGTGAAGATGCTATTCACAAAATTATTTCATTTCTGAAGTCCAAGGCGATTGGATGTGACAACATTGGTCGCATTATGATCTCGTTCATTTTAAATCATATTCTCCCTGCCTTGACCCATATTGTCAACTGGTCACTTGAATTTGGTCAATTTCCGGATCAATGGCGCAAAGCTCACGTCCTACCACTCCCTAAAGTCTCCAACCCTCAACTTCCAAATCAGTTTCGTCCTATCTCTATTTTACCTTTTTTATCTAAAATTATTGAGTCAGTGGTTCATAAGCAAATGACCGAATATTTATCAAAATTTGCTCTTTTTAATCAATTTCAGTCTGGGTTCAGATCGGGTCACAGCACAACTACTGCTTTGCTTAAAGTTACTGAAGATATCCGGTATAACATGGAAAACTCTAATGTTACCATTCTTGTTCTCATCGACTTCAGTAACGCCTTTAACGGTGTTAATCACGACCTGTTGCTGGCTATCCTCACCCATCTTAATTTTTCGTCTTCCTCTGTTATATGGTTTACATCGTACCTGTCAGAGCGCCGGCAGGCTATTCGCTTGGGCCAAACCCTTTCCGAGTGGTGTGACGTGGATACTGGCGTTCCCCAAGGAGGAATATTATCTCCTTTGCTATTCTCAATCTTTATCAACCTACTCTCTCTAGATATCTTCAATGTCATTATCATTTTTACGCAGACGATCTGCAACTGTACCGTCATACTGTAGTGGAGGACCTAGACGCTACTATTGCCGATTTGAATGAAGATCTTTTAAAATTATTATCCTGGTCTAGGCGCTTCGGTATTTTAGTAAATCCAAACAAATGTCAAGCAATCGTCATAGGAAGCAGTCGGCAACTTTCAAAGGTCCAGTTATCTAATTTACCTTCGTTGTACTATAATAATATTGTTATCCCTCTCTCAAATACTGTTAAAAACTTGGGTATCATACTAGACTCTAACCTTAACTGGACAGCTCAAATCAATGAAGTCTTCCGAAAATTTTTTGCGTCGTTACATGCTATACTGCGGTTTAAAAACTTTCTTCCTGTCACTACCAAAATTGCTCTTGTTAATTCACTGCTCCTGCCAATTATTGACTACGCTGACGTTTGCTACGTGAATATAACGGAGGAGTTACTTAATAAATTGGATCGTTTGCTAAATACTGGCATTCGGTTTATCTACGATCTCCGTAAGTATGACCATATTTCAGAATACAGAGCCAAACTTCAGTGGCTCCCCATCCGTGAAAGACGTAACTGCAGAATATTAGGAGTTTTATTTTCAATTTTGAGAGATAAGTTTGCTCCAGACTATTTACAAGACGTTGTTAATTTTTTGTCCGAGACGCATGACAGAGATTTGCGCTCAACTGACACGCTGCTTCTGGCAACTCCATCCCACAGCACCAATTTCGTTGGTCACTCATTTGCGGTTGCTGCTGTACGGTTGTGGAACCAGTTGCCTACCGACATCAAAATGGCTGCATCGAAAGATTCATTCAAGAGACAAGTCAAAGGTTATTTCCGCAAGAAAGTCTTTCCTACCAACAATTAGAAAAGCACAATATATTATATGTAGTTTCATTAAGTTATGTATATTATTTATTTGTTTTTATGTTATTTATTATAGTAAGTACTCGTATATATTATAATTAGTCCGGTATTGATATTATTTTAGTATATAAAACCACCTCTGTACTACTATAAGCACGACTCAAAATTTTCCCCACCGCTGCTGGATGACTGGTAGAAAATGCTTTTAGCATTAAGTCCTCCTTTTGTACATTTATTTTTGTGCAATAAAGTATTTACAAACATACAAACAAACAAACCACTAAATAAATGTTAAATAAACTGGCTAAGTGCAAGTCGGACTCGCACTCGTAGGGTTCCGTAACACAGTAGAGTATTCTATAACTATGATTTTCGCAACTACAAAAATAACTTTAAACAAAGTTATACTTGCGGTCGCTATATCTCAACAACTGCTGACTGTATCTCGTTCAAACCAATTTTCATTGAAAGTTTTTATTGAGATCTACAGAATATATTTTTTCTAGATTGTTCACTCCCACCACCACTTTAGACGCGCCTATCTTTTAAATGATTGACTTTGAGAAAAAAATATTTTAGGAACCTCAATGTCATTTTTATAGACACCCCCATACCCCCATACCCCACACGTATAGGTTTGAAGAAAACATTTTTTGAAGTTATACTTCTTTTGGCGCGATAGAGAAAAATGATGAGAGTGAATTTTTACGATGCGCGCGCACACCGACACCTAAATTCTACACCGTGAAGTTAGTTCTAGGTGGCATGACTATGTTCAAGTTGTATATGTCATATTTAACGTCATATTTAACGTCATATTTAACGTCATATTTTTACGTTAATAAAACCTTTTTTATTTAAATAAAATCTTTTTGATTAATTTTAATATTTATCGTTAATCACTACTGCATTTTAGTAATTTTTTTTCCATACGCCACAGAAGTATAACTTCTAACGCGTGTACATAAGTACACACACTCTTTTTTTTGTTCCAGTTCCATGTATGGGATGCCCCCCGTTAAACTTTTATATTTTTTATTTTTGTATAAAAATCGGAATGCGGTTTACAGAATACATCTACTTACCAAGTTTCAATTCTGTAGTCCTAATAGTTTCGGAATAAAATGGCTGTGACATACGGACGGACAGACTGACAGACAGACAGACAGGCATGGCGAATCTATAGGGGTTCCGTTTTTTGTCATTCGGCTGCGGAACCCTAAAAATTACCATTTCCCGCGGAAACGCAGCCGTTGCTAAAATGATTTCCGGCACACATGGCTTTTGTGTTACCAAACTAGGCAGTGTTCAGTAACACTCGGTGTGAGTAAGACGTGCTCTAAAGAACTATATAGTTGAGTTAAGTTATACCGAATAGACTATTTATGCTATGTAAGTTTAGGATACGAATTTCAATGCAAAAATTTAATTTAGGTTGGTTTATTCGATGCCCAGAGAACCCTTGTAATGGAAAGTGACCAACACATACCGCTGTCCAGATGTATGTCTGTCTGTCTGTTCTCGCTTACAGCACCCTGATTCTGAATCATTCGAAAGCAAATTCGGATTCGGAAACTGCATCTCCTTCGACTAAGATCTTTACAATTCACAATGTTCTAATCCGCAACTTTTGATATTTCAACTCGCAAAAATCAGTAATTTTTATCGGAAAGGTTTCCGCGACCAAATAGCTCAAGGAATAATAAATATTCGAAATTCAAAATGACGCTTCCGAATCAGGTTCTCGAATGATTAAGTATCAGGGGGCAAGTCGCATTTTTCAACCGATGTTGACGAAAATTGCCACACGAGTTCCGAATTTTCGTCGATCGCGTTTTTTTATTGGAGGGGGAAAATAGGTAGGGGGGAAGGAAGGGGAGAATTTTGCTGTAGCATTATTTATCAACGGATTCAAATTGGAAAGATACAATAAGGTCTTCATTCTATACAAGATGATTTTCAAAAAAAATAAAAAAATGGGGAGTGGAGGGGGAAAAGCGGGGAAGTTGGCTGTAGCGTTATATATTACGATGGACGGATTTAAATTTTTATAAGGGCACGCAAGGTCTACTGTTCTCACAGAACTACTAGTTTATAATGTTATCACAGCCCACATTAATTAGGTATAATACAGAATATACCTAAAAATGGCGGTATCATACAATAAATGACCAAAAAGAAATTAAATTAACTTCGTTACTATACGACGTAATAAAATAACGCTACGTGCAAAAAGACCCACGCGCCTCGTTCTTGTATGGACCGCTAATATTTAATGAAGATCTTTTCAGAAAAACGTAATAATATGTATCTTCTAATAAATATTCCAGACTTGATGTAGTCTAACTATTGAAACGTTGTTAAAGGTTTTTTGAAAGGAAATGAATACAAAATTTTATGCTTATTCAGAAAACGGTAAAGTAGTAAAAGATACTATGATTTTTATATCCACATATTGGCTATAAATTCATATAATATATTACTAGCAAACCCCTCTTTTGGCTTCACCTGCTTAATACAGCCTACTTACTGGTAATATATTTTTTAAGGGAAGGAATTTTTGAAATTGATTCAGTGGTTTTTTGGGGTTAATCTACATAATACAAACAGACATACAATGCGATCGATAAAAAAACTAAAATAACCGACTTCAAATGCAGCGCTAATCATTTTCAGTACCAAGTTTGAAGTGTTCTCCATATTTCTGGAGATACTGATCAGACCTCGATGAAATTATCATTGTACTACACATAGAATATCTTCTTTCACACAAAAAGAGAATATTTCAATTCGGTTCATAAACTACGAAGTTATTCATGAACAAACATTTAATATTATATATATATCTAATACTATAAGAATCTTTGTCCTGACATACTGACTCACTGACAGACAACGCACAGCCTAAACCACTGGTCGTAGAGACTTGAAATTTGGAGGGTATATTTGTCTTAGTACGCAAAGGTGTACTGAGAAAGCATTTTCCAAAATTAACCCTCGAAGGGGATGAAACGGGGGTTCAAAGTTTGTATGGAGAAACGAGATTAGATAGTCTTTTCTATCCGAAACTTCACACAAGTGCTTCAGTAAAAAAAAGTAAATACGTGTTTCAGGTTTTTTTGAAATTCCACACCTATGAGGGTGAAATGGGGTAATAAAGTGTGAAAATCAATATTGTTTCGGATTGCGCTGAAATTTGGCATGCAGATATTTATTACGAAATTAGTTCTCTCTGAGAAAGGATTTTCCAAAATTAACCCTCGAAGGGGATGAAACGGAGGTTCAAAGTTTGTATGGAGAAACAAGATAAGATAGTCTTTTCTATCCGAAACTTCACACAAGTGCTTCAGTAAAAAAATAAGTAAATACGTGTTTCAGGTTTTTTTGAAATTCCTCCCCTAAGAAGGTGAAATGGGGTAATAAAGTGTGAAAATCAATATTGTTTCGGATTGCGCTGAAATTTGGCATGCAGATAGTTATTAATTACGACGTTAGTTCCCTCTAAGAAAGGTTTTCCAAAATTCATCCCTGAAGAGGATGAAACGAGGGTTCAAAGTTTGTTTGGAGAAACAAGAATAGATCATCTTTTACATTCGAAACTTCACACAAGTAGTTTAGTAAATAAACAAGTAAATACGTGTTTTAGGCTTTTTGAAATTCTATTCCTAAAAGGGTGAAGTGGGGCAACAAAGTGTGAAATCAATATTGTTTCGGATTGCGCTGATATTTGGCATCTAGATAGTAATTTTGACGTAGGTATCCGCTAAGAAAGGATTTTACAAAATTCACTCTTCAAGGGATGAAGCGGGGGTTCAAAGTTTGGATAGTCATTTTATTCAACATTTCACACAAGTAATTCTGTAAATAAATAATTAAATACGAGTTTCAGACTTTTTCAAAATGCCACTCCAAGAGAGTGAACTGGGGTAAATAAGTCTGAAAATCAATATTGTTTCGAATTGCGCTTTTTTGGGTTTTTCGGGTTTTATAAATATGAATCCTGATTTGTCTTCGTCACGCGATAACATGAAAACAGGTGAACCGATTTGGCTAATTCTTATTTGATGTCTTTAATGATAGAATCGTTTTTACAAAAGAAAAGTTTTAAGTAAATGAAAGGAGTTTTTAACGCGGGCGAAGCCGCGGGGGACTTCTAGTATATGTATATATATATACGGTCAAATTGAGAAACCTCCTCCTTTTTTGACGTCGGTTAAAAGTATCTTTATTACTATAGAAAAAGTATTAGTATAAAATAATTTAATTCAATTGTACACAGTTTCACAGTTAGGCTGCTTGTCCATTAGAATGGTGCGAATTAGCGGAGTGGAGTTCCGGCAGGAGTTTATAACCGCACAGACAAAATATTCTTGCCGCGAATACTGGCCGAGCACGGCCCGTGTCTTTCGGCGTCTGCGCGGCCGAGTTACGTTACGATAGACAAATGCGTTAATAGGCACTGTGTAGGAGAATATTATTTTGTCTGCCACGGACCGTGTCTGGCACGCTCCATGTCTGTAGATAAACGGACCTTAATTTGATCGGGCGGTACCATGAGATCGGTTTAGTTATGTGCGAATGCAGTCGGTTTTCTGATCTGCTTCCTCGCTCTGTTTCTGGTTTTGTGTGAATTTTTAAACAAGTTCGCAAGTCTTCAAGGCTGCCATAGCCCAATGGCCTATGTTGGACTGGCGATCGAGAGGTCGTGAGTTCGATCCCCACCCCACCCATTGCACTATTGACGTGAACCCACACCAGACACAAGCATATTTAACTTAGTTGGAGGGGTTAACAAGAATACTAGTAATGTGCAATCCACATTGTAAGTAATCTTTTTATAAAAAAATAAATAAATAGAAATAGAAATCTGTGCCCACTCAAGCGGAGCGGCGATTTTATGCAATTTCATCATCATCTTGTTACCCTTGTATAATATTTCACAAAAGTAAAACTGAGTAAATCTCAGTCGCCCAGATAGAGATACTATCAATTTATGTTAATACAACCGGAGCTCACAACCTTCAAATGTATCTATCTGATTATGTATCCAAATAAATTAAAAACATAAGTATCGGAAAGCCGTACAAAAATATGAATATAAACAAAAATTCCAAAGTGAAAAACGAAGTTAACTCAACGTTCACTCATTATATAACCGTAATAATTTGTAAAGAAAAAGACCCGCGTAAAGACATATTTTTATAAGGTCTACTGAAAGCCCTGCAGGCTTTCGAGGAGAATTAATGAATTAGTTAGAGACGGATGCTTCTCACGTACTCCGAACCTTGGCTCGACCCTGGCTTTATAAACGCTGATCCGGCGCCTAAGGAGCCAATGAAGTTGAATTATTAAACAGATATTTTAGGATATAATGTTATTTTTGACCGACTTTACAACAAGAGGAAGAACCTTAATCCATCTTTCTATATTTATCTCTTATAACGTTAAAGTAGGGCAGGCGTATGTGCTAAATAGCCCAGAAGTTTTCTCAACTAAACTAAACTAAGCGAAACTGCTAAAATGGTGCTGTATTTTTATTCACTTACAGATAAATCTGACGTACCCAGATCAATTATCAAATGTTGTACATTTTCCCCTATATTGGTTTGTATATTAATCTTAGTAAGTCTTTAATTAGTAGGGTAGGTTAGTATCTTTAGGAAGTAAAGTTAGTAGGTATATTAGTTTTTTGCTTTTAACTTATATTAGAAACACCTCCGTCTATTGTCTTCTTTTCTATAAGTCCTCTCCATCCAAAGGTTGTCTGGAAGAAATCGCTTTCAGCGATAAGGCCGCCCATTGTAACACTAATAAAACGAATGATTTGTATGTTATTTTTTAAGTTATGAGGTGTGACAATAAAGAATTTCCTATCTATCTATCTATCTACCCTTACTTATGTTGTAAGTGTGAAATTTGGCATAGATGTAGTTTACAGATATGACTGTGTTACAAATAACGTAAAAATAATTAATTTTGGAGAATTTAAATCATTGACCACTAGCATGTTTATATAAATATGGGTATTAAATTAAAATAAAGTTAAAATGAATAATTATCATGAAATCATGTACTTAAGATTTTAAATTCGAAATTCATGAAAGAATCTACTGGATTTTGTTTATAGCTTACGATTTAAGGGCGAGTTTCACCGCTTTCTGATAAAGTGACAGATAGTTATCTTAGTTTGAAAGTTTTCGCGAAAATTATTCATTTTAATGTGAACGTACCGGCTTTTGTTCGCGTGTATTTACTTCGAATGAGCTCCGACCAGGTTTCAACCTAATACGTAGGTCATCGTCTGGGAGCGGCTAGAATGGCGGCAACGCACGTCGTATCGCCCGCGCTTCCCGGCGCAACTGACGACTCGAAACAGGCGCTACCATTGGCAAGGGTGGTGTCGTAGATCTTTGGGTGCGCTCGGGTTCTGCGTTCGGCTCTGCCTCCGATTCGTCATCGCTATTTAATACTGTTATGTTACGTTGTAGGCATACTGTGCTGATTGTGTCCACTGCATGGTAGCCTTGTTGAATGTTGGCATCGGGGTAGGAAGCGCCCAATGTTGGCACCCATGCCGGCGGTACTGTCCACCCACGATCCCGGTTAAAATTAGGATACCTGTTGATTTCGATGGCCTCCCGTACTTTACGAGGAACGAAAAACTTCTCCCTCGCTAGCACAGAGACCTTATCGAACCGTAGGTAATGCCTGGTGTCCGAGATGTGAGCGTGTTCTGCGACCGCCGAGCGAACGGTATCACCATTTTTGACGCTTCTAATATGCTCCTGAATCCGTGTCGCGATGTTTCTTCGTGTCTCACCGATGTAGCATTTGCCACATTCACAGGGAATCTTGTAAATGCCAGGTCCCATAAGTGGTTCTTGATCCTTAGGTGAACGCAGCAGTCGGCGGAGTTGGGAGAACGGGCGGAACGTCGTTTTAATATCATACCTACGTCTCAGGTAGTGGCTGATTTTATCAGTCACACCTTTGACGTACGGTAGATAGATCGGCGATCGTTCTACCGTAACCTGTCTCTTTTTTTCGCTCGCGTTCGCCCATCGAGAGCTTCACGATGGTTCACCGATAGCTCCAGTAGTGGCCAATATCTTCATGGAGTGGTTTGAAGACAAGGCGATAGAGGACGCTCCTATGAAGCCACGATACTGGTGGCGCTATGTCGACGACGTGTTCGCCATTATCGATAAAAACGCGCTTGAAAACTTTGCGTCACATTTAAACACAGTGCACAGAAGTATCCAGTTCACTGTTGAGGAAGAGAAGCAGGGGAGCTTGCCCTTTTTAGATGTGCGTGTTATACGGAAGCCAGATGGCAGATTGGCCCACACCGTGTACCGAAAACCGACGCACACGGATAAGTACTTGCGGGCAGACTCGCACCATCACCCCGCACATCTCGCATCAGTATCTAGAACGCTGATCAATAGAACCATCCAGATTTGCGACCCTCAACATGTGCATACGGAGCTGAAGCATGTCAGAGAAGTCCTTGAGAGCAATGGCTATAACTGGCGGCAAAGCTCTCGATGGGCGAACGCGAGCGAAAAAAAGAGACAGGTTACGGTAGAACGATCGCCGATCTATCTACCGTACGTCAAAGGTGTGACTGATAAAATCAGCCACTACCTGAGACGTAGGTATTATATTAAAACGACGTTCCGCCCGTTCTCCCAACTCCGCCGACTGCTGCGTTCACCTAAGGATCAAGAACCACTTATGGGACCTGGCATTTACAAGATTCCCTGTGAATGTGGCAAATGCTACATCGGTGAGACACGAAGAAACATCGCGACACGGATTTAGGAGCATATTAGAAGCGTCAAAAATAGTGATACCGTTCGCTCGGCGGTCGCAGAACACGCTCACATCTCGGACACCAGGCATTACCTACGATTCGATAAGGTCTCTGTACTAGCGAGGGAGAAGTTTTTCGTTCCTCGTAAAGTACGGGAGGCCATCGAAATCAACAGGTATCCTAATTTTAACCGGGATCGTGGGTGGACAGTACCGCCGGCATGGGTGCCAACATTGGGCGCTTCCTACCCCGATGCCAACATTCAACAAGGCTACCATGCAGTGGA
Organism: Cabera pusaria; assembly: GCA_954871355.1. NCBI lineage: Eukaryota > Metazoa > Arthropoda > Insecta > Lepidoptera > Geometridae > Cabera > Cabera pusaria. The sequence goes on from OX940891.1 coordinate 1,991,415, forward strand.
CACAATCAGCACAGTATGCCTACAACCTAACATAACAGTATTAAATAGCGATGACGAATCGGAGGCAGAGCCGAACGCAGAACCCGAGCGCACCCGAAGATCTACGACACCACCCTTGCCAATGGTAGCGCCTGTTTCGAGTCGTCAGTTGCGCCGGGAAGCGCGGGCGATACGACGTGCGTTGCCGCCATCCTAGCCGCTCCCAGACGATGACCTACGTATTAGGTTAAAACCTGGTCGGAGCACATCCGAAGTAAATACACGCGAACAAAAGCCGGTACGTTCACATTAAAATAGATAGTTATCTGACATATGACGCCATATAAAAGCTGTCAAAAATCTGACCGATAATTTCCTAAATAATAGTCTGTACCCCGAGCACGAAAAACTTGCGAAAAAGTATTCGTATCGTCATCGACTTGAAAATGTATGAAATTTGTACAGCGCCCCTATCGTGCGTAAAAGTAACTAAATTTGGCAGCACGAACGATTTTGATTCGATTCGTATCGCAAACGTATCGTTACGTAAACGATACTTGAGGTTTTATAAACAAAATGCGAGCATGAACTTAATTTTGACGTACGGTAATGTTAATTTCCAAGGCTGGCTATCGAGCATAGTCGAATATTTTTTCACTTAGGATTTTCCGGTGAGAAAAGTTTCGAAACTTTTTTTAACTGCATAAAACATATTTTTTGCGTGTATTAAATGCAAATACCGCCCGCTTTACCAACGTCGTTCTCTTTATTATCTTCTTGTTGCAAGTTTACTTGAAATTAAGGGAAAATAAAAACATAAAATATCTTTCCTCATAGTTAATCCTCCTTCGAGTTAATAAAACCTTCGTTCCAAGTTGACAAGTTTCATCGTAGTCAGCGACCATATTTGATTATCAAACTTCAAATTCGACACTGTCACTATGTCATCCATCCATGTAAATAAATAAAATATACCAAGTGTGAGTCGGGTATCCACTAAGGGTTCCGCACAACACAATGTAATAATAAATATATGAAACTCTTAATTCACCACAACACTCTTCAATTATATGAACAATGCATAGTGAAAAGGCCGCGACGCGACGCGCCAAGACGATCAGAAATGACAAGACATTATAAACCTTATGAACAATGTTACAAGACAAAGAAACGCTTGATAGAACGAACGAGGTGTGGGTACGTAGTATTATTAAGTATTCTGTGATGTGGGAAAGCCTCGAGCTGTCGTTTTCCTTTCGAAATACGGAACCCAAACTCCAAAGAATCAAGTCTTTGGTGACGCTATATCTTTCGTTCATAAACTGATATATATAACGGAGGTTCGTTCGGAAGACTCGTTATCAGAGTGGTCGGTCATTGTAAAAACCTCAAATAACACTCGCAACACTTGACACAATCGTTGGTTTAACCAATGCGTAAAAAGATTGAAAATCAGTTTAAGGATTAACCGGATGGATTAGGATTAGAAACGCGGTGATTTCGATGCCACGTGGCGTTCGTGCGACCGCTCGCCCTTCCCTTTCAAAACAGAATGACGTTGTTCACTTTACTCCCGTCAAGTCCCATCTCGACCGTCAAACCACAGAAAAGATAATACAGTCAAACGTCCAACAGTCAAAATGTCAAACATGAAACGTCAGACGTCACCACTGGCATCGACCACACCCAAGCAGCTGTCTGTGAGCTGCTTGGCGTTTCCAATAGATGTCGCCGTAATGCTGATGCTGCGACACGGCCATCTTGACAACTCACACGTCTTCGTGTGTAATGTCTGAAACAAGGATAACTTTGCACAGTAAATCTTCTCACACTCGGCCTTCCTGACCCACAAATAAAACCAACGTGTTAATAAGAGATCAAAACATTTGATTAACCGATTTCAAAAAGAAGGAGGTTTTCAGTTTGTCTGTGTGTACGTCTCACATTCACCACAATATAATAACAATAATGTACAACAAAGATCTAGTCAACATTTTATTTCACTACGTCAAATACTCTCAAATCCTTAATAATTAGTTTTTGTCAAAATGTCGGTTTCATCCATCGGGGTTGTATGTCAGTATACAATACTCTAAAACAATTCGACGCAACACATTGGGTGACCTCCATCCGGTACCCAGTTCCACACAACAACAACAAGTCATCGCCTCCCTCCGGCGGCAATTCCAACAGTGACTGCTTACATCTCCAAGCCATTCGCACGCCACTCACGGTCGTGGCCGCACTGCGACGGGAAATCAAGGCCGATTTTACGTCTACGAATAGCTGAAGGTGCAGGCTATCTGAGCGACTTGCATACTACACTACGTAACCAATGGCATGAAGGTCCAACCTCATCGTCATCGTCTGGTGTCTACTAAGATAAGGTCAATTTTATCGTCATTAAAAACATCACATACTTCAACCTTCAACTCTAACTTTCTCAAATCGCTAACCCAAGCGTCAGTACTTTTCGTCCAATCATAATATCGTGTCGCAAACAATAGTCGGGTAAAACATGTAAAAGAACTTTGAAAATTTCATAATCAGAGAAGTCGAGCTTTCACTAGTCTGTTCAATACTAATCCTTATTACATTGTCACAAAGTCTGTTACCACGAAATTTCTTCTAAACAGATTCTTTGATTAATGAACATTCAGCCACAGTAAATACATAATTACTGTGATTCAGCGCTAAAATCATAATTAAAACCATACAGCTCACCAAAATGACGCTATGATCCAGCTGGTGTCTAGCTCCAGCTGGTCCAGCTGGTGGCTGGTGTCTTCACAGTGCAGGCGTCCACACGCTTCTGACAGGACCAGTGCAGAACTGCGGCTCGCCTCCTGGTTGCTCCGCTCCGAACAGTTAGACGCATAGTGCCCTGACGATGGCACCGGAAACAAGCAATCCAATCGGCTTTTCCAGTTGACTGGCCACCCGTACAGCTGCTGTTGTTGTTAACTGTCTTCGGCTACATGTCCCTTACTTACTATACCCAGCTTCTTGAAATTTCCCCACGTCATGCCGGGATATGCAGCCGATGAAAGCCAAGAAGATGCGGGCCCCTTCAGTGCACGGCTTAATGCGATCGGGCCCCTTCAGTGCACGGCTTAATGCGATCATTAGCGACGCACCACGTAGATCTATCTACATGGTTCGTCACTGACACACATGTCGGCTGTTACCAGCCACGCACGCGCGGCCACATCTTGTTTGTCTGGGTCGAAATCTGGAAAACGTTTGCTGCTGCTGGTAGATAGCACCGGCCTTTGCATGGCTTGCATAAGCGCTAGAAAATTGTGATTCTGTAGGTCTAATAATTGACGCCATTTTCCTTCATTTTTGTCAAAAACACGCGCTTCACTGTTATTCTTGCCCTTCGTCGCCTCACTTCTTGCTTCACGTGGGTCGTTTGGTTCACATCCCACTTCTGATAACGGAGGTTCGTTCGGAAGACTCGTTATCAGAGTGGTCGGACATTGTGAAAACCTCAAATAACACTCGCAACACTTGACACAATCGTTGGTTTAACCAATGCGTAAAAAGATTGAAAATCAGTTTAAGGATTAACCGGATGGATTAGGATTAGAAACGCGGTGAGTTCGATGCCACGTGGCGTTCGTGCGACCGCTCGCCCTTCCCTTTCAAAACAGAATGACGTTGTCCACTTTACTCCCGTCAAGTCCCATCTCGACCGTCAAACCACAGAAAAGATAATACAGTCAAACGTCCAACAGTCAAAATGTCAAACATGAAACGTCAAACGTCACCACTGGCATCGACCACACCCAAGCAGCTGTCTGTGAGCTGCTTGGCGTTTCCAATAGATGTCGCCGTAATGCTGATGCTGCGACATATATATTTTTAAAGGTATTAAATATTATTCTCTTTTTCAAATAAAATGCATTTTAATATCACTCATACCGTATTTGAAGATGTTTATTCTGTTAAAGTACTTTTTTAAATATAATTTCCGATAAATAGAAACCTAAGCCATAAGTAATAAAAAGTTCACTGTTCAATTTAATTTTTGAACGATTAATTCATTCAATAAGACGTTCATTTCATTCACAACGGCTCGTCCCTACTTACATTAGGATGACGCTACTAACATAATCATATCGACCTCTCGATAGCTGTCAGAGTGTGCTTCGTGCTGCCGCCTATCGTAACACCACGTTATTGTATCGTTGACTCGATACCTTTACGATACGAATTCGATGATTTTTCGTGCTCGGGGTACAGTACCTAATAGTCTTATTCATTTACTTACTAACCCCTGACACAAAAACAGGGGTGTTATAAGCTTGACTTGTGTATCTCTATATTCATGTATCTGTGCTGCAATGTGTCCGTCTGTGGCATCGCAGCTTCAAAACGGATGAACCAATTCTGATTTATATCCTGGAATCTGCAGAATATTCAACTTCTTGCCAAAACAGCACGAACAGTACATATGTCGTAATTAAGCTCATTGAAATGGTCTTAATGAACTGATTATACATACATAGAATTGGTTTTGAAATTGTATTTATAATAAACTGGCCAAGTGCAAGTCGGAATCGCACTCGTAGGGTTCCCTAACCACACTACAGTATTTTATAAGATCGGGAAAAAAATACCACTATCATTTTTCGCCAGCAAAAATTAATAATTAATAAACATTTCGTTTCTTATAACGCCATCTAACGTCTAACAAAGGTGTTAGGGATCGACAATTTAAATATATCGCCATCTATGGGACGTTTACCTAACGAAGCGTTCATAGATGGCGTGAAATGCCGAAAAAAACACGTTTCTTGTATGGGGACCCTCTATTATCTTTAACTTTATTCTGTTAGCGGCAACATAAATACATCATTGATGAAAATTTCAACTGTCTATCTATCACGGTTCATGAGATCCAGCTTGGTGACAGACGGACAGACAGACAGACAGACAGACAGACAGACAGACAGACAGACGGACGGACAGCGGAGTCTCAGTAATAGGGTTCCGTTGGTACCCTTTGGGTACGGAACCCTAATAGATTTAGATTGGTTTGTTCTAATGTGACTAAGTTGTCAAAGACCACAGTTAAATTAAACAATAAGAACAACAATTTAAAAACATTAATAAAGAATACCAGCTCGGTTATAAAGTGTTATCAATCAATGAAACCATATCCTAAAACTTGGAAATAGAATGGCCGGACTTGTAATGATCTCTTCCAGACAACCGTTTAGTGGACATCATTTTAAAAACAAATTTAACGATTGGTATAAGAAAAGCTAATAGTTGGTGAATCTATATTTATACATTTTCTTTCAAAGTAAAGTTATTAAAGGCCCAACTGTCTTAACAATATAAAGTACAATTTGAACCGCTACCGAACTACCGTAGGGTTGCCTCGCAATAAAAAATGAGACAGAGCCAATAGGGTTGTTAAAGAAAGCCTTCGAACTAATTTCTGAGTTGAACCATTGCCATTGAGGCGATGCAACCCTGCGAGTAAATGGGCAATTAGACTACAAACTTTTACCATCTAACAGGTGATTAGTCATCCATGAACATTCTCTGAGCAGGCGATTGTAAAAGAAGAGTTATAATTTAAAGCGCCTTTGTAAGGGTATTCTGATGAAATAATGTCATCATTAACAGCCAGTATTCATCCACTGCTGTACATAGGCCTCTCCTATGGTTCCCCTACTGAGCTCGATATTTGGCTCCAATTGTTTCCAACCGCTGCCAGCCAGTTAGCTGGCAGGCGTCCTACGCTTCGTTTACCGAGCCGTGGTCTCCACTCTAAAACTCGTCTACCCCAACGGTTATCGGTTCTGCGACAGATGTGACCAGCCCACTGCCAAATCAGCTTGCTAATCGTTTGAGCTATGTCGATGACTTTGGTTCTCTGTCGTATGAATTAATTTCGAATTCGATCTTTCAGAGATACCCTGAGATAGCCCTTTCCATAGCTCGCTGAGCGACTTTGAATTGGTGGATCAGTCGCACCGTCAGAGTGTAATTCTCGGCTCCGTATGTCATTACAGGTGGGACGCACTCATTGAAGACTTTTGTCTTTAGTTTTTGTGGTATCGGCGATGAAAAGACTCGATGCAGTTTTCTAAATGCTGCCCAACTTAGCAGTATTTTTCTGCGGGTTTCCTTCTCGAAATTGTTTCTACCTAATTGTAGCGTTTGCCCGAGGTAGATATATTCTTGAACAGCTTTGAGAGGTACTCCGTTTAAGGCAATTGGTTCCGGAATAACATGTTCGTTGAACATGGGCTTGATCTTATCCAAGAAATAATGTTACTATATTTAAAACTAAATCAAGGGTTCAATTCTCGATATGCCGCAATTTTTGTAGAGGTAGTCGTACCGATTTTCATGAACGAACCATAACGTTTGATGAAATTTTAAAGCCTATCCACGCGAGTCCAGCTTGCATTTGAAAAGCTAACATTAATTTGTTTTCTTATATTTGTCAATAAAATTGATACAGTAAAATGTATAAGAAGGTACGACCAATCAGGTTTATTTTCATTATAGCTTTTTGTTTACCTATGCATAGGTATATTTTTATTCATTTCGTGATAAGTGGACATCTTCGCTCATTGACAATGACATTTCTCTGATGGGAGTATTTCTGAAACACCTGTAGATTCAACAGCTATATAGTTTTACCCTTTTTTCCGCAGATTTTTTTGGATTGTCATTTTTATTTATACAATACTATGCAGCTGACAGACGGACAATCAGTTCCATTCGGATCATAATATGTACTGTGATCGGTATGCGTTTCTTTAAGTTGAGTTATACTATTTCCCTTCTTTAGATAATAACTAAAAATGCCCCGCGGCTTCGCCCGCGTTATAAACTCCTTTTATTTACCTAAAACTTTTCTTTTGTAAAAACGATTCTATTATTAAAGACATCAAATATCGCCAAATCGGTCAATAGCCAAATCGGTTCACCCGTTTTCATGTTATCGCGTGACTAAGGCGAATCGGGATTCATATTTATAAAATATTATAATTATGATCATACTTTGTTACCTACACCATTTCGAACAATCCTACAACACGTTCTTACTTACTTATTTATTTACAGCTAGGCTATTCTGTAAGCTATCTCGACAGCGGAATCCGCGGTGAGATTTGACTTTCGTATTACGAAATTCAACCGTATTACGAACTTGATACGATTGAATTTCGTAGTACGAAATTCGAATCTCACCGCGGATTCCGCTGTCGAGATAGCTTACAGAATAGCCTAGCAGAAGTATTGATGTGTAAAGTTTCGAATAAAACAGACAATCTCATCTTGTTTCGCCACAGAAACTTTGAATGCCAAATCCAAAATTCCTCCCGAATACGGAACTAATTTTACGGAAGGATTTTTATGAAAATCCTTTTTGAGCGGATACCTACGACAAAACAACTATGTGCATGCAAAATGTCAGCGCAATCCGAAACAATATTGATTTCAGACTTTGGTATCCCACTTCACTCTTTTAGGGTTGGAATTTCAAAAACGCCTAAAACACGTATAACTTATTTTTTTACTGAAGTACTTGTGTGAAGTTTCGAATAGAAAAGACTATCTAATCTTGTTTCTCCATACAAACTTTGAACCCGCGTTCCATCCCCTTCAGGGGTGAATTTTGGAAAATCCTTTCTTAGTACACCTTTGTCCTTTACGTACTCAGACAAATACACCCTACAAATTTCAAGTCTCTACGACCAGCGGTTTAAGCAGTGCATTGTCTATTAGTCAGTCAGTTAGTCAGTATGTCAGGACAAGGATTCTTATAGTATTAGAAGATTATCCGTTATATTTTAATCTTGATTTATTTTTTATTTATTTAAGTGTGTATGTGCCTGTCTATTTTTATCAACAATATGTATGTCCATTAGGTATAGTTTAACAAGGTAATAGTCGCGTTCAACTATGCGAAAGCATTCCGAGCTTTCCATTAGATGACGTGGCTTTTTAACCAGAACACTAAAATTCTATGAAATCTTTGTATAACTACTATGAAACAATGATATAATTTAAGATCGTATAAAAAACTAATAAAATCGACTTCAAACGTCGCGTTTTTTAACCGACTTCACAAAAAAGGAGGGAGTTCTCAATTCGTCTGTATGTTTTTTTTTTTTTTTGTGTGTATGTTACGCGATTTCCCCGTCAATTGTGAACGGATTGATTGATTATTTGAATGAAAATATAAAATGATTATTTTTTTAATAGGTAGGATACGTTTCCGAGGTGGTCCCATTTCAATTTTATCAAGATCTGATTAGTATCACCAGAGATATGGAGATAAATACCTCAAACATAGGAGAATGTACTAGTTTTAGTAGAAGAGTCCCAAGAAGATTATACACAATGGAGGTTGCTATTGCATATAAGATATTCTTACGGTAACTGTGAGCGAGATAGAAATAAAGGTGGGGATAATTTTTTTTTATATCTTATAGGAAAGCGTTTGACCACTATCTCACCTGTTGCTAAGTGATGATGCGGTCGAAGATAGAGAAGTAGACTAGAATGGGAACTGGCTCTCAAGGATAGCTGCCGGAACACATTAGATGTTTGGCGACAGATTTTCTGACTTGAGGGTGGTAGCTGGCCAGGCCGACACTAGATATGTTCTACCACCATGCGGGGGTTGTTGGTTTCTTAACGATGTTTTCCTTCACCGGAGGGCCACTGTGAGAAGCGCATATATATTTTTCGATAGAAAAATTCATTGGTGCACGGCGGTTTGAACTCGGTACCACGGCATCAAAGCCGACCGTTCTCCCAATTACGCCACCGGGCGGTGGCGTCATCTACTACCTATTAGACTTAGCTGGCACCGAATTCAAATAGAGAAGTGGGTAGCGCTTATAATAATTTTAAGTAAATTATTTTTCGCTTTTGAGTGCCTTTTTGTGGTTATGAAGTCGGTTTTATTTTTTGAAAAATAACTTATCAAAATAGCCAGTAGACGTAGTAACTATTATATAATCTGTGCCAGTAGTTAGTATGTCGTCCAGAAATATATCGTAATACAAATGTTGATATATTAAAATCAGCTCGACCGATTTCGTTACAATTTAAATTGGATAACCTGGGAAATTCTTTTTTTGTTTCAAAGGGTACCTACGCCCTGAGGCCTGAAGCCTGCTATCCCCTGTACCTGAAGCGGGGTTCAAAGTTTGTATAGTCATTTTATTCGAAATGTCACACAAGTTCTTCTGTAAATAAATTAGAAATGCGAGTTTCAGGCTTTTTCAAAATGCCACCCTAAGAGGGTGAAGTGGGGTAACATAGTCTGAAAATTAATATTGTTTTGGATTGCGCTGAAATTTAGAATGCAGATAGTTATTATGACGTAGGTAGGTAGAAAGGATTTTCTTTAAATTTACCCACGGATACGGAACGGGGATTCAAAGTTTGTACGGCGAAAGAAGATGAGATAGTCTGGTTTATTCGAATCTTTACATAGGTACTTTTGTAAATAAATGAGTAAGTACGTGTTGCATGATTTTTCGAAATGGGGTAGGTAACAAAGAATTAAAATTTGGTATTTTCAGGTTTTATAAATAGGAATCCCGATTTGCCTTAGTCACGCGATAACATGAAAACAGGTGAACCGCTTTCGCTAATTCTTATTTGATGTCTTTTATGGTAGAAAGGTTTTTACAAATGAAAAGTTTTAAGTAAAGAAAACGAGTTTTTAACGCGGGCGAAGCCACGGAGCACTTCTAGTAATAAATAAACGTCTTACAAATATCTACATTCATACGTCTTCTTACTTAGAAAAAGGTCTGTTTCTGGGAAATATATTCAATACGGCTTTACATTTCTTTGATAGATTTATAAAAACATTTGTCATAAATGTTTATGGTTGTAAGAATAAACGGCTATTCGTACACACACTAAACCGCACGCGCGCACACACACATACACGCACACAAACACACACACACGCACACACGCACACACACACACACACACACACACACACACACACACACACACACACACACACACACACACACATATCTAAGCATAATTAGTTTATTTTAAAATTGTTTTATTATCCTTAACTCATAAGCAAGTTTTTACTCATTTTTGTTCTCATTCTTGGGAAGACACTGCTTTTTGCAACACAGTTATAAACTAAAGCAAAAAGCAGGGTTTCACACTATATTGTAAAATGTTTATTTGTTCGCAATAAAGCAATTTGTATTTGTGCTATTAGTGTCATATATAGTATCTAAACTTCTTTAATATTAAAGCATTAGGTGCTCAATTTTGCATAACCACGACAAAGTAAGTACGTTATTTGTTTAGAGCTCAAAATCAATTACAGACATTCAACCATTTAGTCATTAAAAAAAAATTGTACTACCATAAAAAAAAGCCAACAAGTTAAGAAAGTCTTTACCAAAACTTGGAATGAACATATTTACACGAATCTTTTAAGGTCGGTTCTTGCTAAATGAGTTTGATATTAACTCAATTTTCTTCAAGAGGTCTGTTTTATTCCACTTCTGTAAAAATAAATAAAGACAATGCTGATTGAATTGTACTAAACCATTAACATTTTCTAAATTTGCCAACAAATACACTTAACATTTTGATTGGTATTGCAATTGCAAGTACTGAATAAATGAATGTTGTATGAATATGATGTATTATTTATTAATACATATACATGTTTTTTTAACATGTTTTTTTCAATTTATTAATATTTTTAATGCTTTATATTAATTAAGATTTTTTCAGGATTTACATTAGGGGTTAATTATATTATTACATGTACTAAGGATTTTGTCTCAAACAATGGACTAAAGGTATGATCTAGGCGGCGATCAGATAGCGCAGTAGTATTTGTACCGACTTGTTCACACCAAACGCGATTAGAAAACAATCGAAAAGTACTGAGATCGCGCCCGCAGATCGCAGGACGCCGCTATGAGGCCATACCTAAAGAATGTATAATGCAAGGTCTGTAGTTAAAACAACCCTGAAATGACACATGGAATTCCAGATGTTGCAGAATTTAGTATCTATATATTGATGAGTACATTCGACACATTTGATACACGTAAACACCGCATGAGAGCTGATGATATACGATTCATAACTAAGGTGGAAGATATAATAAGAATAGTAAGGCAGCTAAAATGGAGGTGGGCAGCGCACATGACAAGAGACAGTAGAACAAAATGGACAAAACTTATAACTGAATGGCAACCACGCGATTGTAAAAGCAAAAGAGGCAAACAGGTGAAAAGATGGATAGAAGATAAGATATTAAAAAAGCCAGTGGTGTTACTTGGATGAGGAAAACAAGAGACATAGAAGACTGGAAGCAGCTGGAAGAGGCCTAAGAGGCCTAAGATCGTCGATATAAGATCGATCGTCAGTACCAAGTTTGAGGTATATATCTCTGGAGAAACTTATCAGACATCAATGAAATTACAATGATTTTATTCTTGGGATATCTTATTTCAACAAAAAGAAGAAAAATCAAAATCGTTCATAAACAACGAAATTTATCCACGAACAAACATAAATATATATATAATTGTGAAAACTCCTTTTCTTAAAATCGTTTAAAAATAAATAAAAAGCGCAGAGGACAATAAATTAGGATAAACCTTTTTGAACATTAATATTAACGCACTTTGAAGGGATTCTTAAGTACATTGTCGAGCAAAATATTTAAGGATTCTTTCAAGAATCAAGAAATCTTGTGGTAGTCTTGGAAACCTTGGAAACCCTTTAACGTACGTCAATGCTACTTGGTTATTTATATCTCTTTTTGAAATACGTGTTCTCGAAAATTTTGTACTCCACATAGGATGTTCCGAATAAATCTCGATCCTAATAAATTGATATACCTTTGATGTGAATGTTTCGCAATTATAAATGCAAATACAACTTGAAAAGTAACTGCAATACATTTCACATTGGTTTTGATGTAATAAGGGAATTTATTGGTGTTTTGTTTCCTAAGATGTTGGGATTATCTACTAGACTCGTCGGTGTGATTTATTTTTAATATATTTAGGCTAGCTTTTGATAACTTTCTCGCTTGATGGTAAGCAATGATGTGGACGAAGATGGTGAACAAGCTAAGCCTAGAATACTCTGATTATCAAGGGCTGTGTGCTCCCGGAACACTGTATAGCTATGGCGGCAGATTTTGTTTCTTAAATAGAATAAGATCGTTTAAAAAACTAAAATAACCGACTTCAAATGCCGTGCTACTAATTTTCAGTACCAATTTTGAGGCGTTTATCTCCATAGCTCTGGAGATACTTACGAGACCTCAATGAAATTATCATGGTACCACATTTGAAATATTTTCTTTCCAACGATAAAAGAATAATCAAAATCGGTTCATAAATGACGAAGTTATCTGCGAACAAACATTAAACAAACTATATAATAAATACGGTCGAATTGAGAAACCTCCTTCTTTTTGGAAGTCGGTTAATAAAAAAATAAGTCATGCAAGTGCAAATTGAACTCACGTGGACTTGGTTTCAAAATTGATGTGAAAATAAACATTTACTAATAAACATCTACCAATATTTTATGTTATGTCCGTATGCACCCAGCGAGGTGGGATAAAATCGTTACAGATTGGCTCCCCACAGATGGTCGGCGACGACGTGGTCGACCACAAAAGAGGTGGCGTGACGATATAGTGGCCCACCAGCCTGGCTGGACAGACATTGCGCTGGAGACAGATTCGTGGAAGGCTATGGGGGAGCCCTAAAATATTAAGGCGGGTGGTGACAAACTCAAACCCCAACTCTCGACACCCTAAGCTATTCACGCCAATGTTGCCCGACGGCGCCAACATAACGGTATTATTATTATCATTTATTTTCTTATATTGTCTATATATATATTTTTTTTAATTTTATAAGTAAAAAAATGTGAAATAATGAAACAATGTTTATCTAATGTTTGTCTAATTAGGTAATTATTTTAAAGTTATGTACAAATACGTACTGTTAAGATAATAAAGAAATTGTATGTTATAAAATAACTATTCTAAATGTGCTTAGCTAAACTTCTATTATTCAGTTATTGAAAGATCTTTTTGGCTTTTGTTATTGTCATCCAAATATTTGTTGTACAAACAACATGGATTTACAATATAAAGGATCGTGCAAGCAGATGTTTTTACAAATTCAATTCTAAACATAGAGGTTGTTAATGCTATGTACATCAAAACGGCCCAACGAAAGGAACCTAGATGAGAGTGTGTCCTTGTCTAACAACCTTCCAGTGCTACATATGTACTGTACTATATGTATAGTATATATAAATATATGTCGATTGATACAAAAGAAAGGTACAAACTCAGTTCAAGCTCGGTCTTTCGGGCCGGTATTCCACCGTCTTCATATAAAAACTTGACAAACCATTATCTAGTGTTCATAATACTAATTAATTATCTTAAAACACTCCTCACGTAGCAGTTCTGTGAATAACTAGAGCGAGCTTTTTTAATGAGACCTCTTACACAACTGCACAAACATCGCTTTAAAACTAACACAATTTATTCTGAACAAGTTTAATTAAATAAAAGTACTATAGCGAGAAAAAATTCTGCAGCGCTTGTTTTACAACATGGACAGTGTACAGCATTTTATATTTTATTGCACGATTACTTTTATCAAGATTTTATTATCATATAGGCTAGCGTTTGACCACTATCTCACATGTCGACAAGCGATGATGCGGTCGATGATAGAAGCACGTAGTAGCAGGCCTAGACTGGGAACTGGCTCTGAAGAATAGATAGATATCTGCTGGCATACATTAGATGCTTGGCGACAGATTTTCTAACGTAACGATGGTAGCTGACCAGGGGGACTCTTTCTAAAAGATGTTTTTTCTTCACCAGATTCACCAATGTGATAGAGTGAAGATAGAGTTATTTACCTACACAATGTACATAATAACACTTATACTCAATCACTCAACATAACACTCAATCATATTCCTAACTATTTTTAGGAATATGATATGGAAATGTAAATTTAAAATTTTCGTGAATTACACACATAATAAAATTTTATTGTAATACGGGATGTATCCCGCTAAAAAACATTTTAATTTTATTTATCTTGACGTTTCAATCCAGTTGCATTAACCGTGGTTACGAGACTGCAGTATTCTCATTACGGTCAGAATATATTTGTATTTATCATAATTTATTACGTCAACAACGGCGTAGGGAAACGCTTATAATACAAAAAATATAGGGTAATACATTTTCCTAAATAATGCATTGTACTTAGTAGTCACACCTACGTTTGACGTTGTATGTTTATTAACAACATTGGTGGCATGTACCGTAGCAACATTTGCGCGATAACTCGTGGCTACATCAAGTTTAATGTTGGACATTAGACTTAGTAATCTCTGTAATTAATAACATCAATCCTGAGTGCCGTCCTAGCTTTATAGAGAAGAATTGACTCACTAATGCCGTACCTACTACGTAGAGGGGCAAATAGGAATAATTATTTATGCAGATAGCCCAAGCGTAGCACGCCTGTAGCACTAGATGGGGTAGCGGATACTTTGTGATTTAAAATATTGTATAAAACATTATTTGATAAAATAATTAAATAAAATGGATGACAATTTAATAAAAGTTTACGCAAAAATACATAAAGTGTGTTACTTGATTGTAAATGTATTTTTCTCTTTTTAGGGATCCGTATTCCTGACAAGGAACTCTTATAGTTTCGTCATGTCCGTCTGTCTGTCTGTCCGAGGTTTAGCTAAGAGACTTTTAGTACTAGAAAGCTGTAATTTTGTAGAGGTGTGTATATCAATTACGCTGACAAAGTGGTAAAATAAAATTTAGTATTTTTTTAAAGGGTAACTCCCTTACATGTGAAGCGGAGATAATTTTTTTTTTCGTCATCTACCCCCTCGTGTGGGTTATCGTTAAATAGCTCTTTTAAAATGATTTTGGGGTTGCTAATACAAGTTTTTGATTTCATGCTCCATTTACGATCTTTTAAATTTTAAAGTGCACATTTTTGTTACAGTAAGGTGTCAAGCTAGTTTAAAATATCTGGAATTAATCATGATGATAGTGCATAGTGCATTTCATGAACTTAAAAGGAAAATTAAAATAGTGGTTAAGATCACTTTATTAGTTTAGCAGTAATAGTCGTTGAACTTGGGTGTTGGATAATTTTAAAAATAATTATGTTAAATATTACACTACTGCGGAACCCTACACGGCGCGTGGCCCGACACGCACTTGGCTGGTTTTTTATTTATTCATTATTTGACCTCATTAAATTTTTAATTCCCCCGATATTAGAAATTGAGGCAAAGGCCGCAAAGTCTTGTATGAAGACAAAAACTTATTATCCTCGACCTCAGGGGAGTTTAGTATCAATTTATTCAGAGAAATATCTCGGCGCTCGCTGTTTTATGAATCCGTTTTCACTTTGTGTGTGTTTAATTAGATTTTCGTAGAGACTGAACTCGATGTTTTCATTTTAGATTTAAATTGACGTTGTTATGATAGTTGTTCTTTATAGTTGTATATATTTTGTTGGACATTTTGATGAAGATAATTATTACAAGAAAGACTTCTTCGTAGGGCACACATCAGGTGAGTTTGTAAATTAAGTATATTTGAAGCTGGTGTACAGAGTCACAGCAGAGCAAAAGCCTCTCTTTTCTCCTTCCTCACATCAAGATCTATTGTCTCTTGTATCCAATTATAACAAAAGATCCATTCCACCATCTCTATTGTAAATATGTTTATTATGTATAAAAATATATATACATCGGAAACGGCTGCAACGATTTTCGTGACATTTCGTATGCGTATGTTTTCTGGGGCGATAAATCGATCTAGCTAGGTTTCACTTTTAGAAAACATCGTTTTATTTGTGTTATCAGGCAATGAAAAACAGCTACAATATCATTAGAATAATATGAAGGTAAATTTCACCATCATCTGCATTCATCGAAATCAGGCGGTCCCGAACCAGAAAACCCCGGTTCAAGTCCAGATGAGATGGTTATTTTTTCCCCTGTTGTTTCAAGTTCTTTCTTTCTTACGAAACACTATGAAAAAAATTGTTCATAATTCACCAATGTGTAATTTATACATAAATATAATTTCCAACAAAAAAAAATTCCGAGCAAAGCTTGGTGATCCAGGTACTGAGAGTAATGAGAGACCTGTTGGTGTAACGGATAGATGGCTAACTTATAAGGGAGAGGTCGCTGGTTCAAAACCTGGCACGAGTGCTTTTCAACAGGTGATAATAATATATAACATCGATGCTTCACCCGACTTGCTACTAAAAAGTGGTAAACCACCATCAAGGAAAAAACTGCTGCGATGACTTTACGGTGTTTCGGCAGCACACAGTCCCTTAGAGTCAGAGTATTCTGCCTAGCGTGTTAATAATTTTCGACCACATCATCGCTTATCACCAGGCAAAACAGTGGTCAATAATACGCATAAAAAAATATGCATACTGCATCCGATGTGTCCGTCAACATATGTCATCAATACAGTCATTACTAACGATAATACCATGTTCAACATACATTTATAAGATATCCTGAACATAAAATAAAGATCAAGAAGTCATAATTTCCGGACAATTTAGATTTATTTCCGCGGAACAAGTCTCCACTTTATCCATCTATGAGAAGACTTACTTACCTAAGATTCAATTAACTCTGTAAGTACCCATCCAAAGTTTAGGTGCCTTCATTTAAATGAAATGTTGATTCTGAAGTTTTGAAAGGTTGAAATTTCAAACCGTTGAGATGAGATTTGTAAATGAGTCAGCTGAGATTGAAATAAATGTGTTAAGTTTTGGTTGAAATAGATTTAAATTTCGATCATGGAACCAAGGAATGAATTGACGATTATTAATGATTCATTGAGTAGGCAGTGACTGGAAAAGAAGAGCCGAAGATCGGGCTCAGTGGCGCAACTTGGGAGAGGCCTACGTCCAGCAGTGGACTGACACCGGCTAATGATGATGATGACGATAAATTATTACATCCCATTTACAGAAAATATTTGAAAATGCTTCTCATAAATTAGAGAATATATATCGTCACAAAAAAATCTTCGAAACATTTCTGAAATCTAAGAAAATAAGAAAAAAAAACATTGTGTGTACTTATGTACACGCGTTAGAAGTTATACTTCTGTGGCGTATGGAAAAAAAAATAACTAAAATGCAGTAGTGATTAACGATAAATATTAAAATTAATCAAAAAGATTTTATTTAAATTAAAAAGGTTTTATTAACGTAAAAATATGACGTTATATATGACATATATAACTTGAACATAGTCATGCCACCGAGAACTAACTTCACGGTGTAGAATTTAGGTGTCGGTGTGCGCGCGCATCGTACCACCTAGAACTAACTTCACGGTGTTAAATTTAAGTGTCGGTGTGCGCGCGCATCGTAAAAATTCACTCTCATCATTTTTCTCTATCGCGCCAAAAGAAGTATAACTTCAAAAATCATTCAAATTACGGGACGCCTAGTCTTAAACAACCTGATTGTCAAATTTGTCCTTGACACAAGTTCCTCATCAATACCGCAACACAGACAACTAAAGACTGCCGTCAACAGAAGCCGGCCACATCGCAACTTATATATGGTGGCAGGACACCATCTAGTGTCCGCCTGGCCAGCTAACACCCTCAATTTGGAAAATCTGACACCAATACATCTATTGTGGTCTGACAGTAGAGAATTTCACGGTTCACAGAATACATCTACCTACCTAGTTTCAATTCTGTAGTCTTAAAAGTTTCGGAATAAAATGGCTGTGACATACGGACAGACAGACAGACAGACAGACAGACAGACAGACAGACAGACAGACAGACAGACATGACGAATCTATAAGGGTTCCGTTTTTTGCCATTCGGCTACGGAACCCTAAAAAACATCCTCGACTTGAACAAATTCCTCAGTCGAGTCGAGTAATGAACTGTCAAACTCAAGGTACGTCGCGATCTACCTTAAGGTCTCCTCAAAGCTTGTTATCAGCGCTTTCTATGATATTTCTGAGGTTATTTCAAGTTTTAATAAATAATGAATATCGTCCCATAAAGCTGATGATGAGGAATTCCTTAGAAGATTTCGATTTAGAAAAGACAATAATAAATATCTCCCATGCAATTTTTTTACATAAGGGTTTCCTGCCCCTTTTGTTCTCGTGGTGTTTAATTTATATTTGATCATTAATTTCCTTAAGCATGCCTTTTCTATTTCACTAAAAACTTGCCTCCCGGCCATAATAATTTTCTCAATGCGAAGTAGTACCGCTAAAAATGAACGAAAACAAATAATCATTCTCTTTGCACGTGCTTTGCACTTGACGAATAACAATGACAGAATTGACAGATAGCCCCACAGAACACAATTACTCAGGGCAGGACAGCCCGCAGATGAAAAAAGTGAACCATAAACATAATTCTCTACTGTTTGCCAACATAATATAAGAAATTTAATGACGTCATTCCTTCACTCAACCTCAACTCGACCTTACTGGAGGTTCCTCACTGGAGGGTGAAGCCGTAACTGAACATACTGATTTCAAGGGTGTTTTCAAGAATTCCTTGAGGTGACCTCGACTAAGGTCGAGTGGAGGAGGTGACAAGGAAATAACTCTGCATATGGGTGTTAATGTTGAATACGGTTCCATTTAAGTCCAACAAAAGATCAGCATAGGTCCGTGAGTTAATAAAAAATAATAATAGATCTGTATGGACCTATAAGATTATTAACGGTGCAGGCTCGCCTTGCGAGCATGCGGATATAGCGTGTTAAAGCAATTTTTGGAATGTGATGTGTTGCATTGCAGCCAGCTCTAAATGTAGGTACGCGATCTTTAGTAGTAATATTAAACTTACCGATCCATTCCTCGTTCTAGAAATGAGTGGCACGACCTCCCTCTCGACCGCTGCGACAGCCAGCAACGGTGCAAAGATAGCGAGCGCGACCAGCCACAAAGCTGCCAGAAGACTGCAAGCTCCTCGCCTCGACGGCATCCACGGCTGTCGAAGAGACTGCGTGATGGCCAGGTACCGGTCTACTGACATCGCCGTGATCGTGAACACGCTTGATGCTACTGCCACTCCTAAAACAAAAAACATTATGAAATATTATAATTTTATCGTCTATTTTCATTAAAAGTTTAATATTGAGCCGAGATCATGACGAGAAGGAGATCAATTACGGTTCGACTAGTCCTCCAAATTAAAGTCGCTCAGCGAGCTATGAAAAGAGCTATGCTCGGTGTTTCTCTGCGGGATTGAATCCGGAACGAAGTAATTCACTAGAGAACAAAAGCGGTCTACATAGCTCAACGGATTAGGAAACTGAAGTGACAGTAGGCTGGTCATATCTGCCGTCTGTTGGGACAAAGAGTC
The DNA here is from genome assembly GCA_954871355.1 of Cabera pusaria. NCBI lineage: Eukaryota > Metazoa > Arthropoda > Insecta > Lepidoptera > Geometridae > Cabera > Cabera pusaria. Next base: position 2,010,856 of record OX940891.1, read on the forward strand.
TCAAGTGGAAGACCGCGAATCGGGAAACGTAGCGTAGGACGCCCAGTGACCAGGTGGAGCGACGATATTCGCAAAGCGGTTTTCGGTGACTGAAAACAAAAAGCCGAAAATCAGGCTCAGTGGCGTGTCTTGGGGAAGGCCTACGTCCAGCAGTGGTCTGATACCGGCTGATAATGATGTTTAAATAACTAAATTAACCGACTTCAAATACCACGCTAGTCATTTTTAGTGCCAATTTTTAAGTGTTTATCGCCATATCTCTGAAGGTACTCGTCAGATGTCGATGAAATTTAAATAAAACCACCTCAGAAGTATGTAGAATAGAATAGAAGTATGTACCCTTTCCAACAAAAGAAGAATTTTCCAAATCGGTCTAGACGTCTTTTTTGTAATCACTGAACCTCCTTTTTTTGAAGTCGGTAAAAACAACATAAAATATTATGATGTTCTTGACTATTTTCGTTGTATGCTGAGATGAACTATACGTTCCCGATCAATCAATTTTATTAATAAAAAGAAAAAAAAAACGCCAATTCGAAACTCCTGTAATCAACGTATTTCCATTCAAAACTTGTATCTGGGCGTATAATTTTTTTTGTTCTTCATAGCAGACCGGAGAGAGCTCATAAGCTATTTAGTCTAACTATTCAACCTTGAATCTATATGAAATGTGTCAAACTAATAAAGTCTAAATCTAATAAGATTAAATTAAGTTTGAAAACAAAATAACCAACTTCCCAAGCCGCGCGCGTTTCAGTTGCAAGTTTGAGATGTTTATCTCGATATTTCTATAGATATTTATTAGATCTCAATAAATTTGTATGATGAAACCAGTGCAAAGATATACCCTATCTATAATGAAAATAATCATTTGAATCGGATCAAATCGAATCTCAATTAATGGAGAAATCACGTAACAAACATACAATAAACTGGCCAAGTGCAAGTCGGACTCGCACTAGTAGGGTTTCGTACCACACTACAGTATTTTACAAGATCGAGCAAAAAATACCACTATCATTTTTCGCCAGCAAAAAATAATAAATAATACACATTTTATTTCTTATAGCACCATCTAACGTCTAACAAAGGTGTTAGGAATCGACATTTTAATATAACGCCATCTATGGGACGTTTACCTAACTAAGCGTTCATAGATGGCGTGAAATGCCGAAAAAAACACGTTTCTTGTATGGGGACCCTCTATTATTTTTAGCTTCATTCTGTTTTTAGTATTTAGAAATACATCATCTGTGAAAATTTCAACTGTCTAACTATCACGGTTCATGAGATACAGCCTGGTGACAGACAGACAGACAGGCAGACAGACGGACAGCGGAGTCTAAGTAATAGGATCCCGTTTTACCCTTTGGGTACGGAACCCTAAAAAAGTAACGCACAGACATATTGCGAACTTCCTTCATTTTAGAAGTCAGTTAAAAATATTATAAATAAACTCTGTTCTTTGCAAGCGAGCCTTAGTGAATCACAAATTAAGTTATGTATTGCCAATACTCCAACTGTAGACCCACAAAGTATTAAATTGTATTTACAGTATTCGAAACTTACAAAATAATTTCATATTTGAGTTCGGACCCATGGGAAATGCGTTCAATGTTTACGTTTGAACTTTACAGAATATTAGTTCGTGGAACCCTAATAATTTATTGCATAAAATACAGACAATAATTATTTGAGTTGAATGTGAATATAGAGAGGTCAAACTTAGTTCAATAGGGACTCGATATATTTATTTATTAAGCCCTAAGGGCCGTTCATATTTATTAAATACGGGCAAATAGACATTCGTGTATACAGGCGAGTTCTAGAGTGGAGACCACAGGATGCCCTCCAGCTAGATGGAGCGATAATATACGCAAGCTGGCTGCCAACGGTTGGAAAGAAATAGCTGAAGATTGAGCTCAGTGGCATGCCATGGAGAGGCCTATGTCCAGCAGTGGACGGAAATTGGCTGATTATGATGATGATGTATACAAGCTAGCTTAACTATTATTTAATATGAAGTTTGAGGTGTTTATCTCCATATCTTTGTAGATACTTATAAATCAAAATCTCTTTGCAGCTGGTAAAGTGCTGTCACCCATCTTTAATCAATCATCATAAAGTTGTGTAAAAGAATTTTGCCGGAGTCGCAATGCGGCTTACACCCGAACAGAGGGACAGTGGATGCCATCTTTGTGGTGAAGCAAATGCAGGAGAAGAGCTGAGAGCAGAACAATCCTCTCCACATGTGCTTACAGCGGACAGTAACATTGCCTATACAATATTGTATTTGAACCTCATTGGAACAAGGCCTCATTAGAAAAACATCATAAGCCAACGGTTAAAAAATCACTTTACCACGCCCGCTCAAAAGACTTTAAAAAAATCTTATTTTACGCGCTTATTAATTAACTTACCGAGAAAATAAATTGCAATCGATATTCAATCCATCATCAAAAATACAAAAGAGGTACATGTTTCAGACAACTTTTTAATGATCATTTATGTTAGCGTAATTAAAAAAATAGTTTTTTTATCCATGTGTTTGTGTTTTCCATAATGAGTATTTGGTGTACGGCTGAATTCTCATTATAAAAAGAAAATAGAGTGAGTAAGGCATATTCATAAACGATCTGTTGAAAATCTCGTGTTTATAGAAGTTGCTGATGTAAGTAAAAGTAATCTATATCTTATCTAGACTGATACTGACTGACCAATACATTTTTATAATAACAACGTTTATAATTCAGTCACTCTGTTTGTTACCTAATCACGCCTACACGGGCGATCCGATTTCACTGAAATTTAATAAGAAGATTCCTTATGGCATGTGGATGAACTTAAGCTACTTTTTGTAAAATTAAAATCATGATTTTATACATAACTTAAATAGCTCAGATCACAGAAAATGTTTATTGCCATAGCTTTAAGCCGGCGCCAGACACAAACAAATGTTTGACAAAGACTTTGTCATATACTTTGTCACATATTTGAGCACTTATTTGCGGTACCTGCCACACATACTTTGCAAACAACACTTTTTGCAGTTTCGAACTTTGAACGCTTTGATGTGCGCTCGAAAAACCGACACCAAATGGCAAAGTGCCAAACTTTGTTCAAACTTTGAGCAAACTTTGAACAAATACTCAAATACCCGTGCTTCACATGTGCTCAAATGTTTGAGCTATGTCTGGCGCCGGCTTTACAGTGAACAAATAATTAGTGTTCACGTACACTAAAGAGTCGCGGGTATTAGCTAATCAGAAAGGCAGAAAGGTAGAAGTACCAGAAAGGCAGAAAATGTCCTTCCAACGAATAGTTTTAGAGATTTATAGATAATTCATGGACTGGAGAGTGACATAAGAATAGTAAATTTTAAACTTTCGCGATTTACATACATACTTATATTGTAATACGGAACTTATCGCGCTAAAAACATAATTTTATTTACCCCGACGTTTCGATCGAGTTGCATTGACCGTGGTCACGAGAAGACTGAGTTGTGGGTATCAGCATTGTTATAATTGAGAGTAGTTTGAAACTACCCTCATTTGATCTTGATCGAAGTTGCCAACGTCGGGGTAAATAAAAGTATGTTTTTAGCGCGATAAGTCCCGTATTACAATATAATTAGACATAAGAATAGTTTGTTTGATTGTGATTGAGATATTTTTATTTATTCACGGTTGAAACACCAGGCAGCGGCAATCTATCAAGACTATTATTGAATAAAGATATTTTTTACAGTGCAACATTTCAAAACACACTCATACTTACTTGATAACAAGAATATGTGGAGACAGATTATGTTTATCGCAAGTAAGTACATCATATTTTTTTCGTTTATCGCAAACGATACTTAACAAATCAAGAGTTCTGAATTTCTGAACTTGGCAAAATAATAAACCTCTTTTATTTGTTTAAGACCCCACTATAGGCAAACGAACTGGCGCTTACAGTGACACGACCATGGATTAATTATTAAGCGGATGTGGCATTTAAATAATAATAATAATATTAGAAGAATAAAACTATACAATCACTAGTATGAAAGAGCGAGATGAACAACAATTTTTTATCCTGCGTATGCGATTAAACTGTATCCAGCAATGTTTGGATACAAGTTCTAGTGCACCCATTGGCTCTCACCCGCTGTCATGTATAACCCGACCAAATTACGTTGTTCATTTTATCTTATAGCTGGCAAATGTATCACGTGTTCATCGTTTTAGTTGGATTATATCTCTATAACTATTTCATTCGCATACGCTAATGTTCTCTCTACATATATATACTTTCTCTATGGACACGACTAATAATTAGTTTAAAAGATTCAATTGACATCAATAAATTAATTCACGGCCACACCGCGGCGTCCTGCGTCCGCGTGCGCGTTCGCGATCTAAATTTTTTTTGTTGTCTAATCGCCGTAGAACGCGTTTGGTGTGAACCAGTCGGTACAAATACTACTGCGCTATCTGATCGCCGCCTAGATCGCTTACGCAGGACGCCACGGTGTGAGCATACCTTTACAAAAATAAACTCGAGATAACTATTATTACGCATCTCTATAAATTTTATCAAACAATATATGAATAACTTCAGATTTTTACCAATGGACCTAATTTTAGAGGCGTTTATATTTTTTTTAACATATCGTAACATAAACTTCTTTTTGGCTCGACAATGGCACCGCAAATATTATTAAAATAACATTTATATTTTTTATACTGCCTAAGCCCAGAAGTTAAGCCCAAACTGCTTAGCCATACCTGTTGTTACATGGTTCGATAATATTTTTTACAGTGTTTCTGGTGTCAAGTTTCTTAATAGAGGAGTCTACAGCTGCCGCTCTTAGAAATTTGGACGATGACTCGCAGGAACAGATAGCTGATAACTTTCTTCGTCAGGGACCGACGGAGGCAAACAATCAGAAATTACAGGCTTCACTGAACGCTGTATCTCTGTTAATGCAGAAACTACAATCAGAAGTACCACAACGACTTCAGCAACAAAAAGACAAGCTGTTTTTAGATCTTTTTAATTTTGGATAACGATTTGGAATGCAATATAAATATTATGCATAGCATTAGAAAACAATTAAAACATATTGAAGTATACAATGGACTTTAGCAAAATAAATGATTTTTTAAATAATAGACCTCACACTAGCTCAAAAGTTGAAAGTAAATAGCGAATATTTTAGTAAAGCTTCAGATATGCACCATTGGGGTTAAAAACTGCCTTTTGCTCACTGCAGGTGGCGCGGCGCTACTGTTGAGTTTTCGTTAAATCTAACAGCTATCTGTCATTTTCGATTGTTATTTTGTAAACAAATAAATTCTCATTGGAATATTTACTTATTATAACGCTATGTGCAGCTATGAATCACAATAGCACTGTTATTAATGTGTTCCCGAATGAAATTAAAGGTAACGTTATACATTTCGTTACAAAAATTGATTAAAAATGTTACACTTTGCCTTAGTTCTTCTCATAATTGACTGAAAGTCTAGATCGAATATATTATTATATCTTTTTAAGGAAATAAGTGTGTGAAAAAACCATACTAAATTTGCAATATGGCGCTTTTTAGGAACACTCAGCAGTGGCGCCACCTACTTAAAGCTTTCAGTGTTTAACCCCACATAAACATTTGCAAATTTTGTTCGGGACAACGAAAACATAAGATTGTCTCTTCCACATTGTGTCCCAAAATTGAGTTAAGGTACGGACATACCGCAGCGTCCTGTGTGCGCGATCTAGGCGGCGATCAGATAGCGCGGTAGTATTTGTACCGACTGGTTCATACCAAAGGCGATCAGAAAACAATTGAAAAATACTGAGATCGCGCTCGTAGATCGCAACACGCCGCGTTGTGGCCGTACTTTTACTCTGCAAATATCAACTTACTGATTCGATATTTTTGAAACAAAAATTCAATATCTAACCTTTGTTAATCGTGAAGCATTGAAGGATATAAATTATTTTTCAAAAAAAATAAAACCGACTTCATATATCATATTTTATATTAAGTAATTTATTTTTCGCTTTTGAGTGCCTGTGTGTGGTAATGAAGACCGTTTTATTTTTTTGAAAAGAATTTATTTTACCCTTTTTACTGCAAAAAAAGTTTTAATTAAATTACATGTATAATAATATTAGGTATGTTCAAAAACTTTGCACATTAAGAAGTCTTTGCCCGGTAGAACATTCCTGTGAAGACGAATTAATTCTCCCCACCTTTGTTTCTATCTCGCTCACAGTTACCGTAAGAATATTTGTCAAAAATACTTAAATAAAAAAATTAAAACCAACCCCGACTGATATATGTAATCTGAGTTTATAATCAAAGAATATATATAACTTTGTACATTGAGACCATTCTAAGGAGATGTCTCAGAATTAGATCAAGTTTACCATATTTTTGCAATATCATTGAAGTAACAAGATACTGCGATAGCGCCATTTAGATTTCGTCGTAGACGTCCGCGGTCAAAGGACTACGAGCTTACGAAAGTTGCTATAGTAGTTTTTTTAACCAAAAAATAACTGATAATGTTTAAACGTCTGAACAGATTTTCATAAAATAAAGCTAAGAACACTCTCGACGAAGACATCTATCAAACAAAACAAACTAAATCAAAATTAGTTCATCCGTTTGGGCGCTACGATGCCACGATGACAGACACACAGATACAAAGATACACACGTCAAACTTATAACACTCCTTCGTTTTGCGTCGAGAGTTAAAAACCAAAATCAACGTGAATAAAGATGTAAAAATATTCAATTTAATGAATGTTAATTAATTTAAAAAAAAAAGTATATGTAATAGCAACCTCCATTGTGTATAATCTTCTTGGGACCCTTCTTCTAAAACCAGTACATTCTCCTATGTATGAGGTATTTATCTCCATATCTCTGAAGATACTAATCAGATCTCGATAAAATTAAAATGGGACCACCTCGAAAACGTACCCTACCTATTAAAAAAAGAATCATTTGAATCCGTTCACAATTGACGGAGTAATCGCGTAACATACACACAAAAAAAAAACATACAGACGAATTGAGAACCTCCTCCTTTTTTGTGAAGTCGGTTAAAAATATCAAAACTCAAAAGGTATTTCTGTCAAATTTAACATTTATAGCGTCACTAAAGGGATGGAGAGTAGAAGCAAGGAGAACAATTTCCATACCTTGAATAAAAAAGTGTCCGTCAGTAGAAGATAGTATATTGAGGGCGCAACATACTATATTTCTTTGAAGCCGCTATTTTGAATCCAAAACCGAGCGAATTCTAGCAAGGAAATTGTAAGTAGAATCCTGAGTGTAGTGTGGGATTCAAAGTACGTCAGCCGAGAGAAAATATTGTGGCTGAGTGATACACTCTGCTTTTCATCACCCTCTATAAGATAAGGGAAAAGCTAAAACGCTCTTTAAAAATGCAATCCAAAAATTTAGTATCGCCAAACACACTGTCTTTTGTATACATACATAATTAACCAATGAATACAGTTTCTGAAAAAAACTTTGCACTTTTAAGCTTTCAGGTAGTTTTTGGGCAGGCGCAGTTGTTAATATAGTTTTCAACACATTTGCTCAAAAAGTCTATTTAAGATACCTGCTTACATTATTCCAAGTAAGTATGGTATAGTAAGTATAGTAGTAATAGAAAGTATTACGTACTATACAGTTGTATATACTGTGCGGTAAAATAGGTACTCTCACCTAAGTACCTGTTTTACGGCATTTTCCGTTGCATAGAGCCATGCGTATCGTTTCAGTTATTTTAATATTTTTTTAAATAGAAATTAAATTCACTAATGAGTTTGACAAAAAAGCAAAAATAAATAATGAATGATAAAACCTCTTTGGAAGCGCTCTCAAAATGCTTGAATAGAAAAAACCTATTTTGCGCGTACTTATCGAGGAATCCATCACCGTTATTCGAATAGATCGAATGAAAAGTGACTTATTTGGTTGGCGCTAATGTAGCCTGAGTGTATTGTAATTGGTTGATATACTGTATTAACAATTACGATGTTATTACTACGTCTGCAAACTACTAACAAATTACTTCATCGTACTTGTAGTGTTGAGAACTTACAAAATAATTTCATATTTTAACCCTTGGGAAATGCTTTCGATGTCAACGTTTGAACTATGCAGAAAATAAGTTCGTGGAACCCTATATTGCATAAAATATAGACAATATAAGAAATTAATGCAAATATAGAGAGGTTCAATTTTAATTAAATATGGACTCGGTGCTTATGAAGCCCTAAGGGCCGTTTATAAATAGCACAGAAGACTTAATAGTACTACGTATAAATAGGCAAATAGATACATGTGTATACAGGCTTGCTTAAATTTTAGTTACTTATTAATAGTGTCCTACGCTACGTTTCCTACGTTCATTACATATCCATTGAGGAATCTGTAGATGTAGTTATTACATTAACCAGAGGTTGGACGGTCTACTTGATTTATTATAATTATTTTTTTACATACATTATAAATAAGCAAACAAGCATGCGATCTTCCTAATGGGAAGTAGTTACCGCTGCCATACCAGGGGCAATGCTGGTGCATTGCCTGCTCTTTTGAAAGAGAAATCTGTTAACCTTCTTTTTAAATTAACTCAGAGCAACCTTCTGCGGGAAAACATCGGAAGGAAGGTTATTCCATATCTCGCACGTACGTGGAGAAAACATGCTTAAAACGCTTAAAACGCGTTGTATGGGAGGACCACGTGTCTATAATATGAGGGTGAGCCCTCACACGAATATGCGAGTTCCTGTGGTAAAATCGAGAGGGGGGAATCACATCAAATAGCTCATCAGAGCATTCCCAATGATGATTGATGAAATCTGGGTCTCTAATAGTTCACTATGGGGATTAGCGCATAGAAACATTTTTTAAGCTTAGCGCACACCACAATTATATTCGTTGCGGTAATAAATCGTACGTGGTCGTCGCGATCTTGCTGCGTAAACTCCCGAGGATGTGCATCGGACATGCATGAAACCTAGGTCGAGACAGTCGACAACAAACAGTAGTGACTATAATACTCGGTAATTTATAATCATGATTCAAACTCACGATAAATATAAATCTAAAATAAATCGTACTATACGTACAAAATAATTTTATTATACGAAAGATTTTTTCTGCAGTGCGCGGTCTCTTGAGGATTAGTATTATTATCTAGTGTTGTACAAAGCGCAGTGTGCGCACAGCTTTACAAGTAAATTTTTAATAAGGGTGAAGTACAACATACCTACAATACCTACATACTCAACACAACTAAACTCATTTCACAGAAAATCATCACACACACACACACTCAATCATTAATAAACACTATGCACTAACCTACTCACCAATCCTAACACCGAACTCATCACATTTAATAAAGCATAGACTTAGTAAATAATATATTGAACATTTTCTAATCCATCATTCCTCCACATGTTTTACCCACCAATGACTACGTTGATTTTGAATTTAAGTAATATTAAGCGGGAGGGGTACTGGTGACCTGCATTACAGGTTTTTCTACAAAACCTACAGCAGGCACCAGTCTCTCACAAAATATTAATATAAAATATATATATTAATTTCGGCGCTGTTGCAAGCATCATGTTAACGGATAAACTGTCACGAAATATCGAAAGCTCAGAAATAATGAAAAACATGGTAAATATCCCGTTCAAATATCTTGTGAAAGTGTTAGTGATCATGAAAACTTAAAAACTTATAGTATAATGTTACTTTGAAAGTAACATAGCGCAAACTTACGTATCTATATTTTTACATGTACAATAACATAAGTCCAAACTGTACCAATTTCTTATTGTGAGAGAGAAATAAATGATTATTGTTTGATTGATTGAATAGAACAAAAACTTACTCATTTTACAAGCTTTTATTTAACTTGCAATGTATGTATGTATGTATGTATGTATGTATGTCTGTCACTATGTATGTTCCGGTGGAATCTTGGAAGCTAAACTAAAGACCCACTTCTCGATGTCCGATTAGACTCAAATTTGGTGTACTTATGTATCTTCGGTGACAATATAATGATATGGTACCATGGAGCTGGTCTGATGTTGGAGACGAAAGGTGGCCACGGCATCTCTGTGATAAAACAACATAACCCCACCGAGTTTGGGCTCAATTGATTCGTCTTGAAGAGAACTTTTCACCTAGATGATATCCAGGGTCTGATGATGAAGGTGGCCACGGAATATCTGTGATAAAAAAACCAAAACACAACCGAGTTTGGGCTCGATTGATTCGTCTTGAAGAGAACTTTACACCTAGATGATATTTAGCGACTGGTGATGAAGCTGGAAGGTGGCCACGGCATCTCTGTGATAAAATAACGTAACCCCAGTGAATTTGGGCTCAAATGATTCGTCTTGTGGAGCACTTTAAACTTAAATGATAGCCAGGATCTGATGATGAAGCTGTAAGGTGGCCATGGCATTTCTGTTATAGAGCCACAAAGGCCCACCGAGTCGATTGATTTACCTTGAAGAGCACTTTATCCATAATCACATCAAATATCCGTGGAATATTTTAAAACATCATGCCTTCTCTTAAATACTTAGGTAGTAGATAGGTAGTCGGTATCTATACCTACCAACTAAAAAGTTAAACATAAATTATAAGTAGAAAATATTTTTAAAAACAAGCTTTTATCTGAGACAATGAACTAAAATGTTAAAAATAAATTCTAGTAAGTATTTGGCGTGTAGGTCAAGCTTTTAAAATATAGGTAAGTATCTACACGCCAAATACTTACTAAAAGCTTGTTATTAATAATATTTTTTACTTATAATTTATTTCAATAGAACTTTTGTTAGCTAGTTACTTGCAACTGTTCTCGAGAGCAAGTTCCTATTCTAACCTAATATCAGCTAGACCTAATTGTCATACATCATATCCACCAATCAGCGCCAACTGTAATGCAACCAGCGATATGCATGTAGGCAACATGCGATAGATGGACGAAAAAAATTGAAGCAATGTAATAAAGGCTTCACATTAAAAATATAATTTAAAAAATCATAAATTTTAAGATTACCTATGATCTTATTTAATTAATGCTAAGTAGAAATTTACTCATTACGCCAAGTTGCTAACTTTAATCTTTGAAATGGGGAACTTATCAAAGGAGACGCGAAAGCTCTGACGATATGCAACAGACGAAGTTGAATAACTTAGTAAGACTTTATGATTTATTTAGTCTGTTAACATACTGGATGCATAATTATGTGTTTAAGGTAGAAAGGATAATTTTCAACCTACATCCAAAAAGGAGGAGGTTCTCAATTCATCTGTGTTTCTATTTTCCGGGAATCCGTATCTTAAAAGAAAAACAGGAACTCTTATAGGATCACTTTATTGCACGTGTGTCTGTCTGTCTGTTCGTCTGTACGTCTGTCAAGACTCTTTATCTCCGAAATACTTTGAGGCATCGAGACAAAACAAAACTTATACTAAATACTTAGATTCACGGTTAATTTCGGCTGTGAAAAATCAAGCCTGTAAGTCAACGTGAGCAAAAGGTATGACCGTTTATGTCGTATATTTTGCTATTTCAATGGAATCAAAATCTATAGGATACTTCCCATTGACCTATAATCATATAATTTAGCAAGGTTTTGAAGCACTTAGATAGGAATAAATCTGAAATCCGTAAATATGTATTTTAATAACAAAATAAAGTTAATTTACTATTACAAACTTAATATTAGCGGTTGGTGCAATACACTTTCTATGGATCGTACTGCAAAGTTAGGTTTGTCAATTAAACTAGTTTGTGAAGTTGTACGAATGCCTCGGTGGGTGAGTCCAACTCGACTTGACCGGTTTTGACCGCTATTACACGATTACTCCGCCAGTTATAAACCCATTCAATTATTTTTTTTTAGGTCGAGTAGGTATATCTTTACGGTGGTCATAATACACAATTAATTTCTAATGAGTATCAGACTCTAGACATATGTCGATACACACCTTAAACTTGCTACTAAAACTAACTCGAGTCATAATGGAGTCGGTTTTTTTGACTATCTAACTTTTTGAACTTTTTTTTATATCTTATAGGCTAGCGTTTGAACACTATCTCACCTGTTGGTAAATGATGATGCGGTCAAAGATGGTAAGCACGCTAGGCCTAGAATCGGAACTGGCTCTCAAGGATAGCTGCCGGAACACATTACATGTTTTAGCGACAGATTTTCTAACTTGAAGGTGGTAGCTGGCCAGGCGGACACTAAATAGTGTCCTACCACCATGCGAGGGTTGTTGGTCTCTTAACAATGTTTTTCCTTCATCGAAGAACTACTGTGAAAAGCGCACATAATGTTTTCGATAGAAAAATCCATTGGTGCACGGCGGGGATTGTGACTAAGGTGAAACTAGGTTCGCAAACCTAATTCATACGGTCCACGTTAAGGAGTGGGGTATCTTATCTCCCTTCTTTATATACATCGATGTATCATATCATAGATGTATTAGTAAGACGAATCCGTATACTACGATATAATTATGTATAAATAATTTTACTAGCAAACGAAATTATCCAAATATTTATTTATCTGCAAACACGGAAGACAGCAATTACTATTGTTCATCCCACGAACACGTTGGGTCCCTATTTATTTATTTAGCACTTAATTATCCAGTTGCACAACTTGAGAAAACGTACGTTGACACTGAATCATTAATACGGTAAAATTGAAGATTTTACACTTTGTTTACTTACTCTCTCTTTCTTTAAGTATCAGCTATGCTACGAGAAAATTAGACGTTGATCCTTAATATAGACGTCTTAACAAAAACCATTTCGTATTTTGCAATAAAGCATTATGATATAGGTTGCAAAATACGAAATGTTTTTATGCGATAAAACAATCGATTGTACTCGTACATCTATTTTTCCAGAAATTTAATTAAGGCAATAGCCCAATGGCTAAGCCGTCGGCCTGTCGATCGAGAGGTCGTGAGCTCGATTCCCACCCATTATTGCACTACTGACGTGAAACCACTCCAAACACAAGCATATTTAGCTTATTTGGAGGGGTTAACAAGAATATTAGTAATGTGCAACCAACATTGCTAGTAAGATTTTAAAAAAAAATGGAATAGATTTAGTCGACGCCTTTTCGCATTGCCGTTCAATACTTTTAGATAAGTTTGTACTATCTTAAATCGCAGCTTAGGCTACAGCGTCATTGGATCAAAGCTAGCTATGATCCATTGACGCTGTAGCCTAAGCTAGTCTAGAAACTGGTCTGTTCTAAGTTAAAAAATCAAATATCTAAGTGCGCAAGAAGAAGAAAGAGAATTCATAGTTTGTTTCTAACGGCCTTGTTAATAGCGAGTTTTATTCAGGTTGAATTCATTATACCCTAGTGTCCTAGTGGGTTTGTCAACCTTCTTCATTAATTAAAGTATACTTTAACTACCACATAATCGTCTCTAAAGCTTTGGCTACATATGCGGTCAACGTCATAGCCATGATATATTTGTTCAGCTACAAGAAATGATTTTATATAAAGATGTGTTATTAACGAAGCAAAATGGCACAACAAATTCGTTGCAAACGGACAAATTAACTGGTTAATTAGTAAGACTGCGCTTTGCCAGTTGCGACCCAGTCTACGGGTCGCAGATTGTATGCCTAGATGGTTTTTTAGGGTTCCGTACCCAAGGGATAAAATGGGACCCTATTACTAAGACTCCGCTGTCCGTCTGTCTATCTGTCTGTCTGTCCGTCTGTCACCAGGCTATAGCTCATTAACCGTGATAGTTACACAGTTGAAATTTTCACAGATGGTCTATTTCTGTTGCCGCTAGAACAACAAATACTAAAAACAAAATAAAGTTAAAAATTAAAGGGGGTTCCCATATAAAAAACGTGTTTTTAAACGCCATCTATCTAATTAGTTTCGGCATAATAACATAGATGGCGCTAGTAAACGAGCCCTGTCTTTCTAGATCGCGACCAAACCAAATATTCTTGGTAATATCAATTAATCAAATATATGAGGTTGAAATTCTGATATGTTTCGTATTGTACGGAACCCTCCCTAAGTGTGCGATACGAGACGCGATACTGACTCGCACTTGGCCAGTTTTATTTACAGCCCAACTGCTTCTTTAATTGTTTAAAAGTTAAACTTTTATTACATCGCTTTATTTTTTTCGTCCATCTATCGCATATTGCGACATGCATGTCGGCGGTGCTAATTTTTTTTCATCTTACAGGCTAGCGTTTGACCACTATCTCACCTGTCCAACCTGTGTGACCTGTGTGACCGCATCATCCTTACCAAGGATGATGCGGTCAAAGATGATAAGCACGCTAGGTCTAGAATGGGAACTGGTTCTAAAGGATAGCTGCTGGAACACATTAGATAATAAGCGATAGATATTGTGGGTGGTAGCTGGCCAGGCGGACATTATCATATGTATATAGTGTCCTACCACCATGCGGGGGTTGTAGGTTTCTTAAAGTTGTTATTCCTTCATCGGAGGCCCATTGTAAAAAGCGCACATAAATTTTTCGATAGAATGAAATCGGTTAAAAATGAAATGAAAGGATAATATCGTTTAAAAACTAAAAAACAACCGACTTCAATGCCGCGCTATTCATTTTCAGTACCAATTTTGAGGTGTTTATCTCCATATCTCTAGAGATACTTACCAGACCTTGATAAAATTACCATGTTACTACACTTAGGATATCTCTTTTCCAACAAAAAAAGAATAACCGAAATCGGTTCATAAACGGCGAAGTTATCTGCGAACAAACATAAATATATATATATATATATATATATATATATACGGTCGAATTGAGAAACCTCCTCCTTTTTTTGAAGTCAGTGAATAATTAATACAAATAGTCGTTAAGGTTAACTCGGTATTTAGGTACTACAATAATAAAGATCTAAGTCTGATTTATTTAAACAACAGGGACAATGATTTGTGATCTTCACACTAGGCAAGCCTGTATCGTGCAGACCTACTTCGATCTACAGAACTGTATTAGACATTGTAGTCATACTATTCAAGATTAGTGAAAATATTAACAACTGTAGCTTAGCTTAATACATCTAACGAAATCCATCTATTACCATAGTTCATAAGAACTAGGCAACAAATACACATCTGTGATGGGGTTAGTAGTATATTAATAACTAGAAGTGTCCCGGGGCTTCGCCCGCGTTAAAACCTTCTTTTTTATTAACTTTTTATTTACTTAAAACTTTTCTTTTGTAAAAACGATTCTATCATTAAACACATCAAATAAGAATTAGCCAAATCGGTTCACCCGTTTTCATTTCATTATCGCGTGACTAAGGCAATTCTGGATTCATATTTATAAAACCCTAAAAACCTAAATTTACAGACTTTGTTACGCACCCCATTTCGAAAAATCGTACAACAACAAACCTACTTCATCCCATCTTGTTTCGCCATACAAACTTTGAATCCCCGTATCCGGGAGAAATTTTCAGTAAATCATTTCTGAGTGGATACCTACGTCATAATAACTATCTGCATTCTGAATTTTAGCGCAATCCGAAACAATATTGATTTTTAGACTTTGTTACCCCAGTTTATCCTCTTAGGGTGGCATTTTGAAAAAGTCTGAAACTCGTATTTACTTATTTATATACAGAAGTACTTGTGTGAAATGTCGAATAAAACGACTATCCTAACTTTGAACCCCCGCTGCATCCCCTTGAAGAGTGTATTTTGAAAAATTCTTTCTTAGCGGATACCTAAGTCAAAATAACTATCTGCGTGGCAAATTTCAGCGCAATCCGAAACAATATTGATTTCAGACTTTGTTACGCCACTTCACCCATTTAGGGGTGGAATTTCGAAAAAACCTAAAACACGTGTGTACTTACTCGTATTTATGTCCTGAAGCACTTGTGTGAAGTTTCGAATTGAAAAGACAATCTAATAATGTTTCTCCATAGAAAATTTGTACCCCCGTTTCATCCCTTTAAGGGGTGAATTTTAGAAAATCCTTTCTTATCTGATATTAACGTCATAATAACCACCTATATGCCAAATTTCAGCGCAATCCATAACAATATTAATTTTCAGACTTTGTTACCCCATTTCACCCTCTTAGGGGTGGAATTTAAAAAAAACCTGAAACACGTATTTACTTATTTTTGTACTGAAGCACTTGTGTGAAGTTTCGGATAGAAAAGACTATCTAATCTTGTTTCTCCATACAAACTTTGAAACCCCATTTCATCCCCTTAAGGGGTGAATTTTGAAAAATCCTTTCTTAGTACACCCCTACGTACTAAGACAAATATACCCTCCAAAAATTTCAAGTCTCTACGACCAGCGGGTTAGGCTGTGCTTTGTCTGTCAGTGAGTCAGTCAGTCAGTCAGTCAGTTAGTATGTCAGGACAAAGATTCTTATAGTATTAGATAAAGTAAAAAGTAGTATAGTAGTAGAAGTATATATAATTAATTATACCTACGTGATTAGAATGAACCTTTAGTTATGTGTATGTAATATACTATACTGAATTTATATTTTATTATAAAAACTCACGTTCATTTTAAACTTATAGATTTAAAAACGGGAATTTAACGTGACTTACGCGATGTCGATATAGCGATCGACATATGTTTCGGCCTCATCCGGAGGCCTTCTTCAGGATCTTGAGTGCGGGGCGCTCGCCGACGCTTTCAACCTCGCACTGCGGGCCGCTGCTCGTGCAGCGCGGGCGGACGGAGCGGGCGGCGGCGGCGGCGGTGGTGGTGTTGGTGGGGGGTGATGATGCGGTGTACATAGTGGAGGCGCGGGATTAGGTTGGAGGGCTTCGTCTTCATCACTGCTGTTTACTTCAGACGAAACCTCATCCAACCGGCAGACGGAACTCAAGGTGTCCTCCTCACTGTTGCCACTGGTGACGTGCTTTCCATGAAGAACGGTTTTCCACGTATGTGACAGGTACTACCCTCTGTCTCTGTTGAAGTTACGACGACGACTGATCTCAATGGCTTCTCGGATTTTGCGGGGTACAAAGTACTTTTCACGCGCTAAAATCCGTGCCTTGTCAAATCTGATGTAGTGCGTCGTCCCAGATGTGAGAGCGTGCTCTGTAACCGCCGAGCTACCGCTGTCCACGTTCTTCATGGAGTTGCAGTAGTTGGAGTCACATTGCTTCCATGAAGAACGTGGACAGCGGTAGCTCGGCGGTTACAGAGCACGCTCTCACATCTGGGACGACGCACTACATCAGATTTGACAAGGCACGGATTTTGGCGCGTGAAAAGTACTTTGTACCCCGCAAAATCCGAGAAGCCATTGAGATCAGTCGTCGTCGTAACTTCAACAGAGACAGAGGGTGGTACCTGTCACATACGTGGAAAACCGTTCTTCATGGAAAGCACGTCACCAGTGGCAACAGTGAGGAGGACACCTTGAGTTCCGTCTGCCGGTTGGATGAGGTTTCGTCTGAAGTAAACAGCAGTGATGAAGACGAAGCCCTCCAACCTAATCCCGCGCCTCCACTATGTACACCGCATCATCACCCCCCACCAACACCACCACCGCCGCCGCCGCCGCCCGCTCCGTCCGCCCGCGCTGCACGAGCAGCGGCCCGCAGTGCGAGGTTGAAAGCGTCGGCGAGCGCCCCGCACTCAAAATCCTGAAGAAGGCCTCCGGATGAGGCCGAAACATATGTCGATCGCTATATCGACATCGCGTAAGTCACGTTAAATTCCCGTTTTTAAATCTATATGAATTTATATTTAATAACCGGCCAAGTGCGTGTCGGGCCACGCGCAGTGTAGGGTTCCGTAGTAGCATGTTATTCAATGCAAGTCCTTACCCGTTATTAACAAGCAACTAGGTAATTCGTCTTTGTCACTTTAAAGGATTTATTCTAAGGATTTTGTATTTGGTACAAAATTATCCTACACCCAAGTTCAACGACTATTACTGCTAAAGTAATAAAGTTATCTTAACCGCTATAATTTTCCTTTAAAGTTCATGAAATGCGCTATTATCACGATTTTTTTCAGATTTTTCAAGCCAGCAGTTTAGCTTTTAGAGGGGGCGGACGTCCTGCTGAAACAAAAATTTGCACTTTAAAGTTTAATATTTCGTAAATGGAGCATTCAACCGAAAAATGGTATTAGCAACCCTGAAGTAATTTTAAAACACCTATTCAACGATACCCCACACGATGGGGTAGACGTTGAAAAAAAAAATCATCCCCACTTCTCATATAGTGGAGATACCCTAAAAAAAACAATGTTTCAAAATTTTATTTCAGCACTTTGTTGACGTCATTTATTTACATACCCCCACAAAATAACAGCTTTCTAGTGTTAACGGTCTCTTAGCAAAACCTCGGACAGACAGACAGACGGACATGACGAAACTATAAGGGTTCCTTGTCAGGACTACGGAACCCTAAAAATTGATGGTATAACGAGTGTAATATCAAAAAATTGTCTATTTATTATATAACTGATTCTATGAATTCAGTTCGATTATGAGTAAATTACTAAAAGATCTTCGGTATTATCATAACTTAAGTACGCCAGCCACTTTTCTATTGATGCACGGCGGGGATTGAACTAGGTACCTCTGGCATCGGAGCCGACCATTCTCCCACTAACTTCACCGGGCCCTCAAACTATAATAACCTGTTCATAACATTGCACAACAAAGGACCCCACTGAGACTAATAAAGCAATATAATTGAACAAAGTTCAGTCTGAAATGAAATGTTAAAATAGTTTATTTTGCATCAGATCATAGTTAAAAACATAAATAGTAGTGATAAGATAGTATAATAACTAAAAGAACCGACTTCAAATGCCACACTGCTAATTTTCAGTACCAAAATTGAGGTGTTTATCTCCATATCCCTGGAGATACTTATCAGATTTCGATGAAATTACAATGGGATGTCTTCGTTTGAACTAAAAAGCATCATTAAAATCGATTCTTAAACGACAAGATTATCCGCGAACACACATTACGTATATATAAATACTAGAAGTGCCCCACGGCTTCGCCCGCGTTAAAGAATTCTTTTATTTACATAAACTTTTATTTTTTTCTATCATAAAAGACATCAAAGAAGTAAAAGCTAAATCGGTTCAAACTTTGAACCCCCGTCTCATCCCCTTTAGGAGTGAATTTTGAAAAATCCTTTGTTAGCGGATACCTTGTATTTACTTATTTATTTTTGAAAGCACTTGTGTGAAGTTTCGAATAGAAAAAACTATCTAATCTTGTTTCTCCATACAAATTTGGTACCCCCATTTCACCCCCTTAAAGGGTGAAATTTAGACAATCATTTCTCAGAGGGAACTAACGTCGTAATAACTATCTGCATGCCAAATTTAAGTGCAATCCGAAACAATATATAGAATATAGATTTCAGACTTTGTTACCCCACTTTACCCTTTTAGGGGTGGCATTTCAAAACAGCCTGAAACACGTATTTACTTATTTTTTTATTGAAGCACTTGCGTGAAGTTTCGAATACAAAATATTATCTAATCTTGTTTCTCCATACAAACTTTGAACCCGTATTTCATCCCCTAAAGGGGTGAGTTTTGGAAAATCCTTTCTTAGTGCACCTTTACGCACTAAGACAAATATACCCTCCAAATTTCAAGTTTCTACGACCAGCGGTTTAGGCTGTGCGTTGTCTGTCAGTCAGTCAGTCAGTCAGTATGTCAGGATAAAGATTCTTATAGTATTAGATAAAACAGACTTAAAAAAAAAGGAGGTTTCTCAATTTGACGGTATATATATATAATCACCTCCTTTTTTAAGTCTCTTAATAAGTATTTTTCTTTTTTAATCGACTTTAAAAAAGAAATATTTTAAAAACCTTTTTAAACACAAGCTTTTACATAACCTAGGACCCGAGTAAGTCAAGAAAAATCCAACAAGCCCAAACACGACGGGTATAACATGTTTAGTTTAGGAGTTCCTTTGGCCAACTTCCAGGTCCATCATCAGATCAGCACCATGTCATCATAATAATGCATTGTAACGCGATGTACATATGTGTGCAAAATGTCAGCTCAATCGAACCCCTGGAAGTCGCTCTAAAATCAATCGCAAGATTTGTGACGGACAAATATATTCGCCGTGAAGTAGAGATAAAGCTTGTAATAAATAAACTGGCCAAGTGCAAGTTGGACTCGCACTCGTAGGGTTCCGTAACACAGTTAAGTATTCCATAACTATGATTTTTGGCAACTACAAAATTAACTTTGTTTTTCATAGTGTTTGTATGAAAAACAAAGTTATCTTTGCGGTCGCCATATCTCAAAAACTGCTGGCTGTATCTCGTTCAAACCAATTTTCGTTGTTAGTTTTTATTGAGATCTACAGCATATATTTTTTTTAGATTTTTCACTCCTATACTTTAAAAGTTAGAGGGGGGGGGGGGGACACACATTTTACCACTTTAGACGCGCCTATCTTTCAAATGATTGACTTTGAGAAAAAATTATTTTAGGAACCTCAATGTCATTTTTGAAGACCTATCCATAGATCTCCACACATTAGGTTTGAAGAAAAAAATTTTTTTTTGTTTCAGTTTCATGTATGGGATGCCCCCCTTAAATTTTTATTTTTTTACTTTTGTATAAAAATCGGAAAGCGGTTCACAGAATACATCTACCTATCAAGTTTCAATTCTGTAGTCCTAACAATTTCGGAATAAAATGGCTGTGACATACGGACGGACAGACAGACAGACAGACAGACAGACAGACATGACGAATCTATAAGGGTTCCGTTTTTTGCCATTCGGCTACGGAACCCTAAAAAGGAGGAGGTTTCTCAATTCGACGGTATATATGTAATCACCTCTTTTTTTTAAGACGGTTAAAAAGTATTTTCTTTTTTAACCAACTTAAAACAAGCAAAACCCCCTTTTAAAATGTTCACACGACAATGTGGCTACAGCTTAACAACTTCTTCTGAACCCGTTTTGGGTTTACATTTCACAGGAAGCCGTTTTACTATGTAATGAACTGTGGCGGACATGGCTATTTATACAGACCCTTATTAAAATATGCCCCTTAGGTTTGAATTTTAGTAATTATGTTATGTTATGATAAGGTACGGTAGTAGTAATGGACAATTTATGTCTAGTCTGTATACATTTTTTATATATATCTTATAGGCCTGCGTTAGACCAATATCTCACCTGTTTACTTGGTAAGTGATGAAGCGGTCGAAGATGGTAATCACGCTAGGCCCAGAATGGGAATTGGCTCTCAAGGATAGATGTCGGAACACATTAGATGTTTGGCGACATATTTTTTAACTTGACGGTGGTAGCTGGCCAGGCGAACACTAGCTGGTGTCCTACAACCATGCAAGGGTTGTTGGTTTCTTAACGATGTTTTTGTTTTACCGGAGGGCCACTGTGACGCACATAATTTTGAGAAAAATACTTTGATGCACGGCGGGGTTTGAACTCGGTACCTCTGGCATCAAAGCCAACCGTTCTCCCGATTGCGCCAAATAAATTAAACTTTTGTCGAACCCTCAATATTACATACAGACTAAAACAAGCGCTTCTAAAACATTCTGCGACGACACTTATTCATCTCTAGTTAGAAGCTAAAACAAATAAATTAAATTACTCTAGCCAAAATCTTCGCAGCTATGTGAATTCACGTGGGATTTCAGAATACCTACCCACTTCAAGAATGTACCACATTGTTTTAGCGTTATTGGAAAACTTGCCTTAGGACAAGTTAAAGTAGGTGAAATCAAATTGAATTGCTGATTCTGAGAAAACACATATTTTGTTATGTTTTATGTATTTCGTTTTAGTTAAGCATGTTTGTTTTGTGAACAGTAGCATATCTTGCACTTAAAAGCTTTAATTTTATCGTAAGAAATCACACGGTTTATCAGTATTATGTATTCAACGAGATTTTAATAATCACTTATTACAAGCTTTATCTTTTCTTTACGGCGAATTTATTTGTCCGTCACAATACTTGCGATTGATTTTAGAGCGACTTCCAAGGGTTTAATTGAGCTGAAATTTGGCATACATGCATACATTTCGTGACAATGCAATATTATGATGATATGGTGCTGATCTGATGATGGAGCTGGAAGGTGGCCAGAGGAACTCCTAAACTACACATGTCACCTGTCGTGTTTGGGCTCGTTGGATTTGTCTTGATTTACTCTGGTCCTAGGTTATTATATAGGTATATTTTAGGAAGGTAGGTATTATATATATTAAAGCTTGTGTTTAAAAAGGTTTTTTTAAAAATATTACTTGTTCTAAATATTTATGTAAGTGTCACACGCGGTTTTCAGCCGCGTCATTTTGTGAATCAATAGTTATTTATGATACTAGTGCGGTAAGTTGTTTTTTACAAACGAGGAGACGAATGTAAGCCCGAGACGAAGTCGAGGGTTTACGATAGTCACGAGTTTGTTAGAACCAATATCCGCACGTGTGTCATACAACATTTTTCAGCAAATTTGCGAAAAAACACTACAATTGGTAATAAAATAAACATAAATGAAATAATCAAAAAGTCGAAACAAACAACCTTTGACGTTTCCATTTCCAATATGAAAATTATATATTATGTTACTCTTTGATGAAAATGTCGCGAATTTGCAAATGGTGCCGATTAGAACTACATCTTTCGTCTTATTTACTCATTAGTATTAAAGTGAGACAAATGTATTAAGTAAAAGCGCTTTCAAGGGGGTGCTATCATTCAGCTTATTTATTCTCACCACCACCAAAGCCACCACACCACCAAAGAGTTTCATATTGAAACTCATTGGTGGAACTCTTATGTAGGTTTTACGAAATTTTATTTTATTTTATTTTTTTTGTATAGGCTAATGTTTGACCACTATCTCACCTGTTGGTAAGTGATGATGCGGTCGAAGATAGTAGCACGCAAAATAAACTGAAATGGCTCCTCTACATGATGGGCCAGCGCTTGTCCAGCAAAATGGCCATGCGATGGTTGAAAAGGATCTACACAATGGCGATGTTCAGTTGTGATCTTAGCGTTCAACAAAATGGACGTGGAAGTATTTTTTTTTTATTTAAGAAAAAATTAAAATGAAAAAAAAAAAAAAAAAATTCGTGTTTCGCTATGCGGCCAGCCAGTCGACATCTTGACACGCACGAGGTACTCTGCACCAGTCAGTATATATTATGTTACTCTTTGCTCTGCACGTCTGCTCTCCACCGCATTCGAGCGCAAACTGAGTAATGGCCGACGTGTAGATGCGTACCGCCATCGCTGGCCCACTACCTTTGATGTGTGGGCGAAAAACCGACACCGCGGCCATTCCGCCGCCATCGTACGCACCACAAGCCAGCCTACGCCACTACGCCCTCTATATGGTGGCTCACTACGATGGACCATCATGATGGCCCATCATGTAGAGGAGCCAAAAGGGATACGCACAGTACCATACCACAGATTGTATAATAGTTACTACGTGCCATACACCGGAGCGTGCTGTTTTTTCTAGTTTTTTGTGATTGTAATAAGTATAATATATTTCATTTAATAAAATGAAATTCGTTGTGAAAATATAACAAAACATATTATTTTATATACTTACATATCTTACTCAAAAAGTAAATTACAATGTAAATCTTATTACGTAGATTATGGCAGACACCTGCCATTTAGTACTCTCTTAATAATTTCAGAATGCTATTTCGTCGAATTCTATAATATACGTAAGTAGCTCAGTACATAAGTAAGTAGATAGTCTAACCTAGGCAACTACCTAAATATCACTCTATTTTTAACACGAGCGTAGACTATCGGTCACTCGTGTGAAGTCGTGTGTCACTTTTTTCACCCTACCCATTTATAAATATTTGTTAATGCAGTAGTAGAAAAAGCAAAATATCCACCTTAAAATAACCGGCCAAGTGCGTGTCGGGCCATGCACAGTGTAGGGTTCCGTAGTAGCCTGTTATTCAATGCAAGTCTTTACCCTTTATAAACAAGCAACTAGGTACTCCGTCTTTGTCACTTTAAAGGATTTATTCTAAGGATTTTGTATTTGATAAAAAATTATCCTACACCCAAGTTCAACGACTATTACTGCTAAAGTAATAAAGTTATCTTAACCGCTATAATTTTCCTTTAAAGTTCATGAATCTGGAAAAAATCGTGATAATAGCGCACTATTATCACGAATTTTTCCAGATTTTTCAAGCTAGCAGTTTAGCTTTTAGAGGGGGGGGACGCCCTGCTGAAACAAAAATTTGCACTTTAAAGTTTAATATTTCGTAAATGGAGCATTCAACCGAAAAATGGTATTAGCAACCCTGAAATAATTTTAAAACACCTATTCAACGATACCCCACACGATGGGGTAGACGTTGAAAAAAAAAATCATCCCCACTTCTCATATAGGGGAGCTACCCTAAAAATTTTATTTCAGCACTTTGTTGACGTCATTTATTTACATACCCCCACAAAATAACAGCTTTCTAGTGTTAACGGTCTCTTAGCAAAAACTCGGACAGACAGACGGACATGACGAAACTATAAGGGTTCCTTGTCAGGACTACGGAACCCTGAAACAGAAATTACGTACTAATAGATATATAAAAATTATTTTATACTCTTACCGTTCGAAGCTTTCAGGTAATTAAAAAAATGTTATCTCTGGAATCTATCTATCTATTGAAAAGTTCAAGCTCCCATAAGCAGCACAATATAGTCTATAATTCCTCTGTGCCATATTAAGAATAATATCTAATACTATAAGAATCTTTGTCCTGACATACTGACTGACTGACTGACTGACTGACTGACTGATTGACTGACTGACTGACTGACTGACCGACTTACTGACTGACTGACTGACAGACAACGCACAGCCTAAGCCGCTGGTCATAGAAACTTGAAATTTGGAGGGTATATTCGTCTTATTATGTAAAGGTGTACTAAGAAAAGTTTTTCCAAAATTCACCCCTTTAAATGAAATAGGGTTCAAAGTTTGTATGATGAAACAAGATTAGATAGTCTTTTCTATTTGAAACTTTACACAAGTGCTCAAGTAAAAAAATATGTAAACACATGTTTTAGGTTTTTTGAAATTCCACCCCTACGAGGGTGAAATGGAGTAACAATGTGTGAAAATCAATATTGTTTCGGATTGCGCTGACATTTGTCATGCAGATAGTTATTACGACGTTAGTTACCTCTGAGAAAAGATTTTTCAAAATTCACCACTTAAGGGGATGAAACGGGGGTTCAAAGTTTGTATGGAGAAACAGGATTAGATAGTATTTTCTATTCGAAACTGTACACAAGTGCTCAAGTAAAAAAATAAGTAAATACGTGTTTTAAGTTTTTGAAATTCCACCCCTAAGAGGATGAAATGGGGTCACAAAGTGTGAAAATCAATTTTGTTTCGGATTGCGCTGAAATTTGACATGCAGATAGTTATTACGACGTTAATTACCTTTGAGATAGGATTTTCCAAAATTCACCCCTGCAGGGGATTAAACGGGGGTTCAAAATTTGTAAGGAGAATCAAGATTAGATAATATTTTCAATTCGAAATTTCATACTAGAGCTCCAGTAAAAAAATAAGTAGATACGTGTTTCAGGTTTTTTGAAATTCCACCCCTACGAGGGTAAATGGGGTAACAAAGTGTGAAAATCAATATTGTTTTGAATTGCGCTAAAATTTGGCATGTGATAGCTAATACGACGTTAGTTACCCCTGAGAAAGGATTTTCCAAAATTCACTCTTGAAGAGGATAAAACGGGGGTTCAAAGTTTGTATGGAGAAACAAAATTAGATTGTATTTTTTATTCGAAACATAACACAAGTATTTAAGTAAGTAAAGACGTGTTTCAGGTTCTTTCAAAATTCTAAAAAATCTACCCCTAAAAGGTTGAAGTGGGGTAACAAAGTCTGATATCAATATTGTTTCGGATTGCGCTGCAATTTGGCATGCAGATAGTTATTTTGACTTAGGTATCCGCTAAGAAAGAATTTTTTAAAATTCACTCTTCAAGGGGATGAAGCGGAGTTTGGATGTAAATAAATAAGTAAATACGAGTTTCAGACTTTTTCAAAATGCCCTCCTAATAGGGATATAAAATAAACTGGGGTAACAAAGTCTATAAATCAATATTGTTTCGGATTGCGCTGAAATTTAGAATGCAGATAGTTACTCGTATTATGGCGTAGGTATCCGCTCAGAAAGGATTTCACAAAATTCCTCCCGAATACGGAACGGGGATTCAAAGTTTGTATGTCGAAACAAGATGAGAAAAAGTACGTGTTGTAGGATTTTTTGAAGTGTTACCTACCCGGTAAAAAAGTCTGAAAATTTGGGTTTTTCGGGTTTTATAAATTAATCCCGAATTTCCTTAGTCACGCAATAACATTAAAACGGCTGTACCGATTTTGCTAATTCTTATTTTATGTATTTAATGATAGAATCGTTTTTACAAAAGAAAAGTTTTAAGTAAACAGAATAAGTTTTTAACGCGGGCGAAGCCGCGGGGCACTTCTAGTTTATATATATTCTCAATCAATCAAATATTCACTATTGGCACGCTTACTACTTAAACGGCTTAAACCATTACATTACACGACCGTACGTCACCGCGGCGCTACATGCAAAAAACAAAAAAAAACACATTTATCGAGAGCTGTGTACCGAGTGTGTACCGAACTCGAGGCGCGTTGGCATGACGCGTGTTCCGACCGTTAGTATGGAGTCACAATACTGGTTATTATATTACCGTGCGTATACGTAGAGCGATCTTGTGATGGAAACATTTTACGCTCGCGGTAAAAAACCATAGTGTGGACTAAGCCTAAACGTATAATTGAAAAAGAGTTTTTGTTTCCATGCGTACATGTTTTCCTTAATGACTATTTGTTGTGTAGCTGCATGCTCATATAAAAGCAGAGTAGAGTGAGTAAGGCATATTTATTAACGTTCTAAAAATCTGGGGTACATAAGTTGCTAATGTAAGTAATAGTAACATTGATCTCATGAATTTATATTAACAGTTTACGAATATTGGAAGGTAGAAATGTCTTTCCAATATACATATATGTATAGTTTTAGAGATTAATAGATAGTTCATGGACTGAAGATGTATTTTAGGATAATTTGTCAACTGACTTCTAAAAACAAAGGATTATATTTTTTTATGTTACGCGATTACTCCGCCAATTCTGAACCCATTCGAATGGTTATTATTGGTATCGGTAGGGTACGTTTCCGAGGTGGTCTAATTTCATGGAGATCTGATCAGTATCTCCAGAGATATGACGATAAACGTCTCAAACTCGCTACTGAAATTGACTCGCGGGGCATTGAAGTCTGTTGTTTTAGTTTTGTAACTATCTTAATTATTATTATGGTTATATTGTTTTTGTTTGCACGGGTGAAACCCCGGGCAGCAGGAGTTAATAATTCTTACCCTTATTCTACTTAAGTGAGGTCGGTGCAACATCATCATCATCAGACAATTTCCATCCACTGCTGGACATAGGCCTCTCCTACGGCACCCCACTGAGTTCAATATTCAGCTATTAGTTACAACAATTGGTGCAACATATCTCAATTCATTAATACTATTTTTATGAAATCAAGACATTTTTTTACAGTACAACATTTCAGTTCAGCACACACACACACTTATTTGATATTAAAGAAAATGTGGAGACAGATTATATTCATCGCAAGTAAGTACATATGTTATATTTTTAGTAAAGGTTGTCAGAACAAACGATCGATCTCTACCTATACAAATACAAATACATTTTGACACCTAGAGCTCTGAATTGTAAAAGATCATTTACAAATCAAGGGTTCTGGATTTTTGAAGTTATACTTCTTTTGGCGCGATAGAAAAAAATGATGAGAGTGAATTTTTAAGATGCGCGCGCACACCGACACCTAAATTCTACACCGTGAAGTTAGTTCTAGGTGGCATGACTATGTTCAAGTTGTATATGTCATATTTAACGTCATATTTTTACGTTAATTAAACCTTTTATATTTAAATAAAATCTTTTTGATTAATTTTAATATTTATCGTTAATCACTACTGCATTTTAGTTATTTTTTTTCCATACGCCACAGAAGTATAACTTCTAACGCGTGTACATAAGTACACACACTCTTTTTTTTACCTTAGCAAAATAATAACACCTTTTTAATTTATTTAAGTCCCCACTATACATAGAAAAACCCACCAGTGCTTATAGTGACACGAATAAGTTATATGTCGTTTCATATGTTTAACAATAATAAAATTAATGATAAATCTTTTAAAAAATATACTCAAAAATTAACTACATTACACTACTCTCATTAACATCATGAAATAATGGCTACGTAATCATCGTTCAACAGCGCATGCGCCATGTAAACCCTTGCATGCATGCGCTCTACCGTGGTCCCCATAAACAGTGATAAAATTCAAACTTAAATTTTTGATTGATCCAAAGTGCAGATATAACAGAAAAAAATATATTGATATAATTATTTTGTTAAGAAATCTGTCAGCTTTATATATATACTAAAATAAAACTGGCCAAGTGCGAGTCAGCATCGAGTCTCTTATCGCACACTTAGGAAGGGTTTCGTACAATACGAAACATAACAGAGTTTCAACCTCATATATTTGATTAATTAATATTACCAAGAATATTTAGTTTGGTCGCGATCTAGAAAGACGGGGCTCGTTTACTAGCGCCATCTATGTCATTTTGCCGAAACTAATTAGATAGATGGCGTTTAAAAACACGTTTTTTGTATGGGGACTCCCTTTAATTTTTAACTTTATTTTGTTTTTAGTATTTGTTGTTCTAGCGGCAATAGAAATACACCATCTGTGAAAATTTCAACTGTCTAATTATCACGGTTAATGAGCTATAGCCTGGTGACAGACGGACAGACAGACAGACAGACAGACAGAGGGACAGCGGAGTCTTAGTAATAGGGTCCAGTTTTACCCTTTGTGTACGGAACCCTAAAAATACTAATACTACAAATATAAATATAATATAATATAACATTTTAGAAAAATAAATAAAAAAATACTTTTTGATTTAACAATTGTACATGCATAAAGTACTAAAAAGTAAAACTACTATTTTTTAGTTCATTATCAAAACTTAACAACGTCAGTGTAGACAAACGTTTATTTCGGCTCTACCAAAAATGTTATCAAATCAGAATTCATATGTTTTTCTCCTTGCCTTTAGGCGAGAGGATTCTAGGTTACTCCTCAGACTAATATAAAAAAGCAGACAGATTCGTACCGAACATCCTCGTGACCGCAAGTTCAGTATTACTAAATGCTTGAGTAACACGTTTCCGCGCTCAGTCCGCTACCAAGTAACAGTAGGGTCGGACGCTTCTTAGGTATTACTTCACAGCGATGCTTTCGTAGTAATTATGCCGTATTGCGTCTTTTGAGACTGCAAAAATGTTCACAAAAACAGAGAGTCACGATGGTATATATTTTCACAGGTAAATGTTTTGTTTTACTTAATAATCGTTAAATTGTTTTTGTAATACGACTTGGAACACAAAGCCTAAACAAACTCTACCAAGATTATTCAGTGTGACAAGTTTATCTTATCCGAAATTGTGGGGTAATTTTCCCTACTTCATGGGTTTTACACATTTTTCGCTATATTATAAAGTGCTGAAGTGCTTCGATAAACTAATTCAGACTGTATATCTGTCAGTAAAGAGCGCGATAGTTTCTACGTGTTTGATGACAATTAGCTGAATTCTAAAATTCAGAGAACTAGCAGCCCATCTCGGCTCTGCACGGGTGAAATTGATTGAATAAATAATAAGTCGGACTATATTTATCTACTTGTATTATTACTACTTTAAACTCAGTCACTGGAAGTAGGTATTATTAAAATAAGTCATCGAAAGCGGTTGATATTTTATTTCTTAAACTAGCAACATTACAAACCACAGACGCACGTATTGCTATAGTATAGTCTAAAAAATACGTGGCTCTGTGTGACACGCACACATAGCAATCAATCACAGTCACTCGCGTGTTCGGCACAAATCCGTCTGTATAGTCTGAGGGTTACTCTTACTCATCTTTGAATATATATTAATCATTGTGCAGTAATAGGTACGGTAGAGTTGGTATCCCAATCCAATTTATTTTTATATCACATAGGCTAGTGTTTGACCACTATCTGAAAATATGACCACATGACTAGTATTATGTCTGATATTTTTATTTTTTCTTACAGTGTTTCTGATGTCAAGTTTCTTAATAGAGGAGTCTACAGCTGCTGCTCTAAGAAATGCTAACGATGACGCGCAAGGACATTCTGCCAATAGATTGCTTCGTCAGGGAAATATGGAAGAAAAAAATCAGAAATTACAGGCTTCACTGAACGCTGTATCTCTATTAATGCAGAAACTTCAATCAGAAATACCTCAACGACTTCATCAACAAAAAGAAAAGCTGTTTTTAGATTATTTTAATTTTGGATAACGATTTTGTATACAATATATACATATTGCGTTTAATATTTAAAAAAAATAAGATCGTTTACAAAACTAAAACAAACCGACTTCAAATGCCGCGCTAATAATTTTCAGTACCAAGTTTGAGGTGTTTATCTTAATAACTCTGGAGATACTTATCAGATCTCGATGAAATTACTCTGGTACTACTCTTGGGATATCTCTTTTCCAACAAAAAAATATTATCAAAAATATACGGACGAATTGAAAGAAAGAAACTTCCTCCTTTTTTTGAAAGTCGGTTAACAATTGAAACCTATTAAATAAGTTCCCTTTTGTTTTACATAACATTTTTTGTTATAATATGAATAAAAATAAAGCTGTTTCTCCTAATTATATTCAGATTCACATTCAGATATTTTATTTGCGAAAAACACAAGTAATACAAAGGTAACATAATAATTTTAGTTCTATCCGTATTTTGCCAGTATTGGCGTGCAAATATCTACAATTGTATGTCAACTCATTATTATTTATATGTCAAAATAGATTATTTATACTATACAATACAATATGATAACAAATAATAGATTTAGATTTTAATTACTCCATTAAATTCAATCATTATTGTATTAAATCTAGGTACATTATTGTGACTCTTTTTACCATTTCTTGTTTATATCCAAATAATCATTAATTGAGTAAAAAGCTTTCGTAAGCAACGACTCAAACAATTTTCTTTTAAATAACATTAAAGGTAAAGTTTTAAAGATTTCTGGTAGTTTATTATAAACTTGAACAGCCATTGCATAAGTGCTTATAGATGTTGAGCGCTTACTCACTTTTGGATAAACAAGTCTATCAGGATAGCGACTATTAAAATCCGAGACCTCCTTAAGTTTTTTGAAAAATTGTGGATATTTTTTGACAAAGACGCTCAACTCAAACACGTACATGCTCGGTAAAGTGAGTAAGCCAATCTTAGGAAACAGTTCACGACATGAGTGTAGAGGTCCTACTCCACACAGAGCTCGTACACACTTCTTTTGCGCGATGAATGCTTTATTGAACCAGACACTGTTACAGATTATTATGCCATATCTTAAAATTGACGCTATGTAACCGTGATAAGCCATCAGTGTGGTATTCTGAGTAGAGATTTTGGTTAAATTTTTTAAAGGGTAAATGAAAAGATTTACTCTTTTACAATTGGTCCACTTGACATTTCCATGAGCATTGGTTATCGATCTGGAGGCCTAAAAACTTAATTTATTTTTCTTCCTTTATTTCTTGACCGTTGCAGATTATTGGTAAATATTCATTTTTCTTTTTAGGGTTCCGTAGCCGAATGGCAAAAAATGGAACCCTTATAAATTCGTCATGTCTGTCTGTCTGTCTGTCTGTCCGTCCGTATGTCACAGCCATTTTATTCCGAAACTGTTAGGACTACAGAATTGAAACTTGGTAGGTAGATGTATTCTGTGAACCGCTTTCTGATTTTTATAGAAAAATAAAAAATATAAAAGTTTTATCCCATACACGGAACTGAAACAAAAAAAATAAAATTTCTTCAAACCTATACGTGTGGGGTCTATGGATAGGTCTTTAAAAATGACATTGAGGTTCCTAAAATCATTTTTTCTTAAAGTTAATCATTTGAAAGATAGCCGCGTCTAAAGTGGTAAAATGTGTGTCCCCCCCCCTCTAACTTGTAAAGTATGGGAGTGAAAAATTTTAAAATAATATGTGCTGTAGATCTTAATAAAAACTAACAACGAAAATTGGTTTGAACGAGATACAGTCAGCATTTCTACAGATATGGCGACCGCAAAGATAACTTTGTTTTTCATACAAACACTATGAAAAACAAAGTTAATTTTGTAATTAGCGAAAAATCATAGTTATGGAATACTTAACTGTGTTACGGAACTCTACGAGTGCGAGTCCGACTTGCACTTGGCCAGTTTATTTTTTAAGTAAAAATGCAATACTCTAGTTTTATTGACATTAACGATAAGATTATTATTATTGGTCCATTGAATTATTTCGTGGACTGTCTTTTCAATTTCTTCACTATGGACCTTTTTGTCGCTATTTGTAACAATGACCGATATATCGTCCGCAAAAAGTACACATTTCGATTTTGTAGCATCTGGGAGGTCATTTAAGTACAGTAAAAACAACAGAGGTCCTAGGACACTGCCCTGAGGTACCCCACATTTTTTTTCTTTGAATGTCTCATTTCTGTCATCATCATCATGTGTGTGAATGTCTGTTTCGACCTGTAAGCTTTTAGTTGTTTTTCATCATCCAGTCCGCCGATTTCAACACATTGAGCGCGGCTGACCAAATAAGAATCAATCCAATTGAGCGTTTGCCCGCGGATGCCGTAGTGTTCCAAATTATTCAATAATATTTCATGGCTGATATAGTCAAATGCTTTACTGAGGTCAAAAAAAAATACTGAGGTAAAAAGGCTAGCATCCATACTAAACATAATTTCATTAACTAGTTATGCGGCCAATGCTGTAGATTTATTGCGCTGGAAACCGTCTTGTTCGATTTTTTACTGATTTGACTTAATTAAGAAACTATAAAGCCTAAAATACATTAATTTTTCGAGTACTTTTAATAAAGTCGGAATTAATGTAATGGGTCGGTAATTGTTCATATCTGACTTTTCTCCTTTTTTATACAATGCCTTTACAATAGACGTTTTAGTTCTCTCGGAAAAATGCCTTGCATAAAAGACAAATTAGCGAGATATGTAAAAACTGGCGCTATTTCGTTCACACATGTTTTTAATATTTTTGTAGCTATCTCGTCATAACCAACCGCGTTAGTATTAATAAGTGACAATATAGATTTTCTTACTTCATATATGTCACAGGGTTTTAAAAATATTGTCAAAGGATTATTAGTCATATTAAGTGTATTTTGATGATAAGTATTTTTTAATGAATTTGTCAAATGAATATAATGGTTATTAAATAATTCTGATATGTCACTTTTAGCGCTAAAACTGTGTCCAGAGCTTTTAATGAGGCTTATGTCATTCATAGTGGCATTGGGGCATGTTTTATTCTTAACTAGAATGTCCCGCGGCTTCGCCCGCGTTAAAACCTTCTTTTATTTACATAAAACTTTTCTTTTGTAAAAACGATTCTATCATTAAACACATCAAATAAAAATTAGCTAAATCGGTTCACCCATTTTCATGTTATCGCGTGACTAAGGCAATTCAGGATTCATATTTATAAAACCCTAAAAACCTACATTTAGAGACATTGTTACCTACCCCATTTCGAAAAATCCTACAACACGTACTTTATCCCATCTTGTTTCGCCATACAAACTTTGAATCCCCGTTCCGTATCCGGGAGGAATTTTCAGAAAATTATTTCTGAGCGGATACCTACGTCATAATAACTATCTGCATTCTGAATTTCAGCGCAATCAGAAACAATATTGATTTTTAGACTTTGTTACCCCAGTTTATCCTCTTAGGGTGGCATTTTGAAAAAGTCTAAAACTCGTATTTACTTATTTATTTACAGAAGTACTTGTGTGAAATGTCGAATAAAACGACTATCCAAACTTTGAACCCCCGCTTCATCCCCTTAAAGAGTGTAATATGAAAAATTCTTTCTTAGCGGATACCCAAGTCAAAATAACTATCTGCATGCCAAATTTCAGCGCAATCCAAAACAATATTGATTTTCACATTTTGTTACCCCATTTTACCCTCTTAGGAGTGGAATTTCAAAAAACATGAAACACGTATTTACTTACCTTTTTACTGGAGCACTTGTTTGAAGTTTCGAATAGAAAATACTATCTAATCTTGTTTTTTTATACAAACTTTGAACCCCCGTTTCATCCCTTTAAGGGGCGAATTTTAGAAAATCCTTTTTTAGCTGATACTTACGTCATAATAACCACCTGTATGCCAAATTTCAGCGCAAATCGAAACAATATTGATTTTCAGACTTTGTTACCCCATTTCAGCCTTTTAGGGGTGGAATTTAGAAAAAGCCTAAAACACGTATTTACTTATTTATGTACTCAAGCACTTGTGTGAAGTTTCGAATAGAAAAG
Source organism: Cabera pusaria (assembly GCA_954871355.1). Classification (NCBI taxonomy): domain Eukaryota; kingdom Metazoa; phylum Arthropoda; class Insecta; order Lepidoptera; family Geometridae; genus Cabera; species Cabera pusaria. Next base: position 2,045,520 of record OX940891.1, read on the forward strand.
ACTATCTAATGTTGTTTCTTCATAGAAACTTTGAACCCCCGTTTCATCCCTTTAAGGGGTGAATTTTAGAAAATCCTTTCTTAGCTGATACTAACGTCATAATAACTACCTGTATGCCAAATTTCAGCGCAATCCAAAACAATATAAACCTATAGGGTACTTCCCGTTGACCTAGAATCATGAAATTTGGCAAGAAGTAAGGTCTTACAGCATAAATTAAGGGAAAAATCCAAAAAAATATAAAAAGTGAAAATTAAAGGGTGCCCCCAGACATACATCGTTTAAGCCAATTAAGGTAGACCTCTGAGTTATATGAGCGCTGATACAATTTAGAGGTCTAACTTAATTGGTACATACCAACATTGGTACGAAAGCCTCGGGGGCGAGTTCAACTCGACTTGGCCGGTTTTATTTAATTTTAATCTTTTGACGATCAATCTAGTTAGTAGACTGATTTTGTTTAAATATTACTCTAGTATACCTAATTTTATGGAATAGGACAAAGAATACTTTTTAACGCAGACGAAGCTGCGAGGCTCATTTTGTGGTTTCGTATACGAAAAATATAATGAAATAAATAAAATGTTTGTTATATCTATAAATAAGGTGAAGATGCGCATAATAAATGTAAAAATTGAATTCTAAAATAAAAAAAATCGCAGTGTAGGCCACCCCCGCCGAACTCGAACCGACTGTCACAGTCTAGTACCAAATGTTTTATTGGTATTAATAACTTAATATTATTTTATTTAATGACTCATATTTGGCTTGAGTTGAAGTTCAAATGTTATTAAATATGAAATTATATAATTGAAACCACGAACTGTTTTTTTTAGCCATAAACCTTTCAACTAAATATGACGACGCGTTTTTACCTTAATTCTGACTTTGGGAATGTTAAATTATTTTGTTTAATGTAATTTTATAATACTATCGTCGTCTCTATGGAAATTAATAATTGTGTAATTAAGTAAACTTTTTTATTTTAATTATTTTAACAGCATAACATAAGTGTCTATATTTAATTATGACTTTATTTATTATGTCTAATAACTACTACGCCAATAGTAAATAAGCCTTATAACTTTATGCGAATCTAAATTAGGCCGAAATAAAATACAATTCAAATGAAAGTTATACCTAATCATACAATATGCCAAAAAAATTATGCATTAGGCATAATAGTATTTATGCATAGTAGTAATGGCAATGGCATAATAGTAATTATGCCATTTAAAATTATGCGTAACCCGTTATGCATAAGAATTATTATTATTAGAAATTAGGAATCAAAAATTATGCGAATCAAAGGGGTCCCTATAACATAACAGAATTTAGCAACATTAACGAATTTTACGATATGAGCTCAAAAGTTTACAATAAGCTTTCAAAACTGACAGAAATGCTTATTATGACTTTACATTTAATTTAACCTCACAATACTATGCAATTTAACAACGCGTTGATCAAATTATCAATATCAGTATTCAGTTCATCGTTCACCATTTTATAATGCGGCAATAGCCTAATGGCTAAGGCATCGGCCTAGCGATCGAGAGGTCGTGAAATCGATCCTCTCCACCCATTGCGCTATGGACGTGAAACTACTCCAGACACAAGCATATTTATGTAAATTGTTAAACACAATCCAAAATTTCATCGTACCGACGGGACTCGAACCCGCACCCCCCGGATTACACATCCAGGATTAACTTACGTAATAAGTAGTCATAGATGGCGCCACCAATGCATAATTGGGTTAACAAATGCAATCCATTAATTTCGTCGTATCGATGGATCGAACCGTGGCTTAATTGGCAGAGCACCTGGACGTGTAATCCGGGGGGTGCTGGTTCGAGTCCCGTCGGTACTATGAAATTTTGGATTGTGTTTAACAATTTACAAAAATATAAAGTGTGTGACACTTCAAAGAAACATAATACATGCATATTTAGCTTAGTTGGAGGTAAACAAGAATACTAGTAATAAAAATTCCAGATTGCTAGTAAGTTTTAAAAAATAAACTGGCCAAGTGCAAGTCGGACTCGCACTAGTAGGGTTCCGTACCACACTACAGTATTTTATAAGATCGAGCAAAAAATAACACTATCATTTTTCGCCAGCAAAAAATAATAATTAATAAACATTTTATTTCTTATAACGCCATCTAACGTCTAACAAAGGTGTTAGGGATCGACATTTCAATATAACGCCATCTATGGGACGTTTACCTAACTAAACGTTCATAGATGGCGTGAAATGCCGAAATAAACACGTTTCTTGTATGGGGAACCTCTATTATTTTTAACTTTATTCTGTTTTTAGTATTTGTTGTTATAGCGGCAACAAAAATACATCATTTGTGAAAATTTCAACTGTCTAACTATCACGGTTCATGAGATACAGCCTGGTGACAGACGGACAGACAGACAGACAGACAGACAGACATACAGACGGACAGCGGAGTCTTAGTAATAGGGTCCCGTTTTACCCTTTGGGTACGGAACCCTAAAAACAATATATGCCTTAAATGTGCCTTGATTTGATAATAAACTACATAACTGTTGCAAGTTGCCTTTCGTTGCCTTTCGTGACAAAGTGCGAAAAATCAGATTTTTCTCTTTCGCGTTAGGTGCCAGAATTGGGTTTCTCTGTGAATATTATCTTGGTGAGCTGATGATTGATAAAAATCCCGCCAAGTGCGAGTTGGACTCGCGCACCGAGGCTTTCGTACATATTTGTCAAACTGGGTTAAAGGAAAAACTTAACTTTGCAGTTCGATTAATAGACACTGTGTTGCACCAACCGCAAATTATAAAATTGTAATAATAAGTCCACTTTTTTTTAAATAAACTACATATATACGGTTTTTAGACTTATTCCTATATATGTGCTTCAAGACCTTGCTTGTTGTCAAATTTCACGATTCTAGGTCAACAGGGAAGTACCCAGTAGGTTTTGATACCCTTGTGAAATTGTAAAATATGCGAAAATATGCAGCATAAACGGTCATATCTTTCGATTGCATTGACATACAAGTTTGATTTTTTCACAGCTAAAAGAGACTGTAGTCTCGAGTCATCTAAATAAGTTTCAATTTGATATATTTACACGTTCCTGAGAAAATAGGGTCTTGATAGACGGATAGACAGACAGAAAGACGGATAAGAAAGTGATCCTATAAGCGTTCCTTTTTACCTTTTGAGTTATTGAACCCTAAAAATCTTACAATTTTAAACTTTTGTTGAATCATGAAACCACGAAGGATTTACTATCATCCGTGCGTGAAACACTGCGGGGTAAAATATGAAAACTCAATCTGTCAAACTCGACAGTCGCAGTATCACTAAAATTATGGAGGTTATAGGCCACAGAGATATATACATATCTGTGTTATAGGCAAAGATAACGATATCATTTCAACTGATATTTATTTTAATATCTTACTAATACATTTTTACACCAGTTATAAACAGGTGGATTGAAAACTGTTTGATGATTGTTAGATTCGTTGTTAGTAGATTTTCTGTGAATTATTCAGATCCTTTACATTGCTACGAGGTTTTCTGTAGGAGTGAAGTTCTGCCATCTTCTGCGTGATAATGCCGAATTGTCATAATATCGGTTAGTTGTATTATATTTTGATCGATGTTGACTTACCTTAAATTCAGCAGATATAATATAGCAGTCTAGATTGATCTATACGAAAATAACTAAAACTATAATAATTTAAGCCACTTTCACCAATTTTCTCAAAATCAAATATAAAAATCCGCACTTATACACGTCAAATCCGCACTTATACACGTCAAATAACATTAAATAGATCATGTGAATAATAATTATTGTAAATATAAAAAAGCATACACTATTGCTTTGAATAATAATTAAGATAGTTTAAAAACTGAAACAACCGATTTCAAGCAAGTCAATTTCAGTATCAAGTTTGAGACGTTTATCGTCATATCTCTGGAGATACTTATCAAATCTCGATGAAATTACAATGAAACTACCTCGGAAACGTACCCTATCGATTACAAAAATAATCATTCGAATCGGTTCACAATTGACGGAGTAATCGCGTAACAAACACAAAAAAAAGAGAAATAAATTATAAGTAAAAAATATTTTTAAAAACAAGCTTTTATCTGGGACAATGAACTAAAATGTTAAAAATAAATTCTAGTAAGTATTTGGCGTGTAGGTACTTACCTATATTTTTAAAAGCTTGATGCACTGCAGTATAGTAATTACTTTGCCTGAAAAACGGGTAGTGCTTCAAGCTTTTAAGATAATAGATGTTATCGTATGATAGTTATGATAATAGATAATAGAATAGACTTTTAAGATAACATACATAGTGACATGTATGTCACTATGTATGTTCGCAATGTTTTGTCACTTATGAGTCGGACACCTCAGTGTGTCTGTATCCGTCAAAAATTTGGTCCTGACCCATACATACATACATACATTGCAAGTTAAATAAAAGCTTGTAAAAACATACAGACGAATTCAGAACCTCATTCTTTTTGGAAGTTGGTTGAAAAGCATACCTTATTGCTTTGAATATAAAAAAAAAAAACAAAAGTATTGAGCCATTCACCTTTCATCGAAGTTGGAACGTCACATTTAAAAAACATGTTTAATTCCCCTGATTAATGTAGGTTTTCCAATCGTACTATTACGTGCACCCCAATTTTTTTATCTTCGATTGAAATTGCCGAAAGCAATCTAAGTCAAGACCGAGTTTATTCCACGCTTCGCCTAATGCATAAGGATGAAGTTCTAGTTTTAACGAAAGTCAGCGGGGGTGTATTCTCAACGAACAAAAGTTACCGAAATCATATTAAGCTGTAAAATATGGTTATTGAGTTATAATTAGTTGCAAGTAAAATGCAAGAAAAATACTTTTGTTATAAGTAACGTAAGTTTTCCACAGATGCTAGGAGTATATCATATTAATGTTCCGCCTGACTTACTCCCAAAAAGTGCCTTACCACCATCAAGGAGAAAATCTGCCGCCATAACCTTACGGTGTTTTGGCAGCTCGCAGCCCTTGACAAACATAATATTTTCCATCTTCGATTTTGCATTTATCGTCTCAGACCACATCATCATTTATGACCAGTACCCTTAGTACGAGTTTTCATACCAAACTCGATATCGTATATCGACCAAATTTTGTATGAAAAACAGTACAGCGCCTCTAGTGGTTACTACACTTCACTTTATTTAGAGCAATCAGGGAGCCAGATTAAGTCGAAAACTATGTGACATCTGTCAAAAGCGTTTACGATGAAAACTCGTACTAAGGCTACAGGCGAGATAAAAAAAGAGGGTGCGTAAAGAGCTATTCAGTAGAGATGAAGCTTCCAAGTTCATTCAATTTATTTCTTAACATTACTTATTATTTTTTTGTACTACTCCATTTGTTGAACTTAAGCAAATACGTCTTAGTAGTTACGCCGTTCTACAATAAAGGGCATATAAAAATATAAAATATAAAATGACGCTTACGTTACTTCCGCTGCCTTCCAACCGTGACGCAATGTCATTTCCGTCAAAATGCACATTAGTGCAGTACTTTTTAATTGGTAGGATACATTTTTTTTTTTTTTTTTTTTTTTTTTTTTTTTATACGTTATAGGCTAGCGTTTGACCACTATCTCACCTGTTGGTAAGTGATGATGCGGTCGAAGATGGTAAGCAGGCTAGGCCTAGAATGGGAACTGGCTCTCAAGGATAGCTGCCGGAACACATTAGATGTTTGGTGACAGATTTTCTAACTTGAGGGTGGTAGCTGGCCAGGCGGACACTAGATAGTGTCCTACCACCATGCGGGGGGTTTTGTTGGTTTCTTAACGATGTTTTTCCTTCACCGGAGGGCCACTGTGAGAAGCGCACATAAATTTTTCGATAGAAAAATTCATTGGTGCACGGTGGTTTGAACTCGGTACCACGGCATCAAAGCCGAACGTTCTCCCGATTACGCCACCGGGGCCTCAAACATAACATTTCTAAGGTGGATTCATTATAATTTAATTGGTAGGATACATAACATTTCTAAGGTGGATTCATTATAATTTAATTGGTAGGATACATAACATTTCTAAGGTGGATTCATTATAATTTAATTGGTAGGATACATACCATTTCTAAGGTGGATTCATTATAATTTCGTCGAGATCTGATAAGTACCTCCAGAGATATGATGATAAAAGTCTCATAATTGTTACAGAAACCAACTATTTTGTGCTGAAACTGACTTGCGCGGCATGGAAGTCGGTTGTTTTCGTATTTAAACTATTTTAATTATATAGTATGATTTTTTTTATTACATATTTGATATTCGAAATCTTAAGAAACCATAATTAACCTACGTAACTAGTATCACCTTTTTTATCGACGTCAACTAACAGGCTTTAGTTAGATAAATAGTAAAGATCATACGAGAACATTCGAAAAGCGTTTTCCTTCGATTGATCGGGACCCCAGTGACACGGGATCGCGTACAGTTGGCTCTGCGCCGAGATAACGAGTTGACAGTAACTGGCTCAGATACGCTGTGAATAGACAAAACTACGGATTTATACTAGTTTATACTCTGCAGTAAGTCGCTTTCATAGCATACTAACTGATACACGCGACTTTGTTCACGTACCAAGAATTTTTCACTGTAGCACAACCCAACAATATTATATTATTTGTTACGATTTAACTTAAAAACTACGGAACCTATTTAAAAAAAACATACAAATGGAAAGCTATATTACCAGTGAGTAACATAAGCTATATATTATTCCTGTATTCTTACGGAAACGGAAACTACGTGGTTGAAACCGCGGGGCGCTGCTGGCATAAAATAAATTGCAATCAATACTTTTTACTATAAAAACAATGGTTTATTGCTGTTGGTCTCTTATATTATCATTCTTAAGTTTGTAACGCCTATTATCACGTAAAAATATTATAAAATATTTACCGGAAAATTAATTCCGACCAGTTCCGAACATTCTTGAAGTTCTTCTTCTAGGAGTTAATAATAATTGTTAATAATCGGCACGTAACCGATTACGTAATAATAGCCGTTACAAACTTTAATATGTGTCTCTCACAATAATTTTAATAATTGGACGGGTGGACCGTATTGGCTAATTCTTTTTTAATGTGTTTTTATGAAAAAAAGGTTTTTACGAAAGATACGTTTTCAATAAATGAAAGAAGTTTTGGAAACGGGCGAATCCGCGGGGCACTTCTGGTTTGATATAAGTTTCAACTTTATTGGACAGATGGACAGTCGGACAGACGGAGTGACGATTAGACAGATGGATAGACAGACTATAAAGTGATCCATTAAGGGTTCCTTTTTAGGGTTCCGTGCCCAAAGCACAGATTATATAATAGTTACTCCGTAACACAAAGGGTAAAACGAGACCCTATTACTAAGACTCCGCTGTCCGTCTGTCTGTCTGTCTGTCTGTCTGTCCATCTGTCATCGGGTTGTATCTCATTAACCGTGATAGTTAGACAGTTGACATAAATATTCACAGATGATGTATTTAAGTAAGTAATGTAAAAAAGTAATGTAAGTTTACAATTATAGGGGGTCTCCATACAAGAAACGTGTTTTTTTTTCGGCATTTCAATATAACGCCATCTATGGACATAGCATAGATGGCGTTATATTAAAATACCGATCCCTAACACCTTTGTGTTCACTTTCACTTAGATACCGTGCATTAGACGTTAGATGGCGTTATAAGAAATATGCACGCGGCTTATAACTCTGTTTTGATAAAATGTTTACTAATTATAATTTTTTTCTGGCGAAAAATGATAGGGGTATTTTTTGCTCGATCTTATTTAATTTATTTTATTTATTTATTTATTCATAACAAAATTATTAACTAGTATTTAATCACATAGCACCAGTAAACCTTGTATAGGTTTGTCTAGGCACTAGATCCTTTACATATTACAAATTCATTATTTAGCTTAATGAAATTACAGTTACTTAAAATGTTATGATGTAAGTTCTTCAATGTGAGTTAGTTAAGTGAGTTTATTTAACATTAAAGTGAATTACATTGGTATGTGTACGAGCACGCTCGACATAAATGTTGACGGCGCGGAAACCTTCGCGATGCATTTCTTTATTATAATTAATTGTAATATCATTTTTTAGTGCAATAAATGCTTTCATTGGTGACGGACACATTATTTACATTCCGCTCCCGTGTTAACGTAGTTTATCGTACTCAACCTACAACTAACTACTTACTACAACTACATCTAATCTACATTCTACTTTACCTAAACGTAAGGGGCCACCCTTACATTTCTTCGAGCCGGATACTTCAGTGAAACTACGTGTGAAAAACAGTTCTAACTATCACTGAAGCTATCAACATTCATCAACATGCATTACTTACTTCAAAGACAGCAAATCATTGCTGAAGGGATTGAGAAGATTGTGGTTAACTTCAAGAAGGACTCTCCCAGCAGGAAGACGCCAGACTATGCCCAAAAACGCCTGGACGCTTTGGAGTCGCTGTGGAACGAATTTGAGGTCAACCATGCACAAATCCTGACGTTTGAAGACAAATCAAACGATTACTTGACCACCAACGCGTATCAAACTCTACGTCAGACATATGTAACAACAAAGGAAGCCCTCCAAACCATCATGGAAGCAAGAGGGGTTGCTGAACAGACGAAAACTGGAGGATTATCCAAGTCAGATGAACTGATCAGCCTACAAAACACCAACTTTCGTGCCCTTTCTCGTATGATTCGCAACATCAACATCAAATCAATCACCGAGAAGTGGGAACTTGAAGACAAATTGCAAATGCTACAAGGTCGTTGGAGGATCATCGACGACACTCACTGGCAGATCGACAACGTTTTGATAGGCACCAACTTAAACTATGAAGAGCAATTCTCAAAACATGAAGCCGAGTTCGAGGCAACCAAACGAGAATTGCATCAAAAACTAAACTCTGCGTCTCACCAGCAGCGCTCTTTACCTCCTATCGAGATACCGACATTCACCGGGAACTACGCACAGTGGCCAACTTTCATGGATCTATACTGCGAGGCAATCCACAACAACACCATGCTAACTCCGTGTCAAAAGATGCAGCATCTCAAGGGAAAACTAAGAGGGGAAGCAGAACGCATTGTACAACATCTATCTGTATCGGCTGAAAACTATGAAACTTGTTGGGAGATTCTCACCCTTCGTTATAACAATAAGCAACTTCTCTTCACGAGACAAATTGAAACCTTCATGAATCAGCCAATCATACAACATCAATCTGCGTTCGAGCTAAAGCGACTCTATGATACTAGTTTGGAGACCACACACGCAATTCACAACTTGGGCATCGAAACAACATCGTGGGACCCCATCCTCGTTCACATCTTGGCTGGTAAACTCGACTCTGAAACCTACGCGTCATACATGGAAACTCGAAACCAACCTCGAGAACTTCCGTCCTTTGACGAGTTCATGGAATTCCTACAGCGAAAATTCACTGCGTTGGAACCTATCAACAAAAAGAAGCCGCAACATGTCACTGCAACAAGGCCGATTCAGACAAACAAGGACAAAGCTCAACCAGTTTCAAGAGCGCTCTCTCCGCCATACAGACCTAAAAACTATTTGGGCAAAACATATTACGTCAACACCGAAAGGAATTGCCCTTTGTGCAAAAGCGATCATTTCCTGCTCTATTGCCAACAATTCAAACAAATGCAACCAGAGACGAAGTTAAAAACAATTTCACAACTTAAGGTGTGCAAAAATTGTATGTACTCACACAATGATAAAAGGTGTACATCTATCAAACGGTGCCGCGTTTGTAACAATCAACATCATACTTCACTACATGACATAATACGTGAAACGGATTTATTGAACAAGCCGACTAACTTGACACCAAGCCTGCCTTTGACGTCAACCACCAACATGCAACCTCAACACAAGGCGAATCATGTTACTGGCGATTTCAACGAAGTATTACTTGCGACAGCGTTATTAAAAATCAGGTCAGCTGATGGAACTTACTTAACACTTAGATGTTTACTTGACCAAGGATCGCAAACAAATTTGATAACAGAATCAGCTGCACAACGTCTTGGCCTGCGACGTCGAAAACAAAACGCAACTATTTCTGGAATTGGGTTTTCGACCAATCAAAGTAACGGGACTGTTCAACTTGTATGTGAATCACTCTTCGGCGACCATACATTCACAACCGAGGCGATAATCATGTCAAGGATGCTTAACAATCTTCCAAATTACACATTCGAAAAACAACAGTGGTCACATCTACAAAACATTAATCTAGCTGATCCCGAGTACAACGTTTCTCGGCCAGTTGACCTACTACTAGATGCTGGAGTATATGCCGACATCGTCATGGCCGGGGTGCTAAGAGGCTCGCCCGAGGCTCCGATTGCACAACAAACTAAGATTGGATGGATTTTACTTGGGAAAATAAAAACTTTCAACTGCCACGTCATCCTCAACAACATCGAAGACATTTCACGTTTCTGGGAAATGGAAGAGATCACTGAACCACGCCCTGAGTCACCCGAAGAAGACTATTGTGAAATACTGTATAAAAACACCACTCGTCGACGGGAGGATGGGCGATACGAGGTCAAAATTCCAATGAAACCGAACTTCGAGCAACATTTAGGCGTATCAAGACCTCAAGCGATAGCGCAGTTTCGCTCGCTAGAAAGGAAACTAGCAAAAAACGAAAAACTATCTAAAAACTACAAGGAATTCATCAACGACTACCTAGAACTTGGACACATGAAGAAAAGTACAATTTCACGTGAACCCAGCTGTATTTTACCGCATCATGGAGTCATTAAACCCGATTCCACCACAACAAAACTTCGTGTCGTTTTCAACGCCTCCGCCAACACTTCATCAGGTCACAGCCTCAATGAATTGATGGAGTGTGGCCCCAACATGCAACAAGACCTTCAGGCGATCATCTTGCGTTGGAGAACCTTCCAGTTTGTCTACACAGCTGACATTGAAAAATTTTACCGACAAATATTGGTGTGTGAAGAAGATCAACACTTACAAAAAATAGTGTGGCGGACGGATGAAACAGACCCAATAATAGAGTACCAGTTGTGTACCGTCACTTACGGTACCAAGGCCGCACCGTTTCTTGCCATGCGAACGATCAAACAACTCGTCAAGGACGACGGTCACAAATATCCTTCGGCCGCAAATATTTTGAAACATCAATTGTACGTCGATGACTTATTGGGAGGAAGCAATACTATTGAAGAGGCGCAAACGACACAATACCAACTTATCGAGATGATGAAAGGCGGAGGATTCAACCTTCGTAAATGGGCCAGTAACAGCCCAACATTACTCGAACACCTGCCGAAAAATCTTATCAATCAAAACATGATTAACTTTATACATGCGGAAACAAACAAAACGCTCGGTATTAACTGGAACCCGTGCACGGATCAGTTTTCATTTAACCACAACGAACTCAACGATAAGTCTGACGTCACAACAACTAAACGCAGACTGCTATCCGACATATCGAAGTTGTACGACCCGCTTGGATGGATATCGCCTGTAACTATGAAAGCTAAACTTATCTTTCAACAAACATGGATGTCAACAATATCTTGGGACGAATCCCTTGCAGACTGTCTTCAAAAGGAATGGGAGCAGTTCCGGCAAGAACTGCCTCAAATCAAACACATAGACATACAAAGATGGTTGGAAAACACGTCACAACCTATTGAACTTCACGGCTTTAGTGACGCATCGGAGAAAGCCTACGCTTGCGCTATCTACTGCAGATCAACTGACGACCAAGGGAATTACGTCGTCAAATTGGTGGCTGGAAAAACTAAACTTGCACCATTACGACAACCTGTTTCATTACCCAGACTAGAACTTTGTGGTGCACAGCTGTTATCCAAATTAATGAAAAAAATCATAGACTCTCTCAATGTTCGAGATATAACAGTGAATGGGTGGACTGACTCAATGGTGGTGCTTGGGTGGTTAAAGGGCGACCCTTCCCGTTGGAAAACCTTCGTCTTCAACAGAGTTGTGAAGATAACGGAAACCATGCCGGCTTCCTGTTGGAAACATGTGAGATCAGAAGATAACCCGGTGGACTGTGCCAGTAGAGGATTGACACCTTCACAACTTAAATCACATCCATTGTGGTGGCAAGGCCCAGCCTGGTTAAAAGGCAACGATCTGCCAAATCAAAGGATTCTCGACACCGATGCTGAACTGAAAAAGGCAAAACAAGTCTGCGCAACACAAAAATCGATGCCATTGATAGAAGAACTATTAAATAAACATAGCTCTATAGCTCGCGTAACACGAATCCTAAGTTGGATATTACGATTCGTGAGTAATGCGCGTGACGTCAGAAATAAGAAGCTCACATCGCACTTAACAACCAATGACCTGCAAAATGCACATAATGCAATTATCAAGGCCACACAATTAAATCACTTTGCTGACGATATTGCACAACTTAATAAATACGACAAGGTGCGAACAACTAGCAGCATTCTAAACTTAAATCCCATCCTGGACGAATATAAGATCCTGCGTGTGGGAGGACGACTAGAACATGCCAACTTGAAACATGAACAAAAACATCCAATAATCTTGCCATACAACGACAAGGTAACGGAGTTACTGATCGATCAAGCGCACAAGAGCACTCTGCACGGAGGAGCCAGACTAACGTTATCACATCTACGCAATAAATATTGGATTATTAGTGGCTTGAGAGCAGTGAAGAAACAACTCGTAAGGTGCATCAAGTGTCATCGATACAAAACAGCCAATAACAACCAGCTTATGGCAGACTTACCACCACCGCGTGTCACACCATCGCGATCGTTTACGCACACAGGTGTGGATTTTACTGGAAGTGTGGAGGTAAAGGCCAACAAAGGCAGAGGGATCAAAACCATGAAGGCCTACGTCGCGGTGTTCGTATGCCTTTGCACCAAAGCTATCCACCTCGAACTCGTCTCCGATCTCAGCACAGCGGCTTTTCTGAACGCCTTGAAGAAACTGTGTGCCCGCAGAGGAAAGCCTCAACACATGTACAGTGACAATGGTACTAACTTTGTGGGCGCAGCAAGAACATTGGAAAAGGAAAGAAAGGAGGCACTACAACAATACACAAGCGATGACGTCATAACTTACCTGTCAGAGAGGGGCATTAACTGGCACTTCAACGCTCCTTCCTGGCCCACAGCTGGCGGTCTCTGGGAGGCTGCTGTGAAGAGTCTAAAACACCATCTCAAACGTGTACTCCGCGACCAAAAACTTACATTTGAAGAGTTCTCGACGCTCTTGACGCAGATTGAAGGATGTCTAAACTCTCGACCCCTGGTAGCATTGACTGAGGACATCGACAACATCGATTGTCTTACGCCTGCGCACTTTCTAATTGGTGAGTCAGCACTTGAACCACCACTATCCGCCGTGGGCAATGACATGACGTTCACCACAAGGTGGCAACTTACCGAAAAAATGTTCAAGGATTTTTGGAAGAGGTGGTCGAACGACTACCTGCAAACTCTACAAACCAGAAGCAAGTGGCACTTTCCCACAACCAACTTAGAAATTGGTGACGTCGTCCTCGTCAAGGAAGACAACATCCCGCCTGCCAAGTGGATTCTGGGACGGGTAGTGGAAACTCATCCTGGTGCTGATGGTCGGGTACGAGTCGTTACACTGAAAACTAAGGCGAACAATATGAAGCGACCGATCACAAAGCTGTCACGCCTTCCGTTGGAGCCGTCGCCCGCCACACCCACCTCTACAACATGTGACAATGAAAATACGAAGCAAACTACACAAATAAAACGACATAAGCACGGCAAGGGGCACATCAATCAACCTATTTACAACATAAAGGTAGCCGAATCATTATGTGAAGCGCAAATATTAAACAATGGCAACTTATCTAGATGCCGCACAAGAATATCGGATTGCAACGACAGGTGGGTGCGATTACACAATCATGGCGCGTGGCTATTCTCCTGTTGCGAAGAATGCACTACGCGCATTTTCTGTCCAGCTGGGGTGACGTCACAACATCTATATGGCACAGGAATCATAACTCTCGACTTTGGCTGCATGCTCAAGGGAGAAAGTTTCACCATTCACGCTCGCAACGACTATCACAGCGAGTTGAAACTTACACCAAACGAAGAAAAAATGTACATGCGTGAGTCGAGCATCAATCACATACTTACCGACTTCAATCATACATATATCCCTGAAGATCACAAGGAGATCCTGAAGGAATTGAAAGGCAGAATTGAAAAGGTCAAGGAGCAGCAAGACACGCTAAGCGTTCAATCATTGACACATGAGACGCACAACTATGTGTTGTATACTGTAGTCGGATTACTGATCACGTCTCTCGTTGCATGGGGAACACTGCGTCTTAGAAGGAAATATCGAGGCTGCAGCGTAAACCTTGACGTGAAGCGAGACTCTAACAGTGCCGAGCAACCGGCCCAACGACATGCGTCGGGTCACGAGCACCGCGCGGACTACGATAGTGTAGACGAGGTGATCGTAACTGCTGTCCGTAAACTTGATAAGGCTACATCGCCCTAAACCTTTCTTTTCTCTTTCTTTTAAATTTGGCAGCATGTACGAGCACGCTCGACATAAATGTTGACGGCGCGGAAACCTTCGCGATGCATTTCTTTATTATAATTAATTGTAATATCATTTTTTAGTGCAATAAATGCTTTCATTGGTGACGGACACATTATTTACATTCCGCTCCCGTGTTAACGTAGTTTATCGTACTCAACCTACAACTAACTACTTACTACAACTACATCTAATCTACATTCTACTTTACCTAAACGTAAGGGGCCACCCTTACAGTATGAAATTTTTATACTAGTGAGACAATGTGTTTAATGTTTTAGATATTATAAAATACTATAGTATGGTACGGAACCTTACGAGTGCGAGTCCGACTTGCACTTGGCCAGTTTATTTCGTTTTGAGGTACGGAACCTTTAAAAACAAATAATGCTCCAGTAACTTATAATAATTGGACTACTAGCACAGAATAATGAATCGTATATATATAATATATATTATAATATATTTAATAATATATTTAATAATATATATAATAATATATATAAGTACTACTAGTATTGTTGACGATAACACCCATAACGCTTACCTAACCAATCGGTTCGCAAAAATACAGACGAATTTAAAACCTCCTGTTTTGGAATCGGTTTTTAATACGTAATTGAAAATGATACATTATTTACATAAAATATAATGTTCATGTTTTTGATAATCCAAACGAATTGCAAACCTCCTTCTTTTTTGGAATCGGTTTTTAATGTAAACGTAATTGAAAATGAGATATTGCTTACATATAATGTTCATGTTTTCCATAATGAGTATTTTGTTGTATTATAACTACATTCTCGTATATAAGGAGAGTATAGAGTGAGTAAGGTATATTCATAAACGATCTGTAAATCTCGCGTTTATATACATTGCCTATGTAAGTAAAAGTATAATGTATCTTATGTTTTTATATTTACACAGGTTTCAGGAGAAATGTATCGATGTTTTGCCCGACTTGCTAAAAAAAATAGCTTAACACCATCAAGGAGATCATCCATCAATCTGCCACCATAACCTCACAGTACGGTGCCAGCAGCGTAGCTCTTGAGAGTCAAACCATTTAAGCCTAGCGGTACACCATCGTAAACCACACCATTGCTTACCACCAGGGGCCTTATTCAGTATGGCCATTTTAAAGTCTTACCGTGCCGTGTTACGTTATCTCCGCGTTATGGTATTCTCTATGCCAATTAAAACGCGCAAGGGTAAGGTTATGAGCGCGTTTTGAGCTGTCAAAATATCGTGACATATGAGGACGTGTAACGCGCGCGTTTTGTATAATTTACCTATCGTGTGGCATACAGAATACAATTTTTCAATAACGTGACGTGGCGCGTTAAGGAACGCGTTATCTCATTGGTCATACTGAATAAGGCCCCAGGTGAAATAGTGGTCTAACGCTAGCCTATCAGATATTTAAAAAAAATTACGTCCGCCGGAAATTAGAAGTGTCCTAACTATAACTAGTTTAAGAGATTGATATAGTTCATGGACTAGAGAGTAACATAAGTAAAAGTTTTAATGTCATTATTATGTTTATTGTTTGCACGGGTGAGACGCCGCAGGGAGCAGAAATTCATTAAGACTATTATTGAATAAAGGTTTTTTTACAGTGGATCGTTCCAGCGGGTAAACGTATTTCATAACAAAGAAAATGTGCAGACAGATAATATTTATCGCAAGTAAGTATAGAAAAATACATAATATTTTCAGCAACTTCTAAAAAGTAGGGGTTCCTCAATTCGTCTGTATGTTCTGTATGTTGTTTTTTTTATGGGTTTACTCCGTCAATTCTGAACCGATTCGAATGATTCTTTTTGTTATCGGTAGGGTAGGTTTTTGAGGTGGTCCCATTGTAATTTCATCGAAATTTGATTAGTATGTTCAGAGATATGACGAAAAACGTCTCAAACTTGCTACTGAAAATGACTCGCGGGGCATTGAACTCGGTTGTTTTAGTTTTCAAACTATCTTAATTAATGTATGTATGTTGTGCGATTACTCCGTCAATTGTCAACGGGTTCAAATAATTATTTTTGTAATGATAGGGTACATTTCCAAGGTAGTTCCATTGTAATTTCATCGATATCTAATAAGTGTCTCCAGAGATATGACGATAAACGTCTCATACTTGCTACTGAAACTGCATGGAAGTGTCGCGCGGCATGATATTCGGTTTTTTTAGTAATTACACTATCTTAATTATTTTATGGTAAAATCCGTTAGGACAAATACGACGCTGGTGTGTGTTTAAGCGATTGTCTCTGCCTATACACGTACATTAAGACTCCTAGAGCTTCATTGGCTACTTTCTTCCCAGAGGATTTCCACTACTTCTTTGAGTTTTTGATCTACGTCATATGTGCTTTCTTGTTCCTGTTGGAAACCAAAGTGCTTAGCCAAACCTAGTTTTTAACCGAATTTACAAAAAAGGACGAGGTTATTAATTCGCCGGAATCTTGAATTGATCTCGGCATTTGAAGAGAACAGACTTCAAATGCCGCGCTATTATTGTCAGTACCAAATTATCTATGGAGATACGATGTAAAATTGTTATACATGGATCGATTTTGAGTTGTTTTAAGGATTTCCAATAGATCCGTTATCATACGCTTACGTTAGTCCACTGAGTGACGTCTCTCCGATCATCTCTCCATTGCTTTTCTTGTTTTCCGATGACAAAATATTTGGTTCCTCTCACTATATTTGAGAGTAGGTTCTTTATTATTGAAAATTGTGTGAAAGTAGGTAAAGTAGCGTAAGTATCCAATATGACCACTTGACTAGTATTATGTCTGATATTTTTATTTTTCTTACAGTTTTTCTGGTGTCTAGTTTCTTAATAGAGGAGTCTACAGCTGCCGCTCTTAGACATGTAGACGAAGACACACAGAAACATTCTGCTCATAGATTTCTTCGTCAAAGAACATCAGAGGAAAAAACTCAGAAATTACAGGCTTCACTGAACGTTTTATCACATTTAATGCAGAAACTTCAAACAGAAGTACCTCAACGACTTCAGGCGCAAAACCAAAAGCTGTTTTTGGATTTTAATTTTGGAGAACATTAATACTAAGCATAATATTAGAAAAGAAATTAAATCATAAGTACACAATAAAATTTAGCAACATTTAACCGGAGAGATTACTAGATCAATCTATGACAGTAAATAGTGGGGATTTTTAACTCCCGATGCAAAAAGGAGTGTTATAAGTTTGAAGTGTGTATCTGTGTATGTGTGTCTGTCTGTAGCATCGCAGCGCCAAAACGGATAAACCGGTTTTAATTTAGTTTTTTTTGATAAATTTTGTTCGACAGTGTTCATAGCTTTGATTCATGAAAATCCTGAAAATCCTATGAGTTTTTTTCTTGACGAAATCATAATTTGAAGGTCTGACTATAAAATCAATCTTCATAAAGGTCTGTCAATTCAAAATTCGGTATCCTCTTACTTGTAAGAACATGGTAGCATTGACTTGATGCTGGGACATTTACAGAAAACTCAACTCCTAAGCAACTTACAGCAGAGATGTCGAGTTTGAGCTCATTGGAATAGTCTCAATAAACATATTATACATACGTAGATCAGTCGGGGGTGGTTTTATTTTGAATTTAAGTATTATAGTCGATTCGTCGCTGTCAAAATTGACGGAAATGCTTATCACGTCTAGACACACACAAGCTCCAGGGTGGGAGAGTTAAGGTATAAACCGGTGAGTAGCGTCGTTTGAAAGTGTAGTACACCTCTCGACGCCCTAAGCTATCCACGCCAATGTTGCTCCTCGGCGCCAATATAGCGGTCCGCCTTTATGGGGGCCCATTTAGTAGTTAGCAATTAAGTCACCATCTTCCTATATATTCTGTAATGAGGCATTATTGACGGGTGCCGCACCTTATTCCTAAGACCAACAATCCGATATCAATCAGCTCAAACCAATAGTCGTTATTAAAAGTACCATCTATTTATAGTTTCCCATATCTCTCCATCCACAGATCATAAGTACCTAAAATAACATAGTAAAGGGCCTCTTGATTTTGGTTTGGGCTACGTCAATAGTTCTGTTACGACCCATGAGATGTATCAAAATAATAATACATAAAGTCGTCGTATCGATGGATCGAATCGTGACTTAATTGGCAGAGCACCTGGACGTGTAATGACGGGGGGTGCGGGTTCGAGTCCGGTCGGTACGATGAAATTTTGGATTGTGTTTAACAATTTACAAAAATATAAAGTGTGTGACACTTCAACGAAACATGATATTTGATTTACGCAGTGCAACATGACTCGTCGGATTTAAAAACTGTAATGATTTCTTCCGAATGATTAACTTACGTAATAAGTAGTCATAGATGGCGCCACCAATGCATAATTGGGTTTACAAATGCAATCCACTAATTTCGTCGTATCGATGGATCGAACCGTGGCTTAATTGGCAGAGCACCTGGACTTGTAATCCGGGGGGTGCGGGTTCGTGTCCCGTCGGTACGATGAAATTTAGGATTGTGTTTAACAATTTACAAAAATATAAAGTGTGTGACACTTCAAAGAAACATCATATTTAATAATAAATAAGTTTTTTGGATAAGGCTTTTTGAAATATTGGTAGTAATTAAGAGATCCGTTTGCGAAACAGTAAGTTTTAAAGTGTCCTAATTTTTGTGAGAGTTAAGACTCCTCTCATGTCAGAGAAACAATTGTTCTGAGTTTAATCATTGAATGGAGATGAAATGATTGAAATTAATTTTGAATTGAAAATTTGCGATAGTAGTATTACATTTAATTAAAGAAAAACTATCATAGCTGGGTTAGCTCTGTCTGCGCCAATAATTCAAAACTCACACTCAACTTTATATTTTTATGAACGTACCCAAAACGCTTACACACGCACACATACGCACACTTACACATAGACAATCCGCTCCCCCTACTCTCCCCTTCGCGCTCGCACGAAGTACACGGGCTTGTCTCTAAATCACCGCGCAGAGCACAGCCGTCGCCGCACGCTCTTATCTTCTCCCTCGCTGAGGAGACGCGATCGACAGCGCTATCGGACGGGCCGCCTCCCGTCCTTCGCGGTCTTCGCAGTAAGGATAAAGTGTCGCATCAAAAAATCGCTGGAGGGTAACAAGAATGAAGACCGGCGCAGTAAGTCCCATTGACGTGTATGCAGCGACACTGTGACGTCGCAGCGCCTAACCATGCAGCGCGGGGGCGCGAGGTACACGAGTCAATAAACGCGCTTCATACCGGAACGTTGTTTTGCTTGCAATAACCGACCTATCCATACTTATATATATATGCTACAACTGGCAACGAGCGGGATTGTTTTTTTACCTTAATCGCGTGCAATGTCTAAATTCATCGGTAATTTGTCAATATTCGACCATAAAACCCAGGAATGGGGTATTTTTGTAGGCAAGTTGAAAAATTTTGTTAAGCTCAACGATATACCGGCCGCTAGTTGGAGTGCGTTATTGTTGACTCATTTGTCGGACGAAACCTACCGACTCGTCAAGAATCTCGTGCACCCGAAAGATATAGAAGAGGTTTCGTGGAGCGATTTGAAGACAGCTCTCGATGGCCATTTCCAGCCGAAGAGGTCGACATTTGCCGATAGGGCAAAGTTCTACGAAGCTTCTCGAAGCGACGGCGAGTGTCTCGAAGAGTGGGCAGCGCGACTCAGGGGTTTGGCTGTCTACTGCGACTTCGGTGCGGAGTTGGAGACCTTGTTGAGGGACAAGTTTGTTCTCGGCTTGAAGGCGGGACACGAGAAGGATCGTCTGTTCGAACAAGATGCGAAATCTCTGACGTTCGCGAAGGCGTTAGAGGTAGCCCAGCAGGCGGCATGTGCACGGGCGGCACGTGCCTGCGACAGACCCGGGAATCTCAACATTAAAGAAGAGACGGTGTACCGTGTCGGTGAACGTCGAGCGCCAGCGGCGACGTTATCGGCGCCGGCGCATTTCGGGATCGCGGCTGATGTGCGGTGTCTCGTTTGTGGATTAAAAAATCATACGGCGGTTAAGTGTAGATTTAAAAATTATAGGTGTCAAAATTGCGGGGAACAGGGACACTTAAAAAAAGTCTGCCGAAACAAGACGAAGACGGACCGTGTTTCGATTCATAATGTAGCTGCAGTGGACGAACATGAATGTAAGGAATGTGATCTTTTCAATCTGAGGTATGTCAACTGTGATCCTATTACTGTAGACGTAATAATAGGGACTCGTATGTTTTGTATGGAACTCGACTGCGGGGCAGGCCGAAGTGTGATGTCAGAGAATTATTATAGCACTTATTTTCAAAAGTATACGTTATCTGACACTAACTTAATATTTTGTTTATATAACAAACATAAGGTAGCCCCCCTTGGATATTTCACGTGTGATATTTTCTACAATAATATTAAAAAGTCTCTTAACTTCTATGTGCTTAAAGAAGGTGGGCCACCGCTTCTAGGACGAGACTTTATGAAACATTTTAATATGTCTCTAGTTTCTGTATGTAATTCTTTAAGTTTAAATCCGCTCGGTGATGTGCAACAGATTTTGAAGGAGTTCCCTGACCTTTGGAAAGACGAGCTCGGTTGTTTTAATAAGTTCGAGGTCGAGCTGCATTTGAAAGAAAATGCTGTACCAAAATTTTTTAAGCCCCGTTCTATACCGTTTGCCCTGAAAGACAAAGTTGAAGCGGAATTAGATAGGTTGGTTAAAACGGGAATTTTAGTTCCAGTGACATTTTCTGAGCATGCGACTCCTATCGTTCCGGTCCTCAAGGACAATGGAAAAGTGAAAATAGCAGGTGATTATTCTTGCACGCTTAACAAAATCTTGAAAATTGATAAATACCCCTTGCCTCATATAGATGAGGTTTTCGCCAAGTTAGGAGGTGGGCAACATTATTCGAAGCTCGATTTGAGTGACGCCTACAATCAGTTGAGGCTGTCGGAATCATCCCAGGACCTCACCACCATCAATACCCAGAAAGGCCTATATAAGTATACGCGCCTTCTTTACGGACTCGCGAACGCACCCGCTATTTTCCAACGCACAATAGAAACCTTAGTGGCGGGCATCGAGGGCGTCGCTTGCTGGTATGATGATATCTGTCTGACCGCACCTAATAGTACTCTTCATCTGGCCAGACTTCGGGAACTATTAGGCAGGTTGCAAAGCGCCGGCCTGCGACTCGAGAAAAGTAAATGTGCCTTTTTTCAAGATAGCGTAACGTATTTGGGCTATACCATCGATAAAAACGGCCTAAAAACGTCTCAAAAGAAAGTCGAAGCTATTTTAAAAGCACCCATTCCGACTAGCGTAGTAGAACTAAAGAGGTTTTGAGGGATGGTTAATTACTACAGGAATTTTATTCCGAATGCGTCTTCTTTATTACACCCGCTTCATGAGTTACTTCACGAAGACGCGGCGTGGCAGTGGGAGGAGCGTCACCAGTACGCGCTAGATAGCGTGCGGCGCGAGCTGGCCTCGGAGCGCGTGCTGACGCACTTCGACCCGCGCGCGCCGCTCGTGCTCACGGTGGACGCGGGGCCCGCCGGCCTCGGCGCAGTGCTCGCGCATCGGCTGCCCGATGGTACCGAAAAGCCGATCGCCTTCGGCTCCCGTTCCTTGACAGCTAGCGAAAAGAATTATAGCCAAATTCAAAAAGAGGCGACGGCAATAGTTTTCGGCGTTAAGCGGTTTCATCAATATTTATATGGGCGCGAAGAACCGTTTATTTTAAAGACCGATCACCGTCCGCTACTATCCATTTTCGGTAAGAAGGACGGCATAGCTTTGACGGCCGCGCTTCGTCTTCAACGTTACGCAATATTACTATCGGCTTACAATTACACTATACAATATGTAAGTAGCAAAAATAATTCTATTGCGGATTATTTTTCTCGCGCGCCTTTGCCGGCGCATGCAGTACGTAATTGTAATGATGATTCATCGGTGGACGACTCGCGTATTCCTCTTTCGTTTCTCGATGCGACCACAAAACCGGTTTCATTCGAACAGATCAAGCGCGCCACGGCGGACGACAAAGTAATGGCTACGGTAGTTAAGTATATGAATCGAGGGTGGCCTCGAAAAATTAAATGTCATTCAATATTGCCTTACTCCTTATGTAAAACCGATTTGGAACTTATCGACGGTTGTTTATTTCGCGGTCATCGAATAGTGATCCCTGCAGTATTTCGCGAACAAATGCTGAAAGAATTACATTCAGCGCATTTCGGCATCGTAAAAACTAAAAGCTCGGCTCGCAGTCGGATGTGGTGGCCGGGCCTCGACGCGGACATAGAGCGGTATATAGGTGGATGCGGCGCGTGCGCGAGTGTGCGCAGTGCGCCGCCGCGCGCGCCGCCCGCGCCCTGGCCGCTCCCCGCGGCTCCCTGGCACCGCGTGCACATTGATTATATGTCGATCGGGCAAGCGGTATATCTTATCATTATAGACGGCTTCAGCAAATGGCTGGAATGCATTCACATGAACTGTGGCACTTCTACCAGTGCGTTGATATTAAAACTAAAACATGTATTTTCTACCTTTGGTATACCTAAATTGTTAGTCTCGGACAACGACGACAAAATTCCATCGGCAGAATTCCAGTCGTTTTGTGAAAATAATGGAATTAAATATTTAAATTCACCTATCTATCACCCTAGCAGTAACGGTCAGGCTGAGAATTCAGTGAAAACCTGTAAAAAAATGATCAAATGTATTGTAAGTGAAGGAACTGTTTCACAACGTGAAATTCAGCAAAAAATAATCGGATTTTTGTTTGAATATCGTAACACGGTACATTGTTCTACCGGTGCTACACCCGCTGAACTAATGTTCGGGCGAAAATTAAGATCTAGACTAGACCTAATTTTTCCTCAGTCGCGTACACAATCAGCGAGCGGAATTAATGGTGACTTAGGAAACGCCAGGCGGTTTGATATCGGTGAAACTGTTTGGGCTAAGTGGTTCTCGGCTCGTAAATCTAAATGGGTGGTAGGTAAAATTATGAGTAAGATGGGTAATAGATTGTTTAATATTTATTTCAATGATTTTGATGTATCAGGTACTAGACATGTAGACCAGATAAGGAAATTTGTTAAATCTATTGCCAATAAAAACAAAAGCTGTAACGATAGATCGATTTCAGAAGAAACTAATTTCTCAGATGGCCCATGGCCGCTACCGTCTCAGTCAAGTTCGCCACCTTCTCCACAGCCTCAGGTGCCTATTGTTGTTTGTGAGTCAGATGAGTCAGATGCAGTAGTCTCTGAACAAGAGGTAGTAATGAACGCAGGCGAGGGCGCCGGTACCGAGCCGGCCGCTCCGGCTGGTGGGGAAGAGGACGATGATGAGTGGCAGGAAGCTCAGGAGGCTTTAGATATCCAACCTGGTGCTGAGTCTGTGCGTGAGGATCCCAGGTCTTCTAGAGACGATGGAGGTTCAAGTGGTCAATGTGCGAGCATAGGAGCTCATAAGAATATCAAAGAGCGACCGGAGCCTCAACCTGATGTTGACAGAACGTCTGGGCCCTCACTGCGAATCAAACCCAAGGTAAATTATAGGAAGTTTTTCTAGATAGTATGTAAGCAATAACATAAGTAATTATTAAGTATGATTTATTATTGTATATCATCAGGGCCTCAAAATAATGTGAGAGGAGTGACGTGTATGCAGCGACACTGTGACGTCGCAGCGCCTAACCATGCAGCGCGGGGGCGCGAGGTACATGAGTCAATAAACGCGCTTCATACCGGAACGTTGTTTTGCTTGCAATAACCGACCTATCCATACTTATATATATATGCTACACCCATTCCCTTTTTAACCCCCCTAGCTCTACAATTTAATGTGGTACCAATTTCTATACAAAAGATTTTGCTCCATATACATGCTCCGTATCTACTCATATATTTGTGTGAAACTGAATATTTGCAATGAATAAAACTTGCACTGAAATCATAATATAGTATTGGTCTTATGTTACGCCATTACATTATTAAGGGAATTTATATTTACTTCCATTATTTGATTGAATAATATTAACAAATTATTCAATCAACGGACATAATTATATTAGGACGGTTCTTGATAGTACTAAGGAACGCTTATACCGTATAATTTATTTTGACTCTCCAACTCAACTACCAGAAATGACCATTGCTCTTGATCCTTAAATAATGAATTTAATTATTCAGAAGGGAATTCACTGGCCACTATTAATTATGGTGTAACTGTTCGTTTGATGGTCAGCTAATGGATGGTGGTAATATAATAAATTGGCGTGGCTCCATCCGTAAGCTGTTAGTTACCCTCAGGGAGTTACCCTACCAGATCAGAGTAAACATCACTCACTTATATTTACAGTAGGTTGCCTTCTGGTAGTCAGCCTGGAGCGGTACCCCCCTGTTACAATATTCATCTACTCATAGTGTAAAACAGAGTAGCCTCCCACCTTTTGTCTCTATGTACGCTTAGATCTATTAAGCTCCGTACTCACATACAGTATTATCGATAGTTTTACTCCAAAACGAGTAAATATTAACGTGTGGACCGCAAAACTCACAGCTCGATGGCTCGCATCGAGCCGGCTCGATGGAATTAAATAAAAGTAATTTTCTTCGCACCTACTCGAAGCGAGCCGTCGAATTCAGTTTGGTTATACTGAACGGTGCGCGTCACTCGATAGATTAATGCTGAATGTTTGGACGTAAGCCCATGGCATCGTTTTTACTCGACATGATAACTCGATCGAGTAAAACCGTACGTGAGTACGGAGCTTTATACTACTAAACGGATTGCTGCGGTTTTTATAAATAGGCAGAGTGTTTCAGAAAGAAAGTTTGTACGTATAGTTTTATTATTTAAAGCGAGAAAATCAAAAAGTTATAGACACTTACTATATTAATATCGACACACTGTTGAAAACCGCTGACGTGAAAGTTGCTGTTGTAATAGGATAGGAACACGGTAATTTATAATAATATTACCGTGGTAGGGATCAACATAAAGCTGTGGCTCTGAGGAACCGCAGCACTGCAATGGGTATAGCGACATTAACTCGATGCAATCAGTAAGCATACTCTCACAATAATATCCGATAGAAAATCGACCTTATACCTATATACCTTGAGGTACAGAATATAATACAGTATCACGTATATACAGAAACCATTTATCTTGCATTAAAACGGCCGCCTCAGTTCTGGTAACAGCTTGTAGCCACTATAGTGAATGGCATAAAACTAAGGATTTATTTTACGGCCCACCTTGACTTAGGAAAGGGAACGACCGTAAGACAGAAAATAAAGCTTTTATTATCCACTATTGTAAAATATTTTTTTCATTGTTTCGCTTCGACGACGTTTATTGTTGGTTAGTTTAAAAGTAGTGGAACCTTATGAGAAGTGTTTTACGTGTAATGTGTATTTAGGTCACATGATAAGCGTAATGCTTGTCTGACAGCGATGACTAGTCTACAATGTGGATGCAAGCTGCGCAATGCCCTCTACGTTTCAGTGTCTCACATGCTTCTGTAATGTCAAAAAACAATTTCAATGTCATTGTAAAATTACTAGTACAGCGATAGCAACGGTCGATAAAAAGCAAAAGTCCTACTACTAAAACCACTAGGCTACATTAATGTAACAACTGAGTTTGTGTTTCTCAATAACTACAATATAAACTAGGGACCTTTAATTCGGGTGTACATAAATATGTTTTAGCTAGTCAAAAGAGCTGCCTCAAAACAGACGATTAGTTCCATTCGGATTATGATTTGTACTGCAATCAGTTTGTATGTTTTAGATTGTGTTTCTTTATGTTGCATTTTTTCATAACTTGTCCAGTTTATTTCAAGCACTTTTTAACGCTAGTTGAGTCACAGGGCACATTTAGTTTAAAATTTCATACAATTTCAATTTAAAATTCAACTATAAACTACAAATAGTCAAGATATCTTTAATTTTGTTGTATATAAGCAATTCTTCTAGCTAGGCAAAATTGCTGCCTCGATAAAACGGACTAGTTCTATTCGGATTCGTTCATTGTATCTAATATTTTCTAGTTGCATTAGACGTAGTAATGAAATACCCGAGTTAACAAACTGTTGTACATCGGGGCTCATTCTATGACAGGCTTCTCTGCAGCTGATGTGAAGCAAACAAATTAAGCCCCGTAGCTGCACAAACTAGGTTTTGCTTGTTGGAAAACAACCTTGAAGGCTTCATACAGCCATTGGCTGCTTCTGTAGCCATTATTTATAAAGACTCTTAGTTATTATGTAGCTTTTATTATTCGTTTTAGTTTCTTTTTAATATTTTGAGCCCATAATTTTTAGTGTTCCTTGACAAGCATATGACTATTATCTCGTTTGTATATGTAAAGTTAAGATGCAGTCTACTAGATAGCATCATGCTTGTCTGGAATTGAAAGATGACAGTAAGATGGTATTCGATGAACAAGCTTGGTTTGTCCATATTTTTTAAACAATGTCTGTTTATTTAATGATAAAGCCACCCATTTTATAGGTACGACCATACCGCGGCGTCCTGCGTGAGCGATCGAGGCGGTGATCAGATAGCGCAGTAGTATTTGTACCGACTGGCTCACACCAATCGGGATCTACGGCGACCAGAAAACAATAGAAATTCAGATCGCGAACGCGCACGCGGACGCTGGACGCCGCGGTGTGGTCGTACCTTAACACTATAATTAACATGTATGTATACGACTAAATTGTTATGCTTTATTAAGTGGTGGTACAATAAAGAATTATATCTATGTATGTATTTTGTTAATTAGTACGAAACATTAACACGAATTCATTTCGCATTAGCCCGTTTTGTTTGACTTCATAATAATAAAACAATAATATTAAGATATCAAAGATAATTAAGAATTTACCCATCTGAAGGTAGTTATTATTCCAAATACCAGCCCATACTAATATATCTATTGGACTTCAACGACTACGACTACGACATAAGGTTGATAATTCCTAAATCTTGGTGGAAAAGACAAAAAATCTTCAAAGCATATTTCACTTTTCCCTCGGGATACATTATATTCCACTTTCACTCAACCTTACAAATTATCTCGATAACTTCGCAAAATTATGTATGAATAAAATTCTTGTTTTTTGTAATTGGAGTGACTAAACTTTTCATTTTAGATTTATTTTAAAGTAGGTTTGATGAGCATACATAAATAATTTAATTGTTCTACTTCATGATAATAGTAAAGTAAAGTGTGAATATTTTCAAACATTGTTTAACCTAACGTTTGACTACTACCTCATATTTCTGTTGGCAAGTGATGATGCGGTCGAGGATTGGCCAAAAAGCAAGCTGGCTGGTAACAGTAAGAAACAAAGAGCTGAAGATCAAACTCATTGGCGTGCAATAGGAGAGCCCTATGTCCAGCAGTGGACAGAGAGAGGCTGATGATGATGAAGCCTAGAATGGGAACTGGGTTTCAAGGAAAGCTGCCGAAACACGAAATATATTTAGTGACAGATTTTCTGAATTTAGGATGGTAGCTGGCCAGGCGAACACTAGGTAGTGTCCTATCAGATTGCTTTTTCTTCGTTTTCTTCTGTGTATATATAAAGAAATCGTTACTGACTGACTAATAGACTGATCTCTCAACATACAGCTCAAACCACCCAACAGATTGCGCTGAAATTCAGCATGCAGATAGTTATTATAACGTAGGTATCCGCTAAGAAAGGATTTTCCAAAAATGCGCTCCCAAAGGGGATAAAACGGAAGTTTTTTGGTTACCTTTTCGGGTTTTATAAAAATTAATCCCTGTTAACCTTGGTCATGTCATAACTTGAGCACGGGTGGACCGATTTGGCTAACTCTTTATTGTGTTTTTATAAAATAAAGTTTTTATACAAGAAAATATTTAAATAAATATAAAAAAGTAGTTATTAACCCGGGAGAAGCCGCGGGGCATAGCAGGTGTTATTACAATAGTCTTATCGCTGACAAGTTGAAAATTGAGGGCTTAGCCCGGGTTAAAATGTATCCTTCGTTAGGATATCCCACCACACTGGTTATCTCTGAACGAAATTTCAGCGCAATCGACTGAGCCATCTGAAAATAAAGTAGTAACAAAAATACATACAAAGAAACACAATGATTTTCATAGAAAAATACTAAAAGCTATATACATATTATAATGAAGGTATAATGTCATAATTATGTAGTTTCATTTTCATGTTAACATTGAGCAAGGAAAATAAAAACTTACGAGGGTCGAGATATTACGCCCCGAGATATGGAACTAACTCCGATGTTATTACTGATAAGGTTGGAGTTATAGTCAAACAAAATAGCCGCAGGTCCATCCTAAAGTCACTAAAGGCGGTAGGGCCTTTTGAATCCTTTGCTGTTATGTTATTTATATTTAAGTATTATACATTGTACTCCTCATAAAAATTGTTATATTAAACTCTACCCTCTAATGTTCTTGGTTACATAACTCAATTAAGTTCTATGTTGAACAGTGTTGGTGCAAAACCACCCACTAAACAAAAATTTAAATAATTAAGATAGTTTAAAAACTAAAACAACCGACTTCCATGTCCCGCGAGTCAATATCAGTAGCAAGTTTGAGAAGTTTAATGTCATATCTCTGGAGATACTTCAAAGATTCACTTCGAGATTCAAGATCATTCAAATTGGTTCACAATTGACGGAGTAAACGCACATAAACATAAAAAAAAAACATAGAGACGAATTAAGAACCTCCTTCTTTTTGAGAAGTTGGTTGAAAAATTATACACATTTTAGGGTTCCGTAGCCGAATGGCAAAAAACGGAACCCTTATAGATTCGCCATGTCTGTCTGTCTGTCTGTCTGTCTGTCTGCCTGCCTGTCCGTCCGTATGTCACAGCCATTTTATTCCGAAACTATTAGAACTACAGAATTGAAACTTGGTAGGTAGATGTATTCTGTAAACCGCTTTCTGATTTTTATACAAAAATAAAAAATATTATAGTTTAAGGGGGGGCATCCCATACATGGAACTGGAACAAAAAAAAAATTGTTTCGTCAAACCTATACGTGTGGGATATGTATGGATAGGTCTATAAAAATGACATTGAGGTTTCTAAAATCATTTTATCTCAAAGTCAATCATTTGAAAGATAGGCGCGTCTAAAGTGGTAAAATGTGTGTTCCCCCCCCCTCTAACTTCTAAAGTAAGGGAGTGAAAAATCTAGAAAAAATATATTCTGTAGATCTCAATAAAAACTTTCAACGAAAATTGGTTTGAACGAGATACAGTGAGCAGTTGTTGAGATATAGCGACTGCAAGTATAACTTTGTTTTTCATACAAACACTATGAAAAACAAAGTTATTTTTGTAGTTGCGAAAAATCGAAGTTATAGAATACTCTACTGTGTTACGGAACCCTACGAGTGCGAGTCCGACTTGCACTTGGCCAGTTTATTTTTTATATGCCGGTGAAGCAATGATGTTTGAGGATAGTGAACACGCTAGGCCTAAAAGCGTCTGACTATTCAGGGCTGTGCTGCCGGAACACCGTAAGATTATGGCGGCAGATTTTTTCCTTTATGGTAGCTACTTTTTGGTAGGAAGTCAAGCAGAACATTGAAATAATGTTCATACAACCTGTAAACGCCGAAACCGTACCACCAGATGTCACTCTATAAGGGTTTATTATTTTCTGACCCTAAGAACATAGCTAGTTAATAATGATGACCTTCTAGTGGGTAACAATGATCCCCTAAATCTTACCACATTTTAAGAGCAAACGCGTGGTGCACTTTTCTATACAAATGTTTTCTCGTCATTTCCTCCTTAGAAAATGCTTCTCGAGCTAAATTTGTTTCTACAAAAAATCAAGATCTGCTGTAGCCACTGTGTCGCGGCTTGACATTGCCGCTTCTCCAACGCGTATCCGAAGAAAATCCATACGTCGAACTTTATAAATATGTTTTCAAATCTACCCTACATAATCTACCCTCCAACTAACAACTTTTATTTTAAAAAATCTATCACATACATTCCTTCCAAATACAACGTTCGACAGGCAACAAGTCTGCATTATAAACTAACCATACAGGGCAATATACGAAATTCACCATATTTTACGGGTTTTACTGCATCCAAGAAACTCGCAGTGTCTATTATATATAAGAGACATAAGTTTTTTTTTTGGCGACAAATTATACGAATTCGAGTCGACGTGCCAGTTGGTGAGAAGCTTACGACGTCATATCGAAGAAATCCAATAAAATCAACGCTCAATCAGTGAAGAAGACGAAAGAACATTGCAATTAATACACCGGCAGATCTGGCAGCGAAGCAACAGTGATAAGACTTCGCCACGGTCACGGAACTACAGCAAAAAGAAAGATAAGTGTCCTGCCTTCTTCCTACCCATACTATATTTTAACGATTAAATTCAATGTTATTGCTTTTACTGTGTGTTTAAAGTTCATATAAATCACGTAATTTCAAATACTCGAGCATTTACAACGTAATATGTGCAAAATTTAATCTCGTATTACCTACAATCTATAAAAAGTCCAAAGGTCATTCTGACGCAATCTCACCTTAGAACAACTTAAATGCGGAAAAAATCAATTAATTACTACAGTTATTATCTGAATACT
This sequence comes from Cabera pusaria, assembly GCA_954871355.1. Classification (NCBI taxonomy): domain Eukaryota; kingdom Metazoa; phylum Arthropoda; class Insecta; order Lepidoptera; family Geometridae; genus Cabera; species Cabera pusaria. Next base: position 2,076,894 of record OX940891.1, read on the forward strand.
TTAAACTGTATGCTCACAAGCTCATATACATCCCAATTTCAAATAATACTCGTATATTTAATAATTTAATTCGAAATTCAAGCAAGTTTCATCATCATTTCTGTGATCTATATCTACATAACATTTTATTCATCATAACTATCTACATAAAGCCTGTGTATATCCAAAGACAAAAGGAACTAGTGTTATATGCCTAGTTTTGATCCAATTCGCCGAATATTCCAGATTTAACCGGGGCGCCCCGGTCACGAGTGTTCAGCAAGTGGCGGCACGGGCCGGCTGGCGCGCGTCACCACGGGCCAGGGTCCCGCGGGATCTCGGCACCACTGCCGGGAGACTGAAACCTTACCCTACTGCAGCTAAGTCAGAAATAATTTTATCAATACATTCGATATTTTACGAGAATTTTACACATATATCTTCGACATTGTTTTACAAAATTTAATTCAATCTTAATAAAAATATAATCATAATTTAGTCACTTATCCAATAACAAAAGCCATGGCATCTGATTAATCGAAATCCATAATGTCTCTCAAAGAATTAAACACAAAACGTAGTTCAATTAAAGGCCAAATAACTAAATTTAAGCATTATCTTACCAATTTAGAGTCAACTGAGTTAAGTAGCCTAGAATTAGCCGAACTTAACCTAAAATCAACAAAATTTGAAATATTAGCAAACAAATTCGATTTTTCACAAACAGAAATAGTAGTTTTAAATTGCTAATTTTTGGATGCTGAGATTGATGAGAGGGAGATAATTGAACAAGACCTAGTTACCTGTATGGCAAGGGCTAAGATTCTGATTGAAAATGCAAACATCAAAATAGAAACATAATAAAAACATAATAGCCGCAAGTCAGAGGTCGGAGAGGCACTCTGCTCTCACTCTCACTCTCACTACCATGATCAAAATTCTAATTTAAATTACCTAAAATCGAAATTGCAAAATTTGACGGATCTTATTTCCGCTGGGCTCAATTCCGAGACGCATTTTTAGTTCTCGTCAATAAAAATACACAAATAACTGAAATTCATAAATTTCACTATTTACTCTCCTACTTAGAAGAAGATGCAGCTCGAGTCATATCCAATCTCGAAGTGCCATCGTCGAATTATGCAATCGCGTGGCCGCTTCTTTGCGACAGATATGATAATAAACGAGTTCTTATCAATCAGCACCTAACTGCAATATTCAATATGCAACCGATCACACGCGAGTCGGAACATTCTATACGAAGTCTGGTAGATCCCCTGATGATAAATTTACGTGCACTCGCTAGTTTAAGACAACCGACAGACAAGTGGGACATTCTTATTATTTACATATTATCAACTAAATTAGACAATACCACGCTAATCAAGTGGGAAGAACTTCGAAATACTTTCGACAAAGTACCAAGCCGAGCAATTCAATAACTTTGTCACAGATCGCGCTGATGTGTTAGAGGCAATAAATCGCAGTAAGTACGACAAGTCTCGAACAATGCAACGCCATTCCTCAGAGCGGAATTACAATTCGAATCTGAATTCAAACAAGCAAGATAAAGGTGCATTCATAAAATCATTTACCACCACGAATACAAACAAGACAAATACACAAATAAAACTCTCTTGCATTATTTGCAAAAATCTACATCGAATATATATTGTCCAATATTTCTAAACAAAAACATTACTGACACGTTAGCTGATATTACAAAACACAATCTATATATAAATTGTCTACGACAAGGTCATTCCATCACTGACTGTCGATTAAGAACTTGTAGAATATGCCACAAAAGGCACTACACTATTATTCACACAGATACAGCTTCAGCAGACTTAAGCACATTTAAGCACTTGGTGCATATGGAATTTACAAACAATTATAATAATCACAAGCAATGACAATTCTAGTCAATCTTATTTCTAAAAAATCAAAGGACTTATCCGAAAGCAAATTTTATCCAAACCAATCCAGCTATTGTTACAAAACCTGTAATACAACTCAAAGATTATTTAAGTTTAAACAAATTATAAATGTAAACTTGCACATGTAAATCGATTTATTCACAACCTAAAAAATCCAACCAACAAACAATTTGTTGTTTTAATGTCAACAATGAGTTGCATAATTAATACAATCATTTTTAGGGTTCCGTACGCAAAGGGTAAAACGGGACCCTATTACTAAGACTCCGCTGTCCACCTGTCTGTCTGTCTGTCTGTCTGTCTGTCCGTCTGTCACCAGGCTGTATCTCATGAACCGTGATAGTTAGACAGTTTAAAATTTCACAGATGATGTATTTCTGTTGCCGCTATAACAACAAATACTAAAAACAGAATAAAGTTAAAAATGATAGAGGGTCCCCATACAAGAAACGTGTATTTTCCGGCATTTCACGCCATCTATGAACGCTATGTTAGGTAAACGTCCCATAGATGGCGTTATATTAAAATGTCGATTCCTAACACCTTTGTTAGACGTTAGATAGCGTTATAAGAAATAAAATGTTTAATAATAATTATTTTTTGCTGGCGAAAAATGTATTTTTTGCTCGATCTTATAAAATACTGTAGTGTGGTACGGAACCCTACTAGTGCGAGTCCGACTTGCACTTTTATTGTACTATGACGTCTATGACTTAACTTAAAAAATATTTTTATACTATTTTTGTTATCTCTTTGTATGCACAAGCTATAAATTGTGTGCTGTAATTGTTTTCTTATTACGGTTGAAAGAACCAGATCTTTCAACGGGGTGGGATATGTCGCGGCTTGACATTGCCGCTTCTCCGACGCGTATCCGAAGAAAATCCATACGTAAAACTTTATAAATATGTTTTTAAATCTACCCTACATAATCTACCCTCCAATTAACAACTTTTACTATATAAAAAGTCTACTACATACATTACTTCCAACTACAATGTTCGACAGGCAACAAGTCTGCATTATAAACTAACCATTCAGGGCTATATACGAAATTCACCATATTTTACGGGTTTCATTGCATCCAAGAAACTCGCAGTGTCTCTATAAGAGACACACTGAAATATAAATAACTAGCAGCCCGCCCTGGCTTCGCACGGGTAGAACATATACGCCTACAAAATTTGCATCAGTTTGTTGCATCGAATATAAAATATGAATATATTTAACAATCATCGTCAAATTTCATCCCATTTCCACAAAACCTTAACGAATTATGCACCTAAACCTTCCTCATAAACACTCTGGCTATTGGTAAAAACCGCATGATAATCCGTTCAGTAGCTATTGAGATTATTGCGAACAGACAGACAGACGCAGTGATGGACTTTGTTTTATAATACGTACGTAGTGATATTGGACGGCCCTTTGGCGTAAAGGATAGTTACCCTTATTCTGACCCGACGGTCGTTGGTTCTAATCCTAGCTATATACCTATCAATGAAAGTTTTATGTGAATTAATGAATCATGAGTTTTCGTACAGTGGTAGTGGGATCATTAAATCTACCAAAAAGTAGCTTACCACCAAGGAGAACATCTGCCGCCGTAACATTACGGCGTTCCTCGACGCAAAATGTAGGGGTAATATACGTTTAACGTGTGTATCTGTCTGTAGCATCTTAGCACCTAACCGGATGAACCGATTTTGTTTTTATTATTCATAGTTTTTTTTTTGTTTGATAGATGTCTTCATCGAGAGTTTTCTTAGCTTTGATTCATGAAAATTCGTTAAATCGTTATTAAAACTATGAGCTTTTTTCTAATTAATTGCGCTATGAAATCAACTTTCATAGGTCTGATCAATTCGAAAATCTTCTTCTTCAACGATATTGTAAGAACATGGAAGCCTCCTGGACTCTACAGAATACTCAAATCCTCACCAACTTAGAGCTCAGATTTTAAATGTCGTGTTTAGAGTCATTAGAATGCTTTTAATGAAAAGATAAGGTATACATAGATCAGTCGGGGTGGTTTAAATTATTATATATATAGATGAATATTATTTTACACAATCGATCATATTATTATACTATATTGACTTCAAATTGATTAGTAAACGTAAGTGGCAGTAGGTTGGTCATGTCTGCCGCAGGACTGATAACCGTTGGGGTAGACTTGTCCTAGAGACCGCGAATTGGTAAACGTAGCGTAGGACGTCCTGTGATCAGGTGGAGCGACGACATACGCAAGCGGTGGGCAGTGACTGGAAAAGAAGAGCCGAAGATCGGGCTCAGTGGCGCATCTTGGGAGAGGCCTACGTCCAGCAGTGGACTAACACCGGCTGATGATGATGATGATGAGTCACCAATATAACACACCTACTATTAGACTTGTGTCACAGGTATAGTTCGATACGGTGTAGTGTGCAGACAGCTTTCGAATATGTATTTCTTAATTGGGTGTGTGGTAAACATATTGTGTGAAACTACATTTTGCGATTGCAATTCATGATTAGCAATGGATGAAAATAACCAATTGATTTCAATTGAGTATTTAATGTTTTTGCAGATTATTTTACGAGTTCTTTCCTTTTCCCTCATTGGTCATGGATTACAGCAAAATAAAGTCTTAATCAATTACAAAACTGAAAAATCCGACCTCAAATATATATTGTGTTTTACATCTATATAGGGCATATAGGGCTAGCGTTTGACCACTATACACCTGTTGGTAAGTGAGGATGCGGTCGAAGATGGTAAATACGCTAGGCCTAGAATGGTAACTCTCAACGATAGCTGCCGGAACACATTAAATGTTTGGTGACAGATTTTCTAACTTGAGGGTGGTAGCTGGCCAGGCGGACACTAAATAGTGTCCTACAACCATGCGGGGGTTGTTGGTTTCTTAACGATGTTTTCTTTCACCGAAGGGCCACTGTGAGAAGCGCACAAATTATTCGATAGAAAAATCCATTGGTGCACGGCAGGGTTTGAACTTGGAACCACGGCACCAAAGCCGACCGTTCTCCCGATAACGCAACCAGGCCCTCAAAATTCCCTCAATTCCGAGCTAGTTAATTTCTTTTCTAGTACCAAGTTTGAGAGGAGGTGTTTATCTCCATATCTCTGGAGTCAATCATCAGATAGATTTACAATGGGGTCAAACGGGAAATATACTCTCTCAAACAAGCACTATTTGAATTCAAAATTTAAAACAAACCCCGAGTATTTTTTTTATAATCTGCGCATTAAAATCATTCCAATGAGACCAAACACGATGTATCTGCATTGAGTTGGCGAGGAGTTGATTATTCTGTAGATTCTAGAAGATGTCCCAACATCAGGTCATTGCTACCATGTCTTAACTAAATAACTTCCATGTGATCAGACACATGAGAGTTGATCACATAGCGTTATCAACTGGAAAAATCTCATAATCTTTAAACGGCTAAACGGATTTTGATGAATCAAAGCTAAGAAGACATTCGATTAAGACATCTATCAAACAAAAAAAACTAAATCAAAATTGGTTCATCAGTTTGGGCGCTACGATGCTACGGAAGGATACACACAATTATACACGTCATTATTTTTGTATAGAGGGTTAAAAAATAATTTTACGTATCGGATTCAAATGACGGTGTGACTTAACAAACAAATTAAAAAAAAATCTAATCGAATTGAAAACCTCTTGTTTTGAAGTCAGTTAAAATGCCCTTGAGTATTCGTATATCAAGTATTTATTTCTGTAACACTGTCTGCCTGCAGTATCTATGCAGTGTAAACCATTTACGTAAGAGTCGTGTGGATTGGGGCTTGGAGCTTCGATCGAATCCCAAGTACTTAGGCTTACGGTATTAGTGGAGCGTCCTGCGGCTTTAGCTGTCTGTTAATGAAACGATGACGTCACAGCTGCATTGATAGTGTCAATGGATCAATTTATATGCCTTTATCGTTACAGGAATCTATATTAAAGTCCATTAGAGCAGGGTGTTTTTTAGCATTCGTTCGTGGTGCGGTAAATTGAGTTACAAGCTCTATTGCGTGTAGTAGATACTTTTTTTTTTGTTGCATGCGCGAAGTGAATATGTGATTTTAAATTATTACTGTCGAGAAACTAAACACACAGTTTTTTTTTAAGCCAATTATCAAAAAAAAAACTAAGAAATATTTTTTATTTGTTTAAGAATTTTCGCAACCTTTACTGAACAAAAAGTAGGAACATATTTGCTTTTAATTTACTGTCTATACATTTAGCCAACTAATTAGAATAATTTTGTGTTTTTAGGACCTCTACATGAGCTATCGCGAAATTAGTACAACAACTCGTGTTTTAATTTTAAAAAAAAACAAAATGGCTGCCATTTTGTAATGGTGGGAGAAAAACTACCATGACCATCGACAAATCACCTCGATTTGTCGATAAAATTATAACTGTAATTTATCCACCGTAAAGTTGTAGTTTGCATAATGAAAACACTGTTTTAACTGTTTTAACAAATTAAAAAAAATAAAAAACACTGTTTTAACAAATTATAACTTAATATACTGTTAAAACTGTTTAAACTGTTAAAACTGTTTAAACTGTTAAAACTGTTTAAACTGTTTAAACTGTTTAAACTGTTAATAACTGTTTAAACAAATTAAAAACACTGTTTTAACAAATTATAACTGTAATTTATCCACCGTAAAGTTGTAGTTTGCATTATGAAAACACTGTAATATTTAATTTAACCACTACATATTTAAAAAGACGTTAATGCTTATAGTGCCAAAATTCACCGACAACGTATTATTCTTACTACTAAGTACCTACGTACTTCATATCTTTAAAAGTAACAAAATGTATCTCTTTTTTTATAGTAAAAGGTAACATGACAAGCACGACGCTCGCCTGATGGTAAGCAATGACGTCTACCTATTACAGATACAGCGGCATGCAAAATTCTGGCAGTCCAGAATTCTGCATGTCACTGCATTGCGCCAGTTATCTTGAGACATTAAGATGTTGAGTCTCACATGCCCTGTAATTTCACTGGACACCTTGCCATTTCAACCAAAAAACATTCCTATTTCACGGTTGATAATTAATTGGCAAAGTGGTGGTACCGCCCCAGGCGGACTAGCAGAAGTCCTTCCACTACAAAAAACTCTCTGTTACGTTTCTCTGGGGGAAAACTGCGGATGGCAGCTCGTTTCACATATTACAAGTGTACAGGAGAAATGAGCGCTTGATTTGAAATGCTCTTAATAATCAACAACAAACAGTATTTGTCCACTGCTGGACATGGGCCTCTCTTATGGCACGCCACTGAGCTCGATCTTCAGCTCCTTGTTTCTAGCTACTGCCAGCCAGCTTGCATATATCATCACTCTACCTAGCTGGAGGGCGTCCTATGCTTCGATTACCGAGCCGTGGTCTCCACTCTAGCTAGAACACGTCTAACGCAACGGTTATCGGTTCTACGAAAAATGTGACTATCCCACTGCCACTTCAGTTTGCTTATCCTCTGAGCTATGTCGATAACTTTGGTTCTCTGTCGGATGACTTCATTTCGAATTAGATCATTCAGAGATGCTCCAAGCATAGCCCTTTTCATAGCTCGCTAAGTGACTTTAAATTGGTGGATCAGTCGAGAGATCCCTGGAGAGATACTCTTAATATAAAACTCAGTTGAATTAATTATAATAAGAGAGAGAGACCGACCTTGCAAGAAGTTGACAGTCTTGCACATGACCTCCCCGAAGTACCAGAGCAGCGTGACAGACTTGGCGATCTGTACCGGCATGCAGAACAACGTTACCAGCAGGTCGGCCACCGACAAGTTCACCAGGAAAATGTTCGTTACACTGCAACAAAAACAAACAAATATTAATAAGACAAGTAATATTTAAAAAATACTTTTTAAACACAAGATCTTACATAACCTAGGACCACAGTAAGTCAAGACAAATACAACGAGCCCGACGATATACAAATACACGACAGGTATAACATGTGTAGTTTAGGAGTTCCTTTGGCCACCTTCCAGCTCTCAGCTCATCAGGTCAGCAGCACGTAATAATATTGCATTGTCATGCGATTTACACATGGGTGCAAAATTTCAGCTCAATCGCACCCCTGGAAGTCGCTCTAAAATCAATCGCAAGATTTACGACGGACCAATAAATTCGCCGTGAAGTAGAGATAAAGCTTATAAAAAAGTATATAGGTATAATCGTAGTTTTATTGTCATAGCTTTATTGTTTATACCAACATCATCATTATGTTATACGTATAATTTGATACTAGATTATATCACGAAGGCAGAGTACTTTTCGGTGAGGCCGCTATTTTGAATCCAGAGCGGAGCAAAGAACTCTACAGTATTTACTAAAGTAATATCTTTTGATTCTGAATCGTAGCAGATTCAAAACAGAGCCGAGAGAAAATAATTTTAGCAGCCGAGTGTTTTCAACGTTCCAACACTCTGCTTTTTATCCCTCTCTACGAGAAAAAGGAATAGGTAAAAGGCTCTTTTAGCCAGCAAAGTAGACTAGAACATAGAATACTCATATATACGGGACTCCTCTAGTAATTTATATAATAACCTATTGTATTGGTAAGCAAATACATGTATATGATGCTTATGCATTACTGATTGTTTGTTTTTTATTTTGATTATATTTTCGCACTTTAGTACCATGTTACGCATTGTACCACCGTCAACTTCTTTTAACAATTCTGTCCATCCAAAGGTTGTCTGGCAGAGATCGCTTCAAGCGATAAGACCGTCCATTGTATTGCCTCTAGTAACTTAAGTAGCTTAATTTCGGTTTGTTTCATTTTAAGTTGGTGTACAATAAAGAATTTTTCTATTCTATTCTATTCTATAACCTACTCTATACATATTAATACTTGAGTTCAATTATGACAACATACACTTCTCAAGAATTACCCATTCTATAGCTAACAAGATCGGTAACACAAGTTTCTCACACCGCTTCAAAGTACGATATAAACTTGATAAAACAAAATCAATATTACAAAAGTTTCCCAAACTAATAACAACAAACGACAATGAAAATCTGGGAATCTCACTGTCGCGAGTGAATCGCTACGCAGCCCACGTCAGAGGTCAACCATCAAAGGCTAGCTTATCAACAGTAAAAAAAAACAAAGGCATGGCAAAGAAAACACGTTCATGGAAGATAAAAAAGCTCTTGTTTTTCAGAGCATTTCCTTACTCAGATGATTCAGGGATAAGTGGACGTGTAAACGCCGGCAGGACTCTTTTATCCTTGGATTGCTGTTCGTAGTGCGATGTTTTCTTTTCGAAATTTTTTCGTCAAAGTTCTATTCACTTGTACTATTCATTATTCTGTGGTCAAAGGAAGGGATTTGCTTAAAAGACTATTCCGACCCGATTCCGACAGATTTACCTGTCAGCAATAATTTCTGCCTGAGAATAAAAGAACCAAAGTAAATCATTTGAGTATGCATCCGAAAACAAAAGTCGTTTGAAATCAGATTAAAATAAAAATCTTTTACCTTTAAGCAGGGTTCTTAATGTTAAATGCGGAGTGTAACTGAAGCCTATATCCTTTTACTAAGTGAATTGCTTTGATTTAGGTTTAGAACGAGTCCTTTGTATGAGAAAGTATTATTTTTAACAAAAGATTTTTCTTTTTATGCTCATAGAATAATACTACATACATCAGTTGGGAGGAGTCTTAAATTTTATCTAAAAGTATCTCCTACTGATCTATCTTTATATATATAACTAGCTGTACCCGCGACTTCGTCCGCGTGGAATAGTGTCTTTGGGTAGAATTTTTAATTATGTAGGCTAATTATTTTACAAACAAGACACATGCGTATAATACAGGCACAATGGACACATCTGCTGTAAGTTGATGAGTAGTTAAGTATTTTGCATATTTCAGGAGATGTCCAAGCTTCAGGTCAAGATTACCATATTATTCATTCATTATATCATGAAAGTAACGGGATACCAAATTTAAAATTGATTGATTGACGTATGAAAGTTGCTTCCTTATCAATCAGAAAATAGCTCATAATCTTCAAACGGCTGAATGGATTTTTATTAAACAAAGCGAAAAAACACTATTAATTATATAACCTGTCAATAATTAACATGACATAAAAATCAGTTCCTCCGTTTGGGAGCAACGATACCACAGACAGACACAGAAACTTATAACACCGCCTGTTCATGTCGGGGCTCAAAAACGCAAGACAGCCACCCTATGATAACCAAGCGCATTGTTTTCGATACTCTTTTTTCTAGTGATATCTATTTTGTTAAAATGATACGTAGTTTTAGTTGGTTTTTTAATTATGTTTTCATACGTGGTTACGAGGGTCATTCAATAAATACTTAGCCTACAAAAAGTAAACGAAAATTTTGGAAAAGGGGGAATTTTATTTTTCAACATAGTCTCCTTTTAGTTCGATACACTTAGCCCAGCGATGCTCCAACTTTTTTAACCCGTTCGAAAAATAGTTTTTGTCAAACTCTGCAAAATAGGCCTCCGTGGCGGCGATGACCTCCTCATTTGATCCATATCTATTCCCGGCGAGAGACCTTTTCATATTAGGAAACAGAAACAAGTCACAAGGGGCCAAATCTGGAGAATACGGTGGATGGGGCAGCAATTCGTAGCGTAATTCGACCAATTTGGCCATGGCAACGGCAGACGTGTGAACCGGTGCGTTGTCGTGGTGAAACAGCACTTTTTTCTTAGCCAGATGGGGTCGATTTTTCTTTAATTCGGCGTCGAATCGGCCCAATAAATCGGCATAGTTAAAGCCCTGTAATTTTTTTACCCTTCTCGAGGTAATCGATGTAGATCACACCTTGTGAATCCCAGAAAACGGTGGCCATAACTTTTCCGGCCGATTTTACAGTTTTCGCCTTCTTTGGAGCACGTTGCCCGGTCTGGATCCATTGTTTTGATTGCTCCTTGGTCTCTGGTGTGTACCAGTGGATCCAGGTTTCATCGAAGGTCACAAAACGACGCAAAAACTCCGCTGGATTCCGCTTAAACAGCGCCAAACACGTCTCCGATGTGGTCTCACGGTTGCACTTGTTTTCCGGTGTGAGTAAACGCGGCACCCATCGCGCCGACAGTTTTCTCATGCCGAGTTCCTCGTGAAGAATATGATGCACTGTTTTTTCTGAAATGCCTATAGTCTCAGCTAGCTCCCGAACCTTCAATCGGCGATCTGCCAATACGAGATCATGGATTTTTTTAATTTTTTCCTCCGTAGCAGCTGTTTTCGGTGCACCTGGACGTGGTTCATCAAAAACCGACGTACGGCCACGTGCAAACTCGTTGAACCAATTCTTGACGGTGGCCATCGATGGAGAAGAGTCACCGTACACAGCATACAAGCGCTCTTTGATTTTGATGCGCGTTTTCCCTTCCAAAAATAGGAATCGAATCACCGAACGATGTTGCTCTTTTTCCATTTTTGTAAAACCGATCGATACGTTCGCTTCCATAAGTTGTCAAAATAATACAAATGAAGGGATTGGAATGAAAATTTGAAAAAAGAATTAAAAAAGAATGTGCTACACTGTGGTAAAACTCTTTTTAAACTACAGCGCCCTCTGGCGATGAGGCTAGGTACTTATTGAATGCACCTCGTATGTATCTGTCTTAGGATATTGACGGCAGCAAGCTGTCGCATGCGGTTCGCGCTTCTGTTAGTATATCCGGTGGAGTTGAAGTAATATATGGCTCTTCTTCATTATTGAAAGTTGTCATATTTAAATTTTCACAATACAAGTACAAAGAAAAGAAAATTTGAGCAAAATGGCGTGAGGATTATTTTCTGCCGTAGCTGCGTGAAAATGTTGGCAAAGACGTTAGAGCATGCAGCCAAGTTTTTAAATTACCGAATAAACTGATTTTATTATTTTAAATAAACTGAATCTGTGAATGCACACTGTTGCTTTCCCGCCATTTTAAAGTCACTGACTGGCGCCGCGCGGCGATTAGTTCGAAATTTGAATAGCAACAGCGCGCGAAATGGCAAATAATACTGTTATGGAATTTGTATGGACTATAACTTAACTATTTGCTTTGGTAACACACGCGTTTTTTATGACCCGCTTTACATATTTAAAACCGGTGGAATTACATCAGCTTTACGAGCAACGGTGTTAAAAATTTAATTTAACTTTCACGACATCTTATATTCATAGTTATCGTGAGTTTGATTCATGGTTATAAAACACCGACTATTATACTCACTACTGTTTGTTGTCGACTGTCTCAACCTCAGAGCAATAATTACTTAAGTACAGAGCGCGACTATGAGCCCACCACCTTGCTGAGAGTTGTAAGCAGATGTGCTATAGCTACGTACATTGATATATAGGTCTTGCGTAGGGATGCCTGCAAACGCCCGCGCGCTTATCGATGAAGCGGATGACACGTAACGACAAAAATGAATATAGAATATTTATACATTGAGAGGATTGTTACATATTAATCTCAAGATACGCTATTATCTTAAATGCACGAAAAATATAGTATTAATGTAATTAAGAGTACCTAAGAGGTTAGTTAGTTACTTTAGGTACCCTAAAATATAACCCTCCTTCTTTCGCATTCGAGTACTAAATATGACATTCAAAGTTTGTAAAAGTTTTAGTTAGGTTATGAGGGGGTGGGGAAGCGGGAGGGGGAAGGGAGAGGAGGGGGGAAGGTAGGAGAGGGGAAGAGGGAGGGCAGGGGGCTTAGCGAGGCGTGGTACGGCGCGGTGTAGGTGGGCTACGATTTGTCTTATTTGTAATATAATTAGCCTAAATAATTAAAAATACTACCCAGAGACACTATTTCTCGCGGACGAAGTCGCGAAGCCGCGGGGCACAGCTAGTAACTAATATAAAGCTAACCACACAAAAATCTCAACATTAACACTTTAGAGCATCGGAGTATTTCCTTACTTCGACTTCGCTTGAACGTAAAAAATGTTGTAAATAATATCGACAGCACGCACATCACTACTCAATGCATCACCGGTGAAGCGGCGGGCGGTGTAGTAAAACGCGACCCGCAACCGCTCGTCTCACGTGTACTTCACCTCCGCTATAATATAATAGTATATCCATTTAAAAGTATGAAAAACTGAATTACATTTGAAATGTTATATTGCATTTTAGTTTGGTGTGTTTCCGTGTGTCATTTTGACAAGTTGGCATCGCACATTTCACCATTTTCTCGGCGAAAACGAAATAAGATGTTTCTAAACGCACTCCGCTCGAACTCAAAATGTCGACTGTTCGCGCTTGCCGATGGACAGCGACGATGTTCTGACCCGTGCTTACTGTTCGAACTCGAGTAGCCGCGCTCTGTACTTTAGTAATTATTGCTCTTTGGTCTCGAGCTAGGTTTCGTGCAAGTGCGATGCACATTCTCGGGAGTTCACGCAGCGAGTGTACAGTGCTCGTCGCGATCTCGCTGCGTGAACTTCCGAGAATGTGCATCGGACATGCACGAAACTTTGGTCGAGACAGTCGACAACAAACAGTAGTGAGTATAATAGCCGGTGTTTTATAATCATTTCACGACATCGTTCAGTAATTTTCCGTAATACTGAATTAAGTAGCAAACCTATTATCATAATATCACCGGCACCGGCAGTATATACAAACGTAATATTGTGCCGCCCACATCGTGTGGCTTTTTGCCAACAATCCTCCGTATTTTCGAACAATCGCTCTTCTTGGCACTCGATTTAAAATACACTGAAAGTGCAGTCCGGTAAGTATAACTTGGCGCGGCTGTGCGCCACTGTGCTTTTGCTTTGTACTTTGATAACAGTTTCTCTTAAACCACTTTTAATTACTTTTGGCATTATTGAACTATTTTAATGTAGCAGATTTATCAACAATAATGTCGCGGTAATCTCTCAAACGTCAAACTCACAGTTTCAAGAGAGCGGAATTAGTTCCAAAAACCACCACCGCCAAGTTATACTTGTGGCACTGTAACTAACTATCTGTTGTGCTGCAGATACGTTTAAACAAATAATCATATTGAATAATCATCAATAATTGTTAGCTAGAACTTAAAAAGGCCAGTAGAGCTATAAACACCAGATAATCTGAAAAGATCGGTGGTAACTTTACTCCATTCAAAACATTTGTTAGACAGAATTATCTTACAGCCTAGTCTACTAATATTATAAAGGCAAAAATTGTGTATACGATTGTTACTTCTTCACATTAAAACTTCTTAACCGATTGAGCTGAAATTTGGTATGTAGATAGCCTAAAACCATGGAATAACACATGAAATAAATCTTTTTATCCTGATATTTTCCACCTAATCGATGTCTCGCGGGTAAAACCGCGGGGCACAGTTAGTTATAAAATTCAAGTCATAAAAGTTTCGATTCTTTTTAAAACGACTTCACAAAAAATTCGTGGATTCAATTCGACAGTATTTATCACTTTTTTTTAAGTTTGTAACCTCAGAAAGAACTTCGTCAAATCTTAACCGATCTGCAAAATATTTTTTTCGTTTGAGAGGTTATGCCTCCTAAACGGGAGGCAAAATCTCTCGTTTTAAATTTTGTCGAGATATGACAATTATCTCCAAAGTTATGAGGGTAAACAATATAAGCAAAATATACAACTTAAAACTAAATTAAGATAATAACTATTATAACTGATATAAATAAGTAAAATGTTATAAATAAAAAAAAATTAAAAAAAAACATACAGATGAATTGAGAACCTACTCCTTTTTTGTGAAGTCGGTTAAAAAACAGAACCTAGGTCGCAGCTGTCTGCCGGTAACGTTCCCAAAAAGCTGGTGACGTTACCTCGTTGAATTGCTAGGCTAATCCATTGGCCGAGGCAAGCGCCAGCTCTTTGGTCACGAGTGACGTCTATTAATCGTCTATTAATAGCAAAATTGTATACTTATAATACTTTGATGTCATTATTATAACTAGACAGTACTTTGACTATCGCGGCATGTGAAGTCGGTTTTTTCGTTTTGTACGATCATAAATTATTGAAACCCAGTATTACCCGCATCCATTCTGATATGTTTAAACATTAACGAATAGTTTGTCTAGGTGCTAGAAGTGACAAAATCTATTGACCAAACTATAAGCGTGATTACATAATATGACACTTTATTAGCATCTTAACAGATCTGTGGTGATTTTGAAGGGTTCATTACAGTATGGGTTATTTTTACGTTGAATAATTATAAGATAGTTTAAAAACTAAAACAACCGACTTCAATGCCCCGCGCGTCAATTTCAGTACCAAGTTTGAGACATTTATCGTCATATCTCTGGAGATACTAATCAAATCTCGATTAAATTACAATGGGACCACTTTGGAAATGTACCCTACCGATTACAAAAAGAATCATTCGAATCGGTTCACAATTGACGGAGTAATTGCGGAACATACACACAAAAAAAAAAGAAACATACAGTCGAATTTAGAACCTCCTCCTTTTTTGTGAAGTCGGTTAAAAACTTTTGAAAAGACTAAATTCATATGGCAATAACATTATATATTTATTTAGACAATAGTATTGAGATGTAACATTAGTAGGTGGTTATTGGGTGTTCTACTCCAACCACATCTGTTGATTAAACGATATACCCAACTGCGTTCGCTCCGCTTGCTGCGCTCACTTGTTGCAGTTGGGTATATCGTTTAATCAACAGATGTGGCTGGAGTAGAACACCCAATAACTAAAAATTGATTATCTCTCGCCACTTGTGTTTTAGAACTCTCAAAGCTTCCGGTGTAATAATTTTGATCAACATGTTTTAGAACTCTCAAAGCCTCCGGTGAAAATTATAATGTTTATTAATGTGGTTACTAAACATTACTTATCATTCTGCGAAAAGCGCTCTTGCAATGAAGTTCGTTAAGCAGCCAATATCATTAAAATTCGAAAATATAAATATTAATTCTGAAAAACGCAGTTTTCGTCATGGAAAGCTTTTACCAAATACAATACGATGTATAATATGTGGCCCGTCGAACTGTGGAAAAACTAATTTGGCTATCGGACTCATCTTACATGAAAATGGTTTGCAATTTAAAAATGTTTATGTTTATTCAAAAACTCTTTATCAACCGAGATACATGTATTTGGAACAGGTATTACGAATGGTTCCTGGTGTTACTTTTTCTAAGTATCATGAAAATGAAGAAGTTCTTACTCCAGAGGCAGCAAAATGTAACTCAATAATTATATTCGATGACGTAGCGTGTGAGAATCAAAATAATATGCGCGACTATTTTGCAATGGGAAGACATAAATATATAGACTGTTTTTATCTAAATCAGACTTATAGCAAAATACCAAAACAGTTAGTGAGAGATAATGCAAATTTAATTGTTCTCTTTAAGCAAGATGATATAAATATGAGACATATTTATGATGAACACGTCAATACAGATATGACGTGGCAGGAATTTAGAGAAATGTGTGCAAATATATGGAAAGAACCCTACAGTTATGTAGTGATTAACAAGGATTGTGAAAAAAACAAAGGATGTTACCGAAAGAAATTCGATACGTTTGTTGTGTTTCATTAGTATGTATGTCGTAAATATGTCAATGCTTGTCGAGGTGTTGAAAAGTAAACAGCTAATAGCAGTAAACTTAATAATTAAATATAGAAATCATGTTTAATAATCCTGTGAACCGTATATACTCCACTGTATACAAACGTTTAAGAAGTTTCGATACCTGGCCTCGAGGATTAACACAAAAACCACAAGAAATGGCTGAAGCAGGATTTTTTTATGCAGGCTGTGACGACAGAGTTATTTGTTTTTACTGCGATGGAAGGCTTAAAGACTGGAACTCCGAAGATCAACCATGGGTAGAGCACGCGCGCTGGTTCCAGTCATGTCCGTATGTTTTAGTAATGAAAGGAAAAGACTACGTTAAGAGCATGAAAAATTATGTATACGAAGAAATTAAAAAAAATTGCCAGCAGACTCCACTGGATGATCTACCTTTGATAGTAAATACATCATCTTCAATAATCTGTAAAATTTGTTTAGAAGAAGAGCTTAACACTTGTTTTTTACCTTGTGGTCATGCTGCGGCTTGTGCAAAGTGTGCTTTTTCCATTGGTAATAAGTGTCCAATTTGTAGGCGAGTATTCGCCAATATAACACGATTGTATTTCTGATTATACTCTATTGCTAGCCTACTATAAATAGCTGAAGTAAAAACATATGTTATCACTTTCGTGAGAACACTGACAATAGTTCAATCAATTGAAATTAAATTTAAAGATATGGAAAAAAATCTAAAGAGACAAATTGTAAAGGCTGCGGCAGCTGTTAAAAATAAGGTTAAAAAGATGCGAGATATTGAAATGGAAAACAATAGTATTTTGGAATCTGTTTTTAAACCAATTACAAGTCCTCTTAATGAAATGGTGGAAAAATCTAAAACGTGTTCCCAAACTAAAGGAGTACAATTTGAAACTTCAAGTCCATTAGACAAGGACAAAACTCTTAAGAGAGATTCTAACATCGAGTTCGACGTATTTAGTCCAAGAGACTCTAATGATTCAGATGAAAGCTATGAGAATTCAGAAAAATCTGATAATGAAGAAAATGAGGAATCATTTAAATCAGTGCAATCAGGTTCAAGTGATCAAGAAATTTCTTCGTGGTCCATGTCTTCCAAAACTTTACAAGATGTTCCGTTTGGCGTGAGAAATGAACGAGGTAAACACATGATGGGATCTTCGCGTGTAACTCTTTTTGATGATTATATTCAAGTTGGTGCAAACAAGTACAAATATACTCCTGGTATAAAGGAACTTCTGTTTAAAAAAGTACCTAATATATCTGCAATAACTGATGAAGATTTGAGACATTATAAAATAATGTTACTAGAAACAAATGTGCACCGAAGAGAATTCGATCCAAATAAACCAATCAGAAGTAACAGAGGTCGAAAATACTTGAATATAATAAAACCGCTATTTAAGTTGCGTAAAGTTTCAGCGAGCACTGACAGTAGTCAACCTGATTTACTTCATCAAGGAAAAGGACTACCTCTGTTGAAACAGTGGAAGAAAAATGTTGACTACGTTTACTGGGACAATCCTAATGAACTGGTTGAAAGATTAAAACTATTGATTGCTTCAAAAGATGCTGGTAACACTGGGTTAGATAATGAAATAATATCTATTATAGAAGAACTGCGCGAAAGCAACATTATACCTTAATAAATAGCATACATTTCTAAAAATAGTATCATTTGATCTTTGTCAACAACACCCATCAGTTCACAATAATGGATAAGTTTGGACATCATATTCATAAACGATTGCGTTTACCAGACTTTTTAGAAAATTTTGTTAAAGTCTTGATGCGAACTGAAACCGGAGAGTTCGATTTACAAAATACAAGGTTGACTGGGATTACAATTCCATTGAAAAATACCGATGCTGTGAACAAGGAATACGTAGACAGCCAATCTCAATTGTTTGTAAAAAAACAAGAAGTCGATATAATATTCAACGATTTAAAAGCAGATGTTAAAAAAGGCATTGAGAATTTAAAAGCAGATTATTATACAAAGGCTGAATTAGACCAAATCATTAAATCAAAGAAATGAGTAAGCTACAAATAGTAAATGAAATTCATAAAACAGCTCGTAAAAACTTTGTTCGACGATCTGTAATATTAAGAGGAATTGATGATTTATGGCAAGCTGATCTTATGGATTTTCAAAATATAAAAAGTTGTAATAATGGATATAGGTATATTTTTGTTGTAATAGATTGTTTTTCTAAATTTTCCTGGGCTATCCCTGTTAAAACGAAGACTAAATCCGAAATAGCAAATGCATTTAGTTCGCTATTATTTAAAAATTATCGAAAGCCAGTTAACTTACAAACTGACATGGGCACAGAATTTTATAACGATGAATTTAAAAAAGTTATGCTAAAAAATAAAATTAATCATTACTCTACATATTCCATAAAAAAGGCTTCTATAGTAGAAAGACTAATCAAAACTCTCAAGAACAAGTTGTATAAAAATTTTAGTTTGAATGGTAGTTATAAATGGATTGGAAAGCTTTTAGAAAGTGTTATGGCAACATACAATAACACAATACATCGAACAATAAAATATAAACCAAACGATGTTAACCAATCAAACCAAAGTGAAGTATTGAGAAATATAATCAAATCACAGGAAATTAATTGTCTGTCAAAGACCAGAAAATTAGAAGTTGGTGACCATGTTCGTATAAGTAAATATAAAGGTAACTTTGAAAAAGGATACACCCCAAACTGGTCTACGGAATTGTTTTTGATTAAAAAAGTTCATGGTTCTAAACCTATCACTTATTCCATAGAAGATCTACACTATCAACCAATTTTCGGAAGTTTTTATGAACAAGAACTTCAAAAAACTAAGTGTCCTAATGTGTATCTAATTGAAAAGGTTATAAGAAAAAAAGGTAATAAATTATTCGTAAAGTGGTTAGGTCTACCTAGTACTGAAAACAGTTGGATTGAAAAACGAGCAATTGTATGATTATCTTTTCTATAGAGTTACATACCTAAGTATATAAAATTAAGTCTATTTAGATATTTTATCTCATTTATAACTCAGCTATGCATGGTGGTGGACTCGTTAACAGCATCATAAATAACTTACCATTTGAATTGCATTTACCTGGGTACAATTACTGTGGACCTGGTACCAGATTAAGAAAACGATTATTGAGAGGTGATCAAGGAGTTAATGAGCTTGATAATGCTTGCATGAGACACGATATAGCATACGATAATTCAAATAAATTGGAAGATCGACACAGAGCTGATTTAGAATTATTAAATATGGCAAAGCAACGGATGAAATCGAAAAATGCAGGAAGAGGAGAAAAACTGTCTTCGTGGCTTGTGAGCAAAGTGATGAAAACCAAAATGAAGCATGGTGCTGGCGTGAGAACATTTAAATCGATCGTCTCTACAATACATAAACGACTGAAAAAATTAAAACCAAAAAGCAATTCTAGAGCTATTAAAGCTGCATATTCAGCTGCGAAAAAACTGATAAAAAATAAAAAAGGAGTGTGTCTGCCTCGTGTAATACCGTTACCAAAAACAGGTGGTATTTTACCACTTATACCAATATTCGCAGGACTGTCTGCTCTAGGTGCATTGGTTGGAGGTGCAGCAGGTATTACTAAAGCTGTAAATGATCATAAAGCAGCTAAAAAGAATTTGGAAGAAGCCCAACGTCATAATAAAACGATGGAAAGTATCGCCTTAGGAAAAGGCTTATATATAAAACCATATAAAAAAGGCAATGGTCTTTTTGTAAATAGTTCAAAAAACTAATAGAAAGGTTACCCAAGCGTGCTCTCACTGATATAGACATATTAGAGTATGCTACTAAACACATACCTTACTTTAGAGGTGTTTTCATGAGAAATGAATTGCCGCCAAAGCCTAAGGACATTGAGTGTGCGATTGTTAATTTAGATAGCTCAGAGAATGAAGGAACCCATTGGGTAGCCTATGTAAAACATTTTAACTATTGCGAGTATTTTGATAGCTTTGGTGATTTAAAGCCACCAATTGAGTTAATAAGATATTTAAAATTTAATATAACATACAATTATTGTAGATATCAACGTTTTAATACATCTAATTGTGGTCATTTATGTTTAAAGTTCCTAAGTGAATTTTGGAAAAAATGTTATGCTAATACTATTTGTATAAAATGTTCTAATAAAGTATTGTGACTATATATTTATAAACGTGTTTTTATTACCATCATTTCTAAAATGTCTTTCACGCTGTCAATAACAGGCAACACCTCTATTTTATCCACTACCTATTATCCAGCTTTACAATTTGATGATGAATACGAGTGTGCTCTGTTATATTTCTCAACATTCAATTCAATACCTAACATTGATAACAGAAACAATAAATATTATTATGACAATAACGAAGTCGTAGACATACCAGAAGGCACTTACGAACTGCAAGATATTTCTGATTATCTAAAGTCAAACGTAAAAAAAGGAGTCGCTTTTAATTTATTTTGCAATAATAACACGTTGAAATCGTTTATCTTCTGCTCTAAAGATATCCATTTTGAAAAAGCTAATTCTCCAGGAACTTTACTAGGATTTGGTAATAAAACTCTTAAAGCCAATATAATACACGAGTCGCAACTCCCAGTTAACATTTTATCGACAACAGTGGTAAGAGTCGAATGTGATATAGTGAGCGGATCATATATTAATGGAAAACCAAGCCATATTCTTTATGAATTTGCTCCTAACGTGCCTCCAGGATACCGAATAATAGAAGTGCCAAAGAATATAATTTATTTTCCTGTCAATCAAATTGACGTCAGCACTATTAATATTAGATTATTAGATATTAATAATAATTTAATAAATCTACGCGGTGAAGAAGTTCAATTATATTTGCATATCAGGAAAAGATGATCGACTTCAATAAAAGTAGTAATTCAATAATGAAACACATCAGTACTCATCGAACAATCCGAAAAGGAACAACTAAGAAAAAAATTAAATTGACCAGGGAAAATAAAAAGTTCCTGAAATTAATTGGTCTATTAAAATGAACATTTTGGATATAACAAGTTCACCAGCATACGATAACACCATAGACGGTATCGAATATCATTCATATAAACCTTACGTAACAAGTTTTAACAGGAATGATGAAATCCGCATACCTATCAATCAGCAGGATTTATACATACTACCATCAGTAAGTACCCTTTATTTAGAAGGAACAGTAAACATCATAAAGAAGGATACAAAACTAAAAGTTACTGCTGTGGAATTCACAAACAATCCATTACTGTTTCTTTTTCAAGATATTCGTTATGAACTAAATGGAGTTGAAATAGATAGAATCAAAAATGCTGGAATGACTACAACAATGAAGAGTTTAGTATCATTTAATGAAAATGAAGCTAAGATAGCAAAAGCTTGGGGTTGGGATATAAATGGAACAAAAACAACCCATGGAAATAGTTTTTCTGCCTCAATACCTCTTAGTAATATTTTGGGCTTTGCTGAAGATTATAAGAAAATAATTATGAATTGTAAACATGAACTGATATTATTACGCAGTAATACAAATTTGAATTCTTTGAAAGTTCCATCTGGTGAGGTTCTTGAAGATATAATAATAAATAAGTTAGTTTGGCGCGTTCCACACGTCAAGGTATCAGATAAAGAAAAAGTTAATTTACTAAAGTTATTGGAAAAGGATCGTTCTCTATATTTGGCTTTTAGAAATTGGGATTTATATGAGTATCCCTTATTACCTAAAACAACTAAGCATACTTGGTCAATTAAAACGTCCTCACAGATTGAAAAGCCAAGATATGTAATCATAGGCTTACAAACAAATAGAAAAAATTTAGCTGATCGCGATATATCAAAATTCGACCCTTGTTATTTAAGAGATGTCAAAGTATATCTTAACTCTAACTATTTTCCATATGAAAACTTGAATATTAGTCTTGATGATCATAAATATTCATTATTGTATGAGCAATATGTCAGGTTTCAGACATCTTATTATGGACGCAGAAGTGAACCACTGCTAAGTACTTCTGAATTCAAAGAAAAAGCACCGCTGTTTGTAATCGATTGCTCTAGACAAAGCGAAAACCTTAAGTCAGGTCCTGTAGTTAGCGTACGTGTGGAACTTGAATGTCATTCAGAAATACCTGATCAGACAGCTGCATATTGTCTTATTTTAAACGATTCCATCATCGAGTACAGACCGTTGAGTAATATAGTAAAAAAAATATCTTAAAATATGAATCCTTGCAGAATAAAATATATATTCGTGGATGTACAAGGATTCAAAGATACACAAAATAATTTTATTATAAAAGAATTGTCTATTTTAAACGAAGAAAATACCCAAACCTTTCTTGTCAAGCCCCCCTATCCATTTAAAAACTTATCGATCGAAGAAAAGAAACAAGTGCGGTGGATAGAAGCAAATCGAGGATATTTCTGGAGTGAAGGCCACATTGACTACAGGGAATTCAAAAGAATTATAATACCATATTTGAATAAGAAAAAAGTGTTAACAAAAGGAACTGAGAAAGTTATGTGGATCAAAGGCCTTTGTGAGAACTGTGAAATAATAGATGTGGGAGAAAAAGGATGTCCTAATTTTTTAAAATTATATCACGACTATGAAAAACCTAATATAAATTTAAATTGTGTACAACACACGAAAATGTGTGCATTAAAAAATGTATTGTGCTTAAAAAAGTGGTATGATAATAATAATATACATTTATTCAATGTAAGCTAAGAATTTAATTTAATGTTTTAAATAAAATAAAATAATTATTGCCTAAACTGGTTGTTGTTTTATTCTACCAAATTATATTTTAACGAATTAAAGTGGTGAGTATTTAGGAATTAAAATACAGCAGATATTTGAATAGGTTTTTAATATAATATCGAAAATTAAAACATATCTTAAATTTAATGAATTAAATAGTACAATGCATTCAGGGAGATACTACTTACTGATTTGATTAAACATCTTAAGAATCACTTCTAATTTAATTTAACTGATCTATTTAAAAATAATTTTATTCAATTATGCGTCTCATCAGTCAGAATCACTTATTATATTTTCAGATATATTTTTAATCACTCTTTCGGTTTGATCTAATATTCTGTCCGTAAAATCTTTTACTATATATTGAGCCGATATTACAACACACTTTCAGTGTCACTGTTATCACCACTAATGTCTATTATTTTGATCTGAATCAAACGTCTCCCTTTGTATGCTTCACGGTTTAAAACAAATGATGATCGCCGCATACTATTGCGAAGATTCTTAGTTTCACCAGGTGTCTTCTTTGTTTTCCGTTTTGGACGTTTTGGAGACGATTTCTTCTGATTAGTGATTGGAAAAATTTCGTCAAAGCCTTCTAATGGATTCTGCGCACAGTGGAAAAGAAGGTCTTGGGTATTAATTCCAAAAAGTCCATCTTGAGTCTCACTGTTATTATTTATTACAATGTCTGTCATAATCTGAAACAAAATAGAAAACTATTAGGGTCATTTTTATGGATAATATCGAGTAAATAGAAATAAACGAATAAAAGTTCAAAACTTACGTCTTAAGTCGACTTGAAAGTATGTGAATATGTGTGTTAACTGCGACGCTCGAACAGGGTATAATGAGCAGGGCATGATGAATTTTATTCAATGTTTGTCGAATGTGCAAAATCATGTAGTGACATGTCAGTGCACCTGCGTCGGTGTTAAAAGTTTATGCTGCGTTAGTGAATTTGAAGTATCTACGTAGATTACAGGAATAGCTTACACAACATTTTTCACAAACATTAAATTGATTTTGCATTATTAACTTAAGCTAGATGTTAAGGCTCGTAAAATAAAATAAAAACAACAAGTATTCTAAATGAAATTCGTTTATTCACTATATTCTTACTTAAGGTTCACTTTACATTATTATTATAACATTATTATTATTATTATTTATTATTATTATTATTATATTACATATTTATTTCATCTTACAGATAATCTTAAGCTACTTACATTAGATTAGACCCCAAGAATTGAAATATGACCCCAAGCTCTGCTTGATTTTTTATCTTGCGAAATAAATCGTTTATCGTCGCTACTAGAAAGCGCAATTTTGTTTACAGAACGTGTAAATATTTCATGTTTTATACTTTTAAACAATATGTTTTTCTTGCGTAGTGTATTTGATGTAAGCAATGTGTTTGTATAATCTAAGATACTAAGATCTCGAACAACACATGATTTTACTCCCTTAGCCTTTTTAATTTCAGTGTCAGTATTTTTTATACAATATAATTTAGAGCGTAATCCTACATATTCAGTGATTATTTTTCCACCCATTTCATCTTTGAAAAGTCCTGGTACTTTTTTGTTAATTATTGGTAATTTGTGATAATTATCAACAGAAAAGTTACTGGTATCAAAATACTCCAAAAACGTATTTTTCACATCTTGATAAAAATTTTTGGTTTGGATGTGATAAATAAAGCTGTCTGTATCAGTATAACACATCGTCAAGCGGTCCCTGTAAAATGGTTTAAATATAGAATAGTGAAAATCATACATATGTGATTTTGATAATTCCAAAACTGTAAATCCGATATACAGTGGCTTATCCAATACTATACGATTAGGCTTTAATTGAATCGCAACCAAACTTTCCGTAAAAACTGAAGCACTGTGAAAGTTTGGACTCGCGATTAATTTTTCTGCGTTATTTCTTTTTTTAGTTCTATTGTTTTGATCATTCCATTGATTTATCAACTCAACATGGACCTTCTTGCGGTTGTTTTCTAACGTTTTACCAAAAACACTGTTATTGAGCAATTTGAAAAAGTCTTGCTCAAAAGTTGACGTTGCTTTTTGACGCAAATTTGTATTAAGATCGATGTATTGTTTTAAATATGCACTCTGTCGAAACGTTATAGCACGATGTACTTGTCTCAAGATCAAACCATGTCTTAAACAGGTTTTTAAATGTACATAATGTATAACATAATTAAATTTGTCATAAAGATTTGGAATTAACTTTTCATTTTTTCCACCCGGTGGAATATCTTTTTCGGGGCAAAACGGTAAATCATTATGTTCCCAATGTAATTTTTTTGGATAAATGAGATCGACTTCTAGAATGAAGCCGAACTCTGCATCATCAGATACATTATTCACATCCAGTTTATTAACTTCTGATTGATCAAGAAACCTAAAGTTTGACAAGGGCAATGTTTGACACATGCTGTATCCATAAAGATTATTGCAGTCTATATAGACTATGAATGATTCTGGCATCAAAGGATCATGGTCGAAAATAAATTCGTTGTTTGCTTTGGCATGCCTATGTGCTGCCATTACCACACCTCCTCGTATGCCTGTCTGTAACATATCTACTATAGCAAAGTCATCTATTAGTTCTAACTCAATGCCTGTTTTATAAAGCATAGCATCGAATGATAAACTCGGTGCTGTAACATAGAATGCAGGGTCCAAGTTGTAGTAATGTTTGCAAGTTTTTCTAAAGTTTTCAAATATATCTGTTAACAACAACACATCACTTTTTAAATACAAATCGGTATATTCACCTAGGTTCCGAATTTCAAATTGGGTCCAAACTGACTGTGCGTGCTCATAATCTTTATTTGATATGTGCTCATTGTTGAGAGAGCTATAAAAACTTTCTTTGCTTGGCAGAAATGGCTCGTTGTAACGTTCCCATGCGTTCATGTACTCGTAAGGGTAAACGCCTTTACGAGTTAGAAGGGAAAACTCATTTTCATTTGGGTAAATATTCCTTAAATGAGTAAACTCATGAGTTTTCATGGTTTTAACCAATTTTTCTAGACTGGTTCCTAAAAATTTGAACGAATCTACAAATCTTAACTGAACGAACTCGTCTCTTGATATTGGAATGAATTTTGTGAAAGAGATATAATTTTCTTTCGTTTTAGGAATTATTTTTATTGGTCCAGGCGCTTCACCAAGTGTTTTTATAAACAAGTGACAATCATACCCTGCTAAATTGTGGAAAAAAATTGGCACAAACTTTGGAACTTTGTACTGTAAATTACATAAGCTATGAGCTGCACCCCGATACTGTCCAGTAAGGTGACAATGGTCTCTGACCTTATCTCCGAATAGAAAACTCTCACAAATATGACATCGAACTGCATTCCTAAAATCAACTGCATCGTTTGCATTAAAAATTATGGGAACGTTTTGTGATAACACTGCATGGATATCCCGAACATCTTTGTAAAGAGAGCTAACAAATTTTTCTACACAATGAGGACCTCTAAAGATTACGAATTTATTGTAAGAAGGGTCAACAGAATTAATCACATTGTAAGCAAATGCGATAGGTGTATGCTTTTGTGTAGTGCGCGTATAAGAACTTTGAGGATCTGATTCACTTTTGCTTACATCTTCTAGCATAGTTTCAAAGTCAGCATAAATTACAAAAGGAATGTCTTGTTTGCGTTCGAAATTCTTGAATTTAATTACTGACCCCTTTTCCGGTAGGACAGTGACAATTCCGTTACAGGTATGACTTTCTACATCCTCAACCGTTTTAAAAAACAACAAACAAGTGTCACAAAAATAGATCTGTCCTTTATGCTTCGTTATTTGACTTCTCACCAGTCTCGATAAATTCTTTATGAGACAATAGTGAGATGTTGTGTTGTTTTCTATCCAAAGAAGGTGAATCGTTTTTTTATTTTCATGGCTTTCTGATTTATAAAGCGGGCCTACAACAGTCTTGTTATTTTTTAAGCCAAAAATGATAAAACTTAGGTTTGGATTGTTTTCTTCGAATATTTTAACATCAGATAATGTCATGGGAAACGAAATGTTTTCAGTGTTTAGTACATTGCGAAAATGTACATATGACGAAACCCTTTCAGGATGGTTTTTAGCTGGATAGAGGGCTGCAAGTACGCTCCACAGAAAACAGTGTTTATCGTTGTTTTGAATATTTAAACATGCTTTCTTTTTCTTGATGAATATTGGTAGTTCAATATACGTGGAGCCGCGAAGTGGTTGATATTTATTAACATTAACCTCAATATGCATACAATTAAGAAAAGTCCAACCCGAATCTTGCTCTTCGAATTGGTCAATTTTTGTACGTATTGTATTGATTACATTTAAATATAAATGCTCAAAATTATAATTTCCATAAACAGGGATATTTTTTGTCATAAACGATTTAGTTTCTTGTTCATTATTTTTGAAAAGTAAAAACTTTGAGAATATTTCGAAGTTGACTTTGACACAAATATGTTTTTTTATGCATTCATCTAAAATGAGTTTGACTTTGTTTCGTATTGAATCTAAAAATACATCAATAGAATGTTCATTTGCGTATTGCGCAGCAATCCTGTAAGATATTATTCGGTTCTGAAATGCTGTCGCTACAATATCTACGCCTTCCACATCGATATGCGGTACAGTTAAAACGTTTTGTTTATGTGTATTACTTCGCAAATGACCTGTCCAGCGCCTACCGCTTATAGATGTGTTACAAACTGAACAGAATGGCATTGTAGAAGCTACTTGCTTGTTTACCTACTAGATATAATTATTAATTTAAGTACCTACCTACATAGAAAGTTACCTATTTTTTAAAGTCAGTATTATAATATTATACGCTTTTAATTTTCTTTTTTATTTCAAATTAATTAAAAAAATTACTTTGAGAGTTTAATATAGTCTACCTACACTACATATATCAAAACATACTATAATAATTCTATCTACCTTTATGAACCTAACTTAATTTAATAAAATAAAAACCATAATAAACCTATGCACACGTTTTGTTTATTTAAAATTAATCTTATCACTAAATGTTGATGGTTTAGAATCTTTAAATAATTTAAACACCGTAATGAGAAACTCTTGTAAAATTTCCCACTCCTTAGTTTGTTCGTTGAGACGCAGCTTTACACTCGTCAACGCTTTTTTATAGCGTTCTTGAGGAGGCGTATTTTGAACGTCGACGACGTTGTAAAGCTTCACCTCAACGTAAAAGTCGCCTTCGGAGACTGTTGCGGTGCGTCGGCTCTGCCCTCCGGAAACCCTCGTCGTGAAGGAAGAAGTCGATACGTTGCCTCCGGCGCTTTGTGATGCGTTAGATGCAGCAACGCTTTCTTCCCCTTTCAGAATCGAAAAGATGTCTGACTTGCGTTTTTTAGACCTGTAAAACAAAGAAAATAAAATATGATGAAATACTGTTATGATAATATTTAGGAACTTTTATCATCATAATTAGATTCAGAGTTAAATAATCATTTAACGTTGCTCACTCCATACAATATACATTATTGTTAAATAATTATTATCATCATCGGTACAGGGATCCCAACCTGAAGCGAGGAAAGTACCAGGGCCGTGAAATTATCGTATTTTGACGTTTTTGGAGCAAAATTATCGTACACTCAGTATAATGGCTTAAAATACATTAAAAAATCATATAAAACGATAATTTTTATTACACTTTGTTTGTGTATACAGAACAGAATCAATGTATATTTAACTCCATACAGGCAGACGGGCTGAGAAGACAGACCACAGTACACAGATTTTATAAGCGTACCAACGTTTTGAAATTAAGAAATAAGCTGGCGCTGTTACCAATAAACAATAGTATCTCAATTTTTTATTGAATATGAGCGTAATTCTCAAACTTTGTGGTGTATGGAATTTATCGTGTATTTGCGTACATAATACGGAGGCCTAAATTATCGTATATACGTTAATTATAGTACGGTACGTTAATTATAGTACGGTTGGGGCCCTGCATCGGTACCTAGTAGTAGTTACCACCAAGCGATAAAAACGATAACCTATCAGATATAATATATATATATATATATATATATATACGTACCACGAAAATTCCGGCTCTTGCAAATCGGGTGGTGTGAAGGATGGTGAATATGATGCATGACCGCGCTTAGCAAGGGCAGCAGCGTTAACGACGGGGGTGATCTTACGCTTTGAGGCTTTTGGCTTCTTGGTAGGCTGCGACAACACCGACGGTGCTGTGGCCACGATTGCTTCAGATTCGTATTCAGAGTCCGACCTGAGAAAAAAAATAAAAAATGAGTATGGATGGAACAAAGATTTTAAAAAACACGTAATAAGACAATACTCACTCACATATTTCTGTAGATGTTTTCTCGAAGTGTCGTGGCTGCGCAATGTCAGGCGGCAGGCGGGCTGGCGGTGGCTGGCGGAGTCTGGCAGGCGGCGGCTGAGCAGGGTGGCAGGCGGCGGCTGAGCAGGGTGGCAGGCGGTGGCTGAGCAGGGTGGCGGGCGGTTGGCAGGGTCTGGCAGGCAGCAAGATTCTCGAGGATGATGAACCAGCGAAGAATATGTCAGTTTTCTAATTTTACGCGATTTTATAGCAAATACTTTTTATGTGTCAGCAAATAATATTCCAATTCAAAAGATATTAAGTACCCGTACTTTAACAAAACAAGCAAATTTGAAGCTAATGGTCGCACCACCTTTGTCGCACCACCTTTGAAATCGGATCAAAGAAAGATTCCGCCTACTCGGATGACAATATAAAAACTCACACCATTACCCGACTACGATAGATTAAAAGATAGAAAAATTAAAAGTCAGTGCATAAAATATTACAATCATATTTTATGTGTTTAGATAATAAGACGGTATCTAATTATTTGAACTGTACAATACACCACACGGGAAGTATTACTATTTACTTTCTTACATAATTTAAGTTCGTTCGCAAAACAAAAAAACCGACTTCACATGCAGCGCAAGTCATTTTCAGTACTAAGTTTGAGGTATCTATCTCCATATCTCTGGAGATTCTTATCGGATCTCGTTAAAATTAAAATGGAACTACACTGTAAACATATTCTATTAATAATAATATCGTTTAAAAACTAAAAACGAACCGACTTCAATGCCGCGCTATTCATTTTCAGTACCAATTTTGAGATGTTTATCTCAATATCTCTGGAGGTACTCATCAGACCTCGATAAAATTATCATGGTACTACTACACTTGGAATATCTCCTTTCGAACAAAAAAAGAATAATCAAAATCGGTTCATAAACGACGAAGTTATCCGCGAACAAACATAAAAAATATCGGTAGAAATGAGAAACCTCCTCCTTTTTTTGAAGTCGGTAAAAAAATAAAATAAAAACATTCTCCAAATCCACACACAGTTAATAAATGATGAGGTTCTGAAGTGACAAAAAAATTAAATTATACAGACGAATTGAGTACATCCTCCTTTTTGTGAAGTCAGTAAAAAAAAAAAAAATACAAAAACAGTTCATAAATGATTGAGCTATGATATAATAAACAAAAAAGTAATTCGTACAAACGCTATCTGTTAAGTCCTCGTTTTGTTAAGTCGGTTAAAAAGTAATTTGTCCTAAGGCCGCTACACACCTTGAGTTTAAACTGCTCGTTTTCACTAAATAGTGTGACTATACATATGAATGATAGTTTAACTGAATGGTAATAATTATAATTTAAAATCGTTAATAAACCAAAAGAACCAACTTCAAATGTCGCGCTAGTCATGTGCCAAGTTTGATGTGTTTGTCTCCATATCTCTTGAGATAGTCATGAGATCTCGATGAAATTTAAATGAAATTACTTGGAAAGTATGTCCTTTCAAACAAATATAAAAAATATTCTAAATCGGTACAGCCATCTTTGAGTAATCGAGAAGCATACATAAAAAAAAGATTCCGACGAATTCAGAACCTACTCCTCGGTTAGGTGTCGGTTAAAATAGCATTTAATTAACTGTACAGTGCAAACTTAATGGTATAAAAATTTATCTGTACCTACAGAACAGTTCAATCGCAGAGTTAAAAACGAACGTGTATGCGAACCCTTAAAAGAAATGCTTACGATGTACATAATTGTTATTCAATCCATTTTACCTTGATACGTTTGTACCTACTATCTAGCGTGTGAACAAAATCATTCATTATATAAGTGTACGGTGTCGGCTGTGGTGTCGGTGAGTGTATCGGTGAGTGTAGTTCTGTAACTATTTGGAAATAACAAGTAAGTACCTAGCTTTTATTGTATAATATTTTGCAACGTACTCTTTTTGGGTTGATTCGAAAATAAAATTAAAAACCAAGTTTCTGTCGTATTATATAATAAAGATTTTCTCAATAACTAGAAATCGAAAAAATAAAATAGGTCTTCATACGACAAAAAGCCCTATTAACCGACTTTAAAAAAAAGGAGGATGTTCTATGTTTCACTGTAAATTTTTTTTTATTTATTTTTCTCTGTCAATTGTGGTCCGATTTTTTTAATTATATATTTATTTCAAAGATTATACTTTTGTAGTGGTCTCATTGTAAATTTATCAAGTATCTCCAGAGATATGGCGATAATAACTGCAAACTTGCTACTCAAATTGAATACAGTAGCATTTGAAGTCGGTTTTTTAAACGATCCTAATTATTTTGAACATGTTATGTAAATGTTATGTAAAGAAAATAATATTAAAAAATTACATAAAAATGATTATTTTTCGATTGCTGTTTATATTAACTACACACTGATTTAATGTTTAGTTATTTCCAAGTTTAATTTGATTTATTCTGAGTAAAGATTTTTTTAAATTAAATTGTGTATTCTTAGTTTTAAACTAATGTGTACCAATTTATATTTTACAGGAACGACAAGCAGCAGGGACAATGAGATCTTCATGAATTTAATAAATTAAAATCCTTTAGATGAAAATGGTGAGTGACTACGCTTGAATTTTTATTAACGTATATACACACATTTCTTTAAAGCACAGAAAATATAAAAGTTGGTGCTTTAGGGGTAGCAGATTTTAATTTTGTAATATTTTTTGGTTTATCTGACTATACGATATGCTCAAAACACAGGTAGGTTAGGGCGCGATAATTTATCGTAAGTATTCCAACAAAAAGTCATTACGGCTTTAGTAGAAGTAGTAGAACAGGTTTATCTGACTATACGATATGCTCAAAACACAGGTAGGTTAGGAATCGCAATCGGTGGAGATAATCCGACCTTGGGCTCCCAGAGTGAAACTTACCATGGATCACTTAACCGATTGTGTTTAGACATCGCAAACGGCGAGAGATAATCCTGCCTTGGACTCTCAGGATGATACTTACCATGTTTTATCCAACCGTATGTGCTGAGACATCGTATGCGGTGAGAGATAATCCTACCTTGGGCTCTCAGGATGATACTTACCATGGATCATCCAACCGTATGTGTTACGAACACAGTTGATCAAAACTATTAATCCGGGGTCATTGAGAGTTCTAAAACACGTCGATCAAAATTATTACACCGGAGGCTTTGAGTTCTAAAACACAAGTGGTGAGAGATAATCAATTTTTAGTTATTGGGTGTTCTACTCCAGCTACATCTGTTGATTAAACGATATACCCAACTGCAACAAGTGAGCGCAGCAAGCGGAGCGAACGCAGTTGGGTATATCGTTTAATCAACAGATGTGGCTGGAGTAGAACACCCAATAACCACCTACTAACATTAATACCAATAGTTTTCATAATTTTTAATACCAGTTTTGGAGTAAAGTGGCTTTGACGTACAGACGGCCAGACAGACATGACGAATCTATAAGGGTTCCGTTTTTTGCCATTCGGCTACGGAACCCTAAAAATGGTTCATTGCACGAGCAACCTAAATAGGATTGCATCAAAATAATTCAACGTCTGTTAATGTAATTCAAAAGATTGAACGCAGCTTATTATTGTTTGTTTTCATTCAAGCGTAGAGGAAAAATTAAATAGAGAAGACTTTAGCGTATGCGCGAATGAAATAGCTATAGAGATATAACCCGACTAAAATGATGAACACGTGATACATATGCCAGCTATAAGATAAAATGAACAACATAATTAGGTCGGGTCAAGCTTGACAGCGGGTGAAAGCCAATGGGCGTACTAGAACTGCGATTATATGCGATTTTATTGTTTGGAGCTAGAGCTGGCTCCAAACAATGAAATCGCATATGCAGAGAAGGATAAAAATTGTTGTCCGTCTCGCTTTCTCATACTAGTGATTGTATAGTTTTATCCTTCTCATATTATATTTGTTATTTAAATGACAGAACCATTTAATACTCCATCCACGGATTCAAGGTATTTCATTCGAGTTTATGCTAAAATTGGACTATGTGATACTACGATTTATGTTTTGTCTTTAAGATCTTCAAGATCATGAGAATCATATGAATTGAATACTCGATTTTTACCAACTTGCATGTTTCAAGTTTAGTCTGATACTTTATACTTTGAACCCCCGACACAAAAAGAAGAGCTTGTTATAAGTTTGACGTGTGTGTCTGAGGCATCGTAGTGCCCAAACAGATGAACCGAGTTTGATTTAGTACTTTTTAGGGTTCCGTACCCAAAGGGTAAAACGGGACCCTATTACTAAGACTCCGCTGTCCGTCTGTCTGTCTGTCTGTCTGTCTGTCTGTCTGTCTGTCTGTCTGTCTGTCTGTCTGTCTGTCTGTCTGTCTGTCTGTCTGTCTGTCTGTCTGTCTGTCTGTCTGTCTGTCTGTCCGTCTGTCCGTTAAAAATAATAGAGGGTCACCATACAAGAAACGTTTTTATTTGGCATTTCACGCCATCTATGAACGCTTAGTTAGGTAAACGTCCAATAGATGGCGTTATATTTATGTCGATCCCTAACAACTTTTTTAGACGTTAGATAGCGTTATAAGAAATAAAATGTTTATTAATTATTACTTTTTGCTCGATCTTATAAAATACTGTAGTGTGGTACGGAACCCTACTAGTGCGAGTCTGACTTGCACTTAGCCAGTTTATTTTTATTAAGTGTCTGAATTGAGAGTGTTCTTAGCTTTGATTCATCAAAATCCGTTCAGCAGTTTGAATACAATGAACATTTTTCTAGATGATGAAGCTGTGAAATAAGCTTTCGTAGTTTTGATAAATTCGAAATTCGGTATACTCTTAATGCAGTGATATTTTTTTTTAAAAGCTTACAAACATTACACATTACTAGTATTCTTGTTAACTTCTCCAACTAAGCCGAATATGCTTGTGTCTGGAGTGGGTTCACGTCAATAGTGCAATGGGTGGGGTGGGATTCAAGGAGGGAGGGGGACGAATTGAGAACCTACTTCTTTTTGGAAAGTCGGTTGAAAAATATAACAGATTGCATAATTTGAAAACAAAAACAAACTTAAAATAAAAACTAAAAAACACATCAGTTACTTATATATTTTCACGATAGTTGCTGAAAAGGCCTATCTCAGCACAAAAATGTACAGGCAGATACCCACCTGAACGCTGATTTTCAGATAGGCCTAAAGCGGGTTGAAATAGACAAAATGAATCGAAACAGATAAAACAATAAACTTATATTTTGGTTTTTCGCATTTAAACAGCACTCTAATAAACAACAATCCGATATACAATAGTTAATAACTGTATAAACATTATTAAAATATATAATATAATATATTGTTGTGCTTTTTATATTTTAACCAAAATAACTTTTAACTTAATATGTTGTGTAATTCTATTCTGTATAACTGAAATCGTGGAGGACATGCATGGTGGTAGGACACTACCTAGTGTCCGCCTGGCCAGCTACCACCCTAAGGTACGAAAATCTGTCGCCAAACATCTAATGTGTTCCGGCAGCTATCCTCGAGAGCCAGTTTCGATTCTAGGCCTAACGTGCTTACCATATTCGACCGCATCAACACTTACCGACAGGTGAGATAGTGGTCAAAACGCTAGTCTATAAAATATTTAAAAAAAAACACATTGAATTAAGATTAGAATTAAGCCGCGCGAGTCAGTTTCAATAGCAAGTTTGAGACATTTACTGTCATGTCTCTAAAGATATTTAGTAGATCTCTCGATGAAATGTTAGTAATAACTTGGACTGGAAAAACAAATAGATGAGGTTTGCGCACGCTTAAATATATGTTCATATGCACTTTACATGCTCAGTAAAGTTGTGAACCAATCTGCCTTACTCACTGCATATTATGGACATGTAGAGTCTGTTCTAAGATACGGTGTTATCTTTTGGGGTAACTCAGTAGATAAAAATACCGCATTTAAAGCTCAAAAGAGATGCGTTGGAGGTTAGAGCAGTTTGCAAACTTAAACCGACAGACACATGCAAGCCATACTAAGTCTAAAGCTTTGTACAAAGCTACCTAGTACCTGACCCTACCATGTATATACATATAATATGAGATAAGTATGTTCGTGTACACAAATAAGTCACTGTTTGAACAACATGCAAGCAAGCGACACTATATGAAAATAGCTTTTCCCCCTTGTAGAACTGCACAATTCAGTAATAGAGTTTTTTGCATGGCGCCACGAATATATAATCATTTACCAAAATTGCTGCTACTCTGTAATAACCCCAATACTTTTAAATGAAAACTGAAACTATGTTTAATCAACAAAGCCTATTAATGTGTGCAAGACTATTTAAATGACAAATTTTAAAGTTTAGGTGACTTTAATTATGAACTATTTTCATAAATTGACATTGTATTTGTCGGGTAATTTAATTTTACAATTATGTTGTGTGTGTATTAATAACCTGACATTTTTTTAGCTAAATAATGTCACAGATTATACAATAGTTACTACGTAAATTACGTATTTGATTGTATTTTTAAAATTTTATATTGCATTATTATTATTTCTATGACTATAATAATTAATTAAAAAAAAATATTATTGAATGTCTATATGGCTGAGTACAGAGCACTTTCTTAATCATCTAAACGAACATCTTGTATTCATATACCTATATTCTGAATAAATAAATTGATTGATTGCTTGATTGATTAAAATAAATTAAAATGAAAGTACCTTGGAGATGAACCCTATCTGTAAAAAAATATTATTGAAATCGATTCACAATTGACGAAATAATGGCGTAACACTTACATAGGAAAAAAAACATACAGAATAATTGAGAACCTCCTCCATTTTGGAAGTTGGTTGAAAATAAATGTACCAAACATAGTCTACTATTTACTGTGATCCAACGGTTATCGGACGTTTCTCGAGTTTTTTTTTTAATATCTTATAGGCTAGCGTTTGACCACTATCTCACCTGTTGGTAAGTGATCATGCGGTGAAGATGGTAAGCACGCTAGACCTAGAATGGGAACTGGTTCTCAAGGATAGCTGCCGGAACACATTAGATGTTTGGCCGCAGATTTTCTAACCTGAGGGTGGTAGCTGGCCAGGCGGAGACTAGATAGTGTCCTACCACCATGCGGGGGTTGTTAGTTACTTAACGATGTTTTTCTTCACCGGAGGGCCACTGAGATATCCACAAAATGTCCGTTTCGTTCCGTTCAGGAAATCCGTTCCTCCTATTTTTTGCGCAGAGGACATCTTGGAAACCCGCTGCTACAGATGAAGAATAAAGATCTAATTATTTTTAAAATCAAAGAAAACTAAACATACTAGTTTGTTCCCTGTGAAGATTTTCAACCGACCACCAAAAAGAAGGAGGTTCTCAATTCGTCTGTACGTTTTTTTTCTTTTTTTTTTGTGTGTATATTACGTGATTACTCCGTCAATTGTGAACTGATTCGAATGATTCTTTTTGTAATCGGTAGGGTTTGTTTTCGAAATTGTCCCATTGTAATTTCATCGAGATTTTATAAGTATCTCCCCAGATATGACGATAAACGTCTCAAACTTGCTACTGAAATTGACTTGCGGGGCATGGAAGTCGGTTGTTTTAGTTTTTAAACTATCCTAAATATTGTTTATAATGTGAGTATGTATCACGTAAAATGTTTCTTCATTATCAAGTGGCCTGGAAGAGATCTCTTTTAGGGATAAGACCGCCTATTTTTGCTGTATTGTATATATATTATAATGATTTGAGTTTATTGTTATAAGTAAGTAGGTATTTTCTTTTAATTTAAATAAGGCGCACCCTGCTTTAAGCCATTATTTCGATCATCTCCATACAAAGGTTGTCTGGAAGAGATCGCTTTTAGCGATAAGACCGCACATTGTAACACTAAGTTTAAGCTGTAATTATATTAATGTGTCTGTATCTTTGGTATCACAATAAAAAGTGTATCTATCTATTGTACTGTCGGTTTCTTCACCTACTTATAGTGTTCAGTAAAGTGTTTTCTATTCTCTATGTCATACTTATTTACAATTTCAATACCCTCAGTAAGTTTGCACCAAAACAAACCCTAAAATTACAAATGAGGGTAGCAAAAACAAACGGTTTCCATACATCATTCCGACAGAGGACACCCAAGAATTTCGGGTGGCACCTATAAATATAGCTTTCAACACAGTTACATCCGAAATAATTGGACACCCTAACTTAGGTGTCACATATTCAAGCTCAGAATAAAAAGGAGGCTAAGTTCTGAAATATTTCAGATTTTATCTACGTAGACTATTATTTAACTATTAATAAAAATATCACCTAGATTATGACCTAACAGAGACACTTTTTTTGTGTGATAAGTTCTTGAGATCTTGTTAATGTTTTCATATAATAATCAAATTGAAAAACCAAAGTAAAAATAAATCCGTATTTTTTTGTTATTCAACCATAATGTCTCACTGCTGGGCAAATGAAAACCATCCTCAAAATGTATAAAGTTAACTACTTCGAAATAATTATTTTTGTATCAATAGCATCATACCCTTAAATTTGCATAATTTGTAAATAATCACAAATGTGCTAGCACAGTGTCTTAACGTTATCACTAAGTATTGAGTTTTTTGCCCGTATTTTTACTACTTTATAACTAGTATCATCACAGTACATCATCACTTACCAACAGATAAGGTAGTGGTCAAATATAAGATATATAAAAAAAAAGTATAAATACATTTAAGTATCAATTGTAGTTTATGTAGTATTTTCGTAGTTCTAGTAGTCTAAGGGCTAGTTTCACCGGTTCCTGATAATGCATTAGATAGTTATCTGATAGATTATGCCATATAAAAGCTGTAAAAAATCTGTCAGATTTCTTCATGCTACATGAAGAAAGCTGAAAAAAATCTGACAGATTCCTGACAGATTTTTGACAGCTTTTAAGCGTAATTAATTGTTAAACTGTTGGTCTCTGTTATGATATTTTTATTTTTCATTTATCTAATATGCAATATTTAATTAATTTCTATTATACGTATGTACATTATTTAAATTTCATTAAAAATACAATACTTATTACTAAATCTGTACGTCTACTTAGAGATGTGCTGAAAATCAGTGCTGGGGTTCTTCAGAGCCACAGAAATAATAATGCCGAGCCCAACCCTATTCCAACGGCAATGTTCGCAATGTCAGAGGTTCTCAATCTACAAATATTATTAAATGTAAAATGTAATTTACACTCGCTTTCATATTTATTACTAAACTAGTATTATATACTATATAGCGTATTTATAATGCTGTTAGAATAAATGGTTATTCAATGTACTTCTTTGCCAGAAACATCACACTTTTTATTGAAGTTAAATATCAACTAAATCGTTAGTTAGCATTTAGTTCAGATAACTATCAGAATCTTTCTTGAAAAGTTCAGAAGAGTTCTAAATTTATTAAAATTTACCACAACCCACTAATTAATACCCGCAACTTAGTTCACGAACGCCAAGATTTTATCGCTGTAAAGCTGTGTCAATCAACATTTGTATGATCTGTGTTATTTAAACTATTGAAGTTATACCTATGTGTAATAAACTGGCCAATTGCAAGTCGGACTCGCACTCGTAGGGTTCCGTACCACACTATAGTATTTTAAGAGATCGAGCAAAAAATACCACTATCATTTTTCGCCAGCAAAAAATAATAATTCTTAAACATTTTATTTCTTATAACGCCATCTAACGTCTAATAAAGGTGTTAAGGATCGACATTTCAATATAACGCCATCTATGGGACGTTTACCTAACTAAGCGTTCATAGATGGCGTGAAATGCCGAAAAAACACTTTTGTTGTATAGGGACCCTTTATTATTTTTAACTTTATTCAGTTTTTAGTATTTGCTGTTATAGCCGCAACAGAAATACATCATCTGTGAAAATTTCAATTGTCTATCACGGTTCATGAGATACAGCCTGGTGACAGACGGACAGACAGACAGACAGACAGACAGACAAACAGACAGACAGACAGACAGACGGACAGCGGAGTCTTAGTAATAGGGTCTCGTTTTACCCTTTGGGTACGGAACCCTAAAAATCATGATTTCATTGTTGCAGAAAGTAGCTTATGTTCATCCTAATGCTATAAAGTATCTCCGTGCTAAATTTCAATTAGATCGGATCGTCCGTTTAGGCGTGATTAGGTGAGAATCAGACAGAGTGATAAAAGTTACAAACGTTTTTATAATATTAGTCTGGATAAAACTAACTGGATTGTTCTATACACGTACTTGTAGCTTCTGTAGGTATAGGGTTGTATGACTAGATCCATATAATGTGGTAATAAGGACGAGTTTTCTGATTTTATTTCCTTCAAAGTGAAGATGAATGTGAGATTTGAATCCGCACTTCTAGATTTATGAATAGAAGACGCTTCGCTACGGCTGCGACCCTCTAACGTAAGTTGTACCCAGTTCGTGGAGGCGGGCACATTCAAATTCAAATATCTTTAGGGTTACAAGCTTCAAAAAGAATACTAAGGGCCAGTTTCACGGGTTCCTGATAGCGCTAATATGAATAAATCTGACTGATTTTTGACAGTTTTATATGGCGCCATGTGTCAGATAACTATCTAACGCATTATCAGGAACCGGTGCAACTGGCTCTTATTGTTAGTAAATAATAGTTGAAACTCATTTTAATATTGAAAGAAGCCCTATTAAACATTTCTCATAGTTTTAATAGGCATAAGATTTTACTCAAAGTTGAACCAAACTTTTATAGAAAATGTTTAAGAACCTTGGGTTATTTTCATTTCATTAATCTTAAGCATTTCTTCTCGTAAATAAAAAACATATCATTCAAAGGAAAAAAAGGTAACGAGGTCGAGATTTACAAAATTAAATATTCATACATTTTACCTCTGGACTGGATATAATTTAATAAGTTAAGACTACACGTGTGCTGTAATCTCGCTGAGACAGCCCTTTGCTTATGCATTGAATAATTCATGGATGGCGTACTTCTAACGTGCGAATAAAACAGTATTTTTGGCAACATTTCCGCAATTAACTTGTTTTTGCGAATGAGAAGGTACGCGAGACAGAAAATTACGCAATTTCGTTTTCTGGTAAAAGCGTAATTACGTAGAGTTAAATATTTAACAGTTACCCATTATCTGGTTTTGTACAAGAGAGCAACGACGGGTAATTGCATTTTTGTAGTTGGTTCGATACGATTATTAAAACATATTTTATTTTTTGATAAATAAGAAGCTTGTGCGTTGAGTCTCGGCTATTTCATTAGAATTCAATTTTAGGTAATTCAATTCGTTCGAGACGGACACAACTGAAATGTTTTCTATTTTTAAAATCGACTTTCAAAAAGGAGAAGTTTCTCAATTCGTCTCTTTTTTTATGTGCGTTACGCAATTACTCCATCTTAAGAACCGGTTTCAATTATTTTCTTTTTAATTAGTAGGGTACAATTGTAATTTCACCGAGATATGACAAGTATCTCCAGAGGTATGACAATAAACGTCTCAAACTTGCTACTGAAACTATAGCCCGGCAATCTAGTGCGCGACCGTCCCGCGCGGTGACATACGGTGGCGGGGACAAGGTGCCCAAGATGTCAGCGGGTAGCGAGTGTAGCAGGGAAGGGAAGCGTGTGTAGCTGTGTGCTAGAATGACCGCTACCTCGTCCCCGCCATCGTCTGTCACCCCGCGGGACGGTCGTACACGAGATTTCCGGGCTATAACTCGCGCAACTTAGAAGTCGGTTGTTTTAGTTTTCAACTATCTTAATAATAATACATAAATTATTTGTTTTTATATTTGCAAATAAGACCGCTTCACATAAGCTTTGACGTCTTTCTCTGTCGAGAATCACCTGCTAATAGCTAATACAATTACCATCACCATTTTACTGTTATCATTTCTTGTTTATCTTGCAAAAATCTATTTAAGTCTTAGACCCAGTTTTACCGGTTCCTGATACAGTTTCGAAATAAATTGCATCAGATGTTGAGAAATAAATCACATGAACTGGAAAGCTTTACTCTTACTTTTTTTAATCAACTTTTATTCGGTAACTTTTATGAGTAGAAGGTATAGGAGTAAGTAAAAACTTTTCATCAGAATTATTATTTACCAATTTGTCGATGAGACCAATATGGAATGTATAATAATAATTAAACATGCCAAGTTATAGCTATTTTCTAGTGCTAAAAGTCTCAGAGTTAAGCCGTGGACAGACAAACGGACATACCAAACTATAAAGATTCCTTGTTGCCAGTACAGATTCCTAAAAAGAAACTATTTGTATTAGAAAAAGTCTTTGTGAAATTTATCAATTTATTTATTGGTGAATAATTTCATAATAACCTTTTACAGGCTTTTCAATAATATGAACGCTCAAACTTTGACAGTGAATAGCAGGCAGTTTATCAATGGAGGTTTATAAAAAGATCTTCTAACGCGGTCGAACTGAAGAAGACTCCAGCAAAATGTTGTTATTAGTAGTTCAAAAAACAACCAGGATGATGCGAGTGTAGTCAGATATAAGAACTTACTAATTGTAGATGTGGAAATATCATTGTTTTAGTTTAAAATCAATTAATAACAACAACATAATGTGGCAACATAACCTTTCATAATTTTAGTGATGCTACATTTGTCAAGTTTGACAGGAATACAAATTCTATTTTCATTATTTAACTCGCAATGCTTCACAATTTAACACAGGTTTGAAATTGTTAATTTTTCGTATCGATATCAATTCCGTTTGCAGAGAAACCCAAATCGGCACCAACGCGGAAGAAATCATCCCATGTTTTCGCATTTATCAACAGAATTTGCCAACAGTTTTAGCTTTTATTAATGACTCAGGACGGCGACTAAGCCGTAAGTTGTGAGCATTGATTTTGGTAATTTGGGTTTCAAAATTTCAAGGCTTTGTTGAATCGCATAGCCTTGCGAGGTTCAATGTTATTCTCAATGTCAAATAATGCTATGTCTGTGTATCTACCAATTTTGACAGCTTAAGCTTCACTAAAATGGCCGCCATTTATTTTCAAAAATTGAGTTAGTTTTAGTTCTCTTATTGGAACTTGTAGTAGTAAGACTTCTGGTAGTCCGCCTGGGGCGTTACCACCGCTTTTCAATTGAATTCAGCCGTAAAAAGGAATAATTTTGGTTTGATTGGAAAAGTTTGCGGTAATAATACGGGGGGGCATGTGAGACTTAAAATGTTCATGTCTCCGGATAACAGTTGAAGTGTAAGGATGTGCAAAATTCTAGCTATTCAGAACATTGCATGCCGCTGTGTCTTTAATAAGTAGACGTTATCGCTTACCATCAGGCAAGCCCCGTGCTTGTCCTGTTATCTTATATGATAAAAAATCCTTTAATTTAGCTAACTCCCATTGTGTACCTTAAAATGTTTCAATTATTTTCAAATATTTTGTATAATAAATTGTAACCCAAATCGTTATCCAAGTCCGAAATTATATCTCTGCAGCTTTTCTTTGTAGTTGTCAGAAAGCGTTTGTTGTACACCACTGTCCTGCAATTTCTGAATGTCCGTGGGCCCGTCTAACTTTTCGTTTAGTTTATGTATCTCTTCATTCAATGTCTCAGCATCTAGGGCTCCATTCAGTGTTTGCACAGCGTCTCCGGATAATTTTTGGTTTAATTTCTGAATATCTTCGAGCCCGTTTAGTTTTTGACTCAATGTGTCATTGTCATTGTATTTTCGTTTAGTTTTTGTTGCAATACCTGAACTTCTGCGTTTAATTTGCCATTAATTGGTGGTGAAGTTGGTGGTCTAGCACTTAATGACTGAATACCGGGGTCGTTCAAAGCTTCTATAGGAATTTTGAATTTAATCTTTGTCGCTCGACGAAAATCGCTAACATTATGATGTAAAGCTAACGAATCAAATACAGCCACGAAGATGAAAAGCAAAGCTGAAATTGATAAGCATTATTTGTTTTTAACAGATTTGAAAAAATATTTTTTTGTTTAAGTGGTTGTGTCTCTC
This sequence comes from Cabera pusaria, assembly GCA_954871355.1. NCBI lineage: Eukaryota > Metazoa > Arthropoda > Insecta > Lepidoptera > Geometridae > Cabera > Cabera pusaria. The sequence goes on from OX940891.1 coordinate 2,120,652, forward strand.
GTTTGGTCCCATATACATTTTATCGAGATCTGACAATTATCGCCGACGATATAGATATAAACGAAATAAGCAAATTTGTATTAATTAATAACATGATTAAAACTAGCCAGTACTTTTACTATCGCGGCATGTGAAGTTGGTTTTTTCGTTTTGTATTGTCATAAATTATTATCAAGGTATAAGTTATTTTATTGTGTACTAGCTGCACGTTCGGCTTTTTCTGCGTTTAATCCTAGTTATAAAAAGCTAAGTTTAAATCACTATGTATGTAAATGTATCAATGAAAATTGCATTAAAATCCGTCGCTTAGTTTAACAGATCTTATGCGTACAGATGTAGGATGCGACTTTGTTTTATGCAATGTATACATATTTATATACTCATATTTATTTACAGAAGTACTTGCATGAAATATCGAATAAAATGACTATCCGAACTCTGAACCCCCGCTTCATCCCCTTAAAGAGTGAATTTTGAAAAAATCCCATCTCAGCGGATACCTACGTCAAAACATCTATCTGTTTGCTAAAAAAAAAAAAAATGTATAGATTAATGTCGTTATGCAAAATACCAACTTAACATGCCGCGTAAGTTAATTTTCTATAGCTCCTTATATAGGAATATCAGAGTCCTCAACTTATTGCTTATCACCAAGGGCCTTATTCAGTACGACCATTTTAAAGTCTTACCGTGCCGCGTTACGTTATCTCCGCGTTATGGTATTCTCTATGCCAATTTCAAGTTAGGTAACGCGGTAGGGTAAGGTTATGAGCGCGTTTTGAAATATCGTGACATATGAGGACGTGTAACGCGCGCGTTTTGTATAATTTACCTATCGTGTGGCATACAGAATACAATTTTTCAATAACGTAACGTGGCGCGTTAAGGAACGCGTTATCTCATTGGTCATACTGAATAAGGCCCAGGTGAAGCCGCTTATCGCAATACCAAACATCTAATGTGTTCCAGCAGCTAATCTTAAGATCGTTACCATTCTAGTCCTAGCGTGCTACCATCCTTGACCGCATCATCACTTACCAACAGGTGAGATAGTGGTTAAACGCTAGCCTATACGATATAAAAAAAAGATAGTAGTGTAACGCTAGCCTTACAAAAAATAAAATATGAAACTTGTCAATGTGAAGTTGAAGGACAAACATTATACTTTGCCACTCGATCCCTAGAAAAGTTTATTGCGACAACTGCAAATAATAAATCTAATACTATAAGAATCTTTGTCCTGACATACTGACTGACTCACTGACTCACTGACTCACTGACTCACTGACAGACAACGCACAGCCTAAACCGCTGGTCGTAGAGACTTGAAATTTGGAGGGTATATTTGTCTTAGTACGTAAGGGTGTATCCTAAGAAAGGATTTTCCAAAATTCACCCCTTAAGGGGATGAAATGGGGGTTCAAAGTTTGTATGGAGAAACAAGATTAGATCGTCTTTTCTATCCGAAACTTCACATAAGTGCTTCAATAAAAAAATAAGTAAAGACGTGTTTCAGGTTTTTTTGGAATTCCACCCCTAAGAGGGTGAAATGGGGTAATAAAGTGTAAAATCAATATTGTTTCGGATTGCGCTGAAATTTGGCATGCAAATAGTTATTACGACGTTAGTTCCCACTGAGAAAGGATTTTCCAAAATTAACCCTCGAAGGGGATGAAACGGGGGTTCAAAGTTTGTATGGAGAAACAAGATTAGATAGTCTTTTCTATCTGAAACTCCACACAAGTGCTTCAGTAAAAAATAAGTAAACACGTGTTTCAGGTTTTTTTTAATTCCACCCCTAAGAGGGTGAAATTGGGTAATAAAGTGTGAAAATCAATATTGTTTCGGATTGCGCTGAAATTTGGCATGCAGATAGTTATTACGACGTTAGTTCCCACTGAGAAAGGATTTTCCAAAATTAACCCTCGAAGGGGATGAAACGGGGGTTCAAAGTTTGTATGGAGAAACAAGATTAGATAGTCTTTTCTATCTGAAACTCCACACAAATGCTTCAGTAAAAAAATAAGTAAACACGTGTTTCAGGTTTTTTTTAATTCCACCCCTAAGAGGGTGAAATTGGGTAATAAAGTGTGAAAATCAATATTGTTTCGGATTGCGCTGAAATTTGGCATGCAGATAGTTATTACGACGTTAGTTTCCTCTGAGAAAGGATTTTCCAAAATTAACCCTCGAAGGGGATGAAACGGGGGTTCAAAGTTTGTATGGAGAAACAAGATTAGATAGTCTTTTCTATCTGAAACTCCACACAAGTGCTTCAGTAAAAAAATAAGTAAACACGTGTTTCAGGTTTTTTTTAATTCCACCCCTAAGAGGGTGAAATGGGGTAATAAAGTGTAAAATCAATATTGTTTCGGATTACGCTGAAATTTGGCATGCAGATAGTTATTACGACGTTAATTCCCTCTAAGAAAGGATTTTCCAAAATTAACCCTCTAAGGGGATGAAACGGGGGTTCAAAGTTTATATGGAGAAACAAGATTAGATAGGCTTTTCTATCCGAAACTTCACACAAGTGCTTCAGTAAAAAAATAAGTAAACACGTGTTTCAGGTTTTTTTGTAATTCCACCCCTAAGGGGGTGAAATGGGGTAATAAAATGTAAAATCAATATTGTTTCAGATTGCGCTGAAATTTGGCATGCAGATAGTTATTACGACGTTAGATCCCTCTTTGAAAGGATTTCCCAAAATTAACCCTCGAAGGGGATAAAACGGGGGTTGAAAGTTTGTATGGAGAAACAAGATTAGATCGTCTTTTCTATCCGAAACTTCACATAAGTGCTTCAGTAAAAAAATAAGTAAAGACGTGTTTCAGGTTTTTTTGTAATTCCACCCCTAAGAGGGTGAAATGGGGTAATAAAGTGTAAAAATCAATATTGTTTCGGATTGCGCTGAAATTTGGCATGCAGATAGTTATTAATTACGACGTTAGTTCCCTCTGAGAAAGGTTTTCCAAAATTCATCCCTGAAGAGGATGAAGCGAGGGTTCAAAGTTTGTATGGAGAAACAAGAATTGATTGTCTCTTATATTCGAAACTTCACACAAGTAGTTTAGTAAATAAATGAGTAAATACGTGTTTCAAGCTTTTTGAAATTCTATTCCTAAAAGGGTTAAGTGGAGTAACAATGTCTGAAATCAATATTGTTTCGGATTGCGCTGATATTTTGCATCCAGATAGAAATTTTGACGTAGGTATCCGCTGAGAAAGGATTTTTCAAAATTCACTCTTCAAGGGATGAAGCGGGGGCTCAAATTTTGGATAGTCATTTTATTCGACATTTCACACAAGTACTTCTGTAAATAAATAAGTAAATACGAGTTTCAGACTTTTTCAAAATGCCACCCTAAAGAGTGAACTGGGGTAAAAAAGTCTGAAAATCAATATAGTTTCGGATTGCGCTTTATTGGGTTTTCGGGTTTTAAAAATATGAATCCTGATTTGTCTTAGTCACGCGATAACATGAAAATAGGTGAACCAATTTGGCTAATTTTTATTTGATGTCTTTAATGATAGAATCGTTTTTACAAAAGAAAAGTTTTAAGTAAATAAAAGGAGTTTTTAACGCGGGCGTAGCCGCGGGGGACTTCTAGTTTGTAAATAAAAGTAAACTCATTTTTCTATACGTTAAGTAGAGTGTGAGATAGAGAGTGACCATTTCCCAGCGTGTTCAACATAATCGCTTATCATTAGGCAACATAGCGGTCAAACGCCAAGATCTGATTATGCCTCACATTTTTTTAATCATTATTTTTTATTTAATAACATTACGAATTAAAATATAATTATGTGTTTTATTTGCTTGTTTCGCGGTTGAAAATGTGAAACAAACTCGTGATATTAGATGCCAACGCTTGCCTTCGGTTCATGCTCACGTATTCAACTTCTTGACAGGGTATGGAGCAGTAACATACATAATAATTACTACACGTGTGAATGCTAAATTGTTATACTTACTTATTAACATCATGATCTTGCAGTAATAAGATTACTGACAGGTCCAAATTCACTGTAAACATTTAAGTTACATTTTAGTACAAATAGAAATACACACAATATATAAATCTCACATGCCCTGAAATGTTAATGGGCACTTCGCTATTCAAACCGGAAAACATTCCTAATTCACGACTGAATTTAGCAAAGTGGTGGTCGCCTAGAGCGGACAAGCAGAAGTCCTACCACTACTACAATTTCAAAAAATTCCGGATTCAAATAATTTCATCATTTTCATTAGTATTTACCTTGTACCTGGATGACCGAGCTTTGCTCGGTATTTTTTCTGGTAAATCGAGTTTTTGGGATTTTTCTGGCTCCCAGTAAATTTTTTTCTTACAGTAGAAGGAACTTAAAATAAAGGGGCATAAATTATCTCATCTGGACTTGAACTGGGGTCCACTGGTTTCGAGACACAAGTTCCCCAACGAGCTATTATAATCGTAAATGATGGCGAAGTTTACTTTCGTATTCTAATGTTATTATAGCAAGTTTTCTTTGCCTGAAAACATGGATAAAACGATGTTTTCTAAAAATGAAACCTAGCTAGATCGATTTATCGCCCCCGAAAATACCTGATCGAAATCAATCGAATCATGAAAATCGTTGGAGCCGTTTCTGAGATTGCGAATATATTATTATATTTATTTATTGCGAAACCCGAGACTGAGTCTCGGGTTTCATTTCATTGCAATTTATTGTAATTCTACTCCTAAGCTATATACTAATTATAATTTTTTGTATGACTATGAACAATTAATAGGTGTTTCAGGGTAAACAGCAATTTTTTATTAAAGCTAAAAAATATAAAGATATAAGCTATATAAAAAAACTTTTTTTATATAGCTCATATTTTGGGCAGGCTCTTCTCTAAAAAAAACATAGAATAAAAGTTACAGCCCATTTTAAAAACATTTCTGTTTTATGGACTTGCTTAAGTTTTTTTAATGAAAAATATCGATAATTTCACTTTATTGCACATAATAGGAGATCCGGTCACGTTATGGAGTTGATGTAGTGAACATATCATGTCCATGGAGGTCCATATTTAGCTAGAAGTGCCCGAGGCTTCGCCCGCGTTAAAGACATCTTTTATTTACTTAAAACTTTTATTTTGTGAAAACCTTTCTATCATACAAGACACCAAAAAAGTCAAAGCCAAATCGGTTCGCCCGTTTTTAAGTTATTGTGTGACTTAGGGAAATAGGGATTCATATTTATAAAGCCCGGTACATTGATTTTCAGACTTTTTTACCAACCCCTTGCAAAAATCCTGCAACACGTGTTTACTTATTATTTACAGAAGTACTTAAACTTAAGTATATCTATAAGTTTATAAATATAATTAAAAATAATAATTAATATCCGGAGGGAATTTTTCGAAAATCTTATCTAAGCGGATACTTACGTCATAAAAACTATCTGTATTCTAAATTTCAGCGCAATCCGAAACAATATTGATTTTCAGACTTTGTTACCCCACTTTACTCTCTTAGGGTGGCATTTTGAAAATGCCTAAAACTCGTATTAACTTATTTATTTACACAAGAACTTGTGTGAAATGTCAAATAAAATGACTATCCAAATTTTGAACCCCCGCTTCCATCCCCTTAGTGGGAGTGGATTTTGAAAAATCCTTTCTTAGCGGATACCTAAGTCAAAATAACTATCTGCATGCCATATTTCAGCGCAATCCGAAACAATATTGTTTTCAGACTTAGATTTTTTAATTTGAGATTTTAGACACTTCACCCTTTTATAGTTTTAGATGAATACTAACTGATCGAGGTGAGGCGGTGCGGTTTGGTTGCCGGTTGGCTGTAATGAATAACCTTAACCGTATCAATTTATTTAATCATTAAGACTATTGTTAGACCTCTATCTCACCTTTTGGTAATTGATAATGCTGTCGAAAATGGTAGCACGCTAGCGTGCTATAATTAAGTAAATAAAATACAACTTACATCTAAATCTCACCAGCCAGCCTTAACCATCTCCTAAAATAGTAAATTGTTGAGTTTATTGTGCACTTTATAAAGGCATTCATAATCAGAAGTTAATCAAAACTTACATATGTTTAATTACAATAACGGTAAATACATACAATAAAATACTAATCCTTCATAATTACAAAATAATCAAATGGTTAAGAGAATCACAGGCCATACTTAGTATAGAGTTGTGTAAATGCATAATTAGTAGTAAATATATTAATTTATCGAACGTGGAGTAGCCATTTTTACGTAAAAGAGTTACAAACATCCATTCATCCATCCATCCATATAAAAGCAACTAGATGGCGCTGAAGCATATTGCATCGTTCTCTTTGTATATATTTCCTCAATGTATAAGATCCCGCATCGTGCAAACGATATTTGCTACGATGTTAGTACGGAGGGCACCTCCGAAGTGTCACATCCGAAAGTTCGGGCCCAACCGAAACACGACCGGATTTGCCGATGACCTACTACAAAAAATTCGGATATTTTTGACATTAAATCATAATAATATCAAACGGCCCGTAGCGTTAGGGATAGCGATAGGCATGGGTAACTCAACAAATATGCTTGAACCGCAGATGAAATCACAGTACACTCACTTGAACAGGAGCTGCGAGCCGGCTCAAATGACAGCTCATTTTGTTTTTTACCTCGGCTTGCGAGCTGCGACAGTTTGCTTCTAGCCGCAGTGGCTACAGATATTAAACAGCTCGAAATGACAACTTAGCACTTACTATTACCGTTTTGTGCTCGCCGAGGCCCACCCTAGTATTTAATGTTCTGTGCTATTGCGTTGCGAGACGTGAATTACTAAGTAACTATTATACAATCTGTGCCGTGACTGTGAGTGAGCCACTGTGAGCCGTGAGCCTTATGGCTGTGCGCAGCGCAGCTCTGGACGCAACGCCATTGTTCAGGCACTTTTAGGGTAGTTTCCGATACGTAGCCTCGAAGTGTTGGAATAATATATCACCGCCAGTAAGGAACTTGCAAAGTATTCATAGTTTTAGGACTATACTTAAAATAATGCTAAATGTCCACCAGAAACATTAGGAAACTACACTACACGATACGAGTGCAATGTAATAAACACTTTATTATTACTAAATGTTGTTATTTTTAAAAAATAATGTAATTTTTAGAGTTCCGTACCTCAAAAGGTAAAAAGGAACCCTTATAATATCACTTTCTTGTCCGTGCGACGGACAGACAGACGTCTGTCAGTCCGTCTGTCTGTCTGTCTGTCTGTCCGTGTATCACCAACGATTTTCTCAGGAACAGGTGGACCTAGCAAGTTAAAATTTATACCGGATACTGAAATCTATAGTCCCTATTAGGTGTATGATAAAAATCCTGGGTCAAGGTCAAGGACCTGAGTCAACACGATAAAAAGATATGGGCAAATTTTAATATTCGCAAAAACTTGTAAGTACCAAAATTTACCTTAATTTTCAACTTTTTTTATTTTTCGGAATTTTTCCTTTACTTGTGCTGTAAGACCTTGCTTTTGACTAAAATTGACAATACTAGGTCAACCGGAAGCAACCTATAGGTTTTGGGTCAAAAACCTATAGGGTACTTCCCGTTGACCTAGAATTATGAAATTTGGCAAGATGTGAGGGTCTTACAGCACAAATAAAGGAAAAATTCCAAAACTAAAAAAAGTTGAAAATTAAAGGATGTCCCCATACATACATAGTATAAGCCAATTAAGATAGACCTCTAAGATATATGAGCGCTCATACAATTTAGAGGCCTAGCTTAATTGGTACTTAACAACGTTGGTACGGAAACCTCGGTGGGCAAGTCTAAATCGACTTGGGCGGTTTTATTATCTTTATTAATGAAATAATTTTGAAAAAAAATGTTTTTATTTTCTATAGTTACATTTGTAATTTTTCAGTATTGTTTTCCTTAATAATAAATAATAATAATAGAAAATAATCATTTTATTGTTTTCTGTATTGTGTAACTAGGCACATAATAATAATTGAAGAGCGTAGTTCTGAGTAGGATTCCGCGACATCACTCAAGTTCCTAACGGAAGACCAGCTAGGCTATTCTGTGGGCTATCTTGACAGCGGAATCCGCAGTGAGATTCGAATTTCGTACTACGAAATTCAATAGTATCACGTTCGAAATACGGTTGAATTTCGTAGTACAAAATTCAAATCTCACCGCGGATTCCGGTGTCAAGATAGCCTACAGAATAGCCCTACAGCGTTGGTCATGTATGAGCAACGTAATGCAGAGTTGGGTCCTGTTTTTCAACAATGTTATGAAATGTTTTCACTATGTTATGTTTTATTTATGTTTTATTTTATGTTTTACGTTTAAATAAGTGTAGGTAGCAGTTAAGTACTGTTGTTGTTTTGTTACAAAATAAATTATTTTTCCTTCTTTATTTCTTTCTTTCTTATTTGCATTTGAGCTGCAGCTCAGTAACTCAAGTATCTGTTATCTGAATATTTGAACCGGCTCTGACCTGAGTTACACGCGTCTAGATAGAGACCTTCATTTCTGACTCGGAGGTTGCTTGTTCATATTTTTAAGTTTAATTATTTTTTGCTTTTCAGTTTTTTCGGCGTTTTAATTTTTTTGTGGCCATAATCTACTATGTTAAAAGCAGGCGTCATTGCTTACTCCTGGCCTAGACAAATGTTATATAGAACATTTATACTCTATAATAATAATAAAAATAATTTAAGATCACATAAAAAACTAAAAAAAACCGACTTCCAACGTCACGCTAGTCAATTTCAATACTAAGTTTGAGGTGTTTATCTTCATATCTCTGGAGATACTGAACATATCTCGATGAAATTTAAATGGTACCACCTGTAAAATATCATCATCAGCATCATCATAATCAGCCGGTATCAGTCCACTGCTGGACATATGCCTCTCTCAAGACACGCAGCTGAGCCCGATTTACGGCTCTTTGTTTTTTCCAGTGTTTGTTGACATACATTGATGATATGATAAAATCATCAAAAAATTGATACTTTTATCCATTATTTTTGTTGATGTATTCAAAACGGCTCGACCGATTTCGTTGTAATTTAAATGGGACCCCCTTGAGGGTAACCTAACCTAACCTTTAACCTTTAACACCACAATTAATATAAACCCTAAATATAACATCGTGAAGTTAGTTCTAGGCGGTACGATGCGCGCGCACACCGACACCTAAATTTAACATCGTGAAGTTAGTTCTAGGTGGTACGATGCGCGCGCACACCGTCACCTAAATTCTACACCGTGAAGTTAGTTCTAGGTGGCATGACTATGTTCAAGTTGTATATGTCATATTTAACGTCATATTTTTACGTTAATAAAATCTTTTTGATTAATTTAAATATTTATCTTTAATCACTACTTACTGCATTTTAGTTATTTTTTTCCATACGCCACAGAAGTATAACTTCTAACGCGTGTACATAAGTACACACACTCTTTTTTTAGGAGCTTTTATGTGTAGGAGTTACATAAAAACTTTTCATCGGATTTTTTGCGTGGAATAGTGCTTTGGGTAGCATTTTAAATTATTAAGGTTAATATATTTTAAAACTAAGACTCATACGTATAAATACTTTATTGTCGTCTGCCCTCGCGTGTCTGCCTGTCCGGGTAAACACACTTAGGTTCATTTTCCCACCTACACCGCGCCGTGCCACCCCGCGCATTTTGTAATGCTACATTAGGATAGCTCTAATATGTATTTTGTCTATTTTCACAAACGAATAAACATTAATATAAACCTTACATATTTCCCAACAAACTGGAATGTCATATTTATTTATATCGAATCAACAGCCTAAAAAATAACTATGGTTGGTTGCATGATTTAAAAACTAAAACTACCGACTTCCATACCCCGCGAGTCAATTTAAGTAGCAGGTTTGAGACGTTTATCGTCATATCTCTGGAGATACTTATCAGATAATCGATAAAATTACAATGGGACCACACGGAAACGTACTCTTGCGATTAAAAAAAAAGAATCATTCGAATCGGTTCACAATTGAATCGAGAACCTCCTTCTTTTCAAAAGTCGGTTGATAAGAATCAAGCTTTGAGCTTTAAAAATGACAATACTTCCATTCAACTTTTCATCCTCCCTTTTCAACCCCTTACAACTCTTTTTTTGCATTAAAAAGTAGCTTATGTCCTTTCTTAGTCACTTTACTATCTGTGTACCAAATTTCAATGAAATCAGTTCAGTAGTTTTGGCTTGAAAGCGCAACAGACAGACAGAGTAACTTCCGCATGTATATTATTATATATAGTAAGGATAATAATTAAACATGCCAAATAATAGCTATTTCTAGTGCCAAAAGTCTCAGAGTTAAGCCGTGGACAGACAAACGGACATACCAACTATAATGGTTCCTTTTTGCCAGATTCCTAAAAATAAACTATTGGTATTAATAAAAGTCTTTGTGTAATTAATGTCTATTTTTTTATTGGTGAATAATTTCATAAACACGCTCAAACTTTGACCGTGAATAGCAGGCGTTTTAGCTATGGAGGGTAGAGGTATAGAGATTTATCTTCTAAGGCAACCAAAACTGAAGAAGTTTCCAGAATTCAATTCAAATTCAAATTAATTCAAATTCCAAAATGCTGTTATTAGTAGTTCAAGAAACAACCAGGATGATTGTGTAGCCAGATATAAGAACTTACTAATTGTAGATGTGGAAATATCATTGTTTTAGTAATATATTAAAATCGACTAATTACAACAACATTCTGTGGCTACCTTTCATAATTTTAGTAATGCTGCAACTGTCAAATCTGATCTGTTACGTTTTCATAATTTACCTCTTAATGCTTCACGATTTAACAAAGATTTAAAATTGTAAATTTTTCGTATCGATATTAATTCCGTTCGCAAATAAACCCAAATCTGGCAACAATGCGGAAGAAATCATCGGACTTTTTTGCATTTATCAACAGAATTTGCCAACAGTGTTGGCTTTTGATGATGGCTCAGGACGGCGACAAAGGCGTAAGTTGTAAGCATTGATTTTGATAATTTGAGTTTCACAATTTCAAGGTTTTGTTGAATCGTATTAAGTTGCGAGGTTCAATGTTATTCTCAATGTCAAATAATGCTATGTCTGCATTTCTATCAATTTTGACAGCTTAAACTTTACTAAAATGGTCGCCATTTATTTTCAAAGTGTGAGCTAGTTTGAGTTCTCTTATTGGAGCTAGCTAGCTAAAACTTGTAGTGATAAGACTTCTGGTAGTCCGCCTGGGGCGGTACCAACGCTTTTCAAATTAATTCAGTCGTAAAAAAGGAATATATTTGATTTGATTTGAAAAGTCTCCGGTGATAATACGAGGCATGTGAGACTTAAGATTTTCATGTCTCCGGATAACAGGCGCAGTGTAATGATGTGCAAAATTCTAGCTTTCCAGAACATTGCATGCCACTGTGCCTTTAATAGGTAGACGTAATTGCTTACCATCAGGCAAGCCCCGTGCTTGTCCTGTCATCTTATATGATAAAAAATCCTTTAATTTAGCTAACTCCCATTGTGTACCTTAAAATGTTTCAAATATTTTTTAATATTTTGTATAATAAATTGTAACCCAAATCGTTATCCAAGTCCGAAATTATATCTCTGCAGCTTTTCTTTGTAGTTGTCAGAAAGCGTTTGTTGTACACCACTGTCCTGCAATTTCTGAATGTCCGTGGGCCCGTCTAACTTTTCGTTTAGTTTATGTATCTCTTCATTCAATGTCTCAGCATCTAGGGCTCCATTCAGTGTTTGCACAGCGTCTCCGGATAATTTTTGGTTTAATTTCTGAATATCTTCGAGCCCGTTTAGTTTTTGACTCAATGTGTCAATTGTATTTTCGTTTAGTTTTTGTTGCAATTTCTGAACTTCTTCGTTTAATTTGCGGTTTCCATGAATTGGTGGTGTAGTTGGTGGTCTAGCGCTTAATGCCTGAAAACCTCCTGGGTCGTTCAAAGCTTCTATAGGAATTTTGAACTTAATCTTAGTCGCTCGACGGACATCGTTAGCATTATGTGGTAAAGCTAATGAATCAAATACAGCCGTGAAGATGAAAAGTAAAGCTGAAATTGATAAGCATTAATTGTTTTTAACCAACTTCACAAAAAAGGAGGAGGTTCTCAATTTAACTATATAATATTTTTTTATGTAAGTTACCTCAGAACTCTGCCAAATCTTAACTGAATTGGAAAAATCTTTTTTTTTTTGAGAGATTATGACTCTAGTTTGGTCCCATTAAAATTTATCGAGATCTGACAATTATCTTCGGAGATATGGAGATAAACAAAATAAGCAAATTTGTATCGTTTGATAACATGATTAAAACTAGCCAGTACTTAGACTATCGCGGCATGTGAAGTTGGTTTTTTCGTTTTGTACTATCATAAATTATTATCAAAGTATAAGTTATTTTTAATGTGATTAGGATGCGACTTTGTTTTATACAGTGTAAAGATTACTGTCGTTATACAAAATACAAACTTTAGGTACGGACACACCGCAGCGTCCTGCTTGCGCGATCTAGGCGGCAATCAGATAGCGCAGTAGTATTTGCACCGAGTGGTTCACACCAAACGCTATCAGAAAACAATTGAAAAGTACTGAGATCGCGCCCGCAGATCGCAGGACGCCGCGGTGTGGCCGTACCTTTAACATGCCTCTTAAGTTTATTTTGTAACTCCTAATATAATTTTAATAAATTTACTGTTTACTTTTGAGGACTTTAACATGTAAACAAAGTAGATTATTCCTTAAGAAATAAACCCTATCCTAAACGAAGTTACCTCAGAACTCAGTTAAACCTTGACCGATATCAAAAATTATTTTTTTGTTTGAGAGATTATACCTCTTGTTTGGTCCTATTAAAATTTTATCGAGGTATGACAATTATCTCCGGAGATATAGAGACAAATATCTCAAACACATTACATACCTTGATGACTTATACATTTGTATACCTTGACGACATGATACTACTGGCTATTTTTACTATCACGGCATGTGAAGTCGGTTTTTTTTTTCTTTTTAACTGATCATAAATGATTTACAATATTATGTAGAGAGCCCTCTCTCTAGAAAGAGGGAGTCTGACCATTTCCCAGCGTGTTCAACATAATCGCTTATCACAAGGCGAAATAGCGGTCAAACACTAAGAGCTGATTATTCTCACTCTCTTTTTTACATCATCATCATTTATATTGAATAACGAATAACAATATAATTATGTGTTTTATTTGTTGCCTGTTTTGCGGTTGAAAATGTGAAATTAGATGATATTAGATCCGATCGCTGGCCTTTGGTTCATGCTTACATATTCAACTTTTTGTTTTATAATCTCTTTGCACAGCATCAATTAAAATATACTATGTATATTTCTTGTTTAAAAACACCCTGCCTTGCTTCCAAGTAAACTACTAAGCAATTCGAATTAATCAATGAAACTCGGCGATTTAGAATAATATAGTACTAATATTGCAAATATCTGCGAATGCGGCGTGACCATGATGTTTATATAGCTGTGCTGCTCTAAAGTAGGACAAATGACAAGGATGGCATATAACATCAAAACCAATAGTCTGGGGCCGAAGTTTTTGTCTTCCAAGATAATTTCGCGCCCGAAAACTGCACAGCGCGGCAAAAGGCCGCGCCGGATGCGCCATATTGGCGAAAATAGGCGCGCCAGTTGACAGGATATAGAGTAGTAACATACATTAATTATAACAGGTGTGAATGCGATGTTATACTTACTTATTAACATCATGATCTTGCAGTAATAAGATTACTGACTGGTCCAAATTCACTGTAAACATTTTAATTACATTTTAGTACAAATAGAAATACACATTTTATAAATCTCACATGCCCTGAAATTTAAATGGGCACTTGGCCATTCAAACCGGAAAACATTTATATTTAACGACTGAATGAATTGACGAAGTGGTGGTCGCCTAAACAAAAGTCCTACCACTACAACAATTTAAAAAAATCCGAGATTCAAATAATTTTGACATTTTAATTAGTATTTCTGTAACAAATTAGTCCGTAGTACCTGTATGAACGAGCTTTGCTTGTTTTTTTTTCTGGAAAATTGTGTTTTTTTTTTTGTTTTTGGCTCCAAGTAATTTTACTCAAAAAAGAAGAAACTTGAAAAAAAGGGAAAAAATCTCATTTGGACTCGAACCGGGTTCTACTGGTTTCGAGAGCACCGGTTTTCCCATCGAGCTATCATAACCTTGTAGATGATGGCGTAGTTTAACTTCCTATTGTAATATTATTATAGTAGTTTTTATTTGCCTGAAAACAGGGATAAAACGACGTTTTCTAAAATTGAAACCTAGCTAAATCGATTTATCGCCCCCGAAACACCCTGATAGAAATCAATCGAGTCATGAACATCGTTGGAGCCGTTTCCGAGATTGCAATTATATTAGGATGTCGGGTTTCATATGGTCCAAACGAAAACCTTCGATGGATAACTTTAAGGGCTATCCTAAAACCCCCATGTATGTACCGCAAAAATCAATAGTTTTCGAGATAATTGCGTTTTACTTGTTTTTGTTTAAGTTGGTCCCCAAAATGTAGCAATTTATTGTTATCTCCTAAACTATAAAGATCAGAGCCTAATATTTGTATGACTATGAACAATTAGTAGGTCTATTCTATTCATGGTCTTGCTGCCTGCCAAATTTTATACGGCAACGACAAGAGGATCAGGACTAAAAACATAATTAACGAAATGGGAAGGATTTCAATATTCACCATTAATAATAAGAATTAACTCAAATGAAGGGAATAAGTTGTAATAAAAGCCTAATTATCTTTGAATTAAGGAACTCTAAGGGTAAATATTTAGGTTTTTTGTTGAAAATTATCGATAATTTCACATTATTGCACATAATATATGTCCATGGAGGTCCATATTTATAAAGAATACTAAATGATCGAGTTTAGGCGGTGCGGTTCGGTTACTGGGTGAGCTGTAAATTATAATTATAACCTCTAAACTGTAGATATTTTTTTTAATATCATATAGGCCATTGTTTGATCACTATCTCACTTTTTGGTAAGTGATGATGTTGTCGAGAATGGTAGCACGCTAGCTATACTTAAGTAAATAATACAACTTACATCTAAATGTTTTCAGCCAGCTTTAAGCCTCTCCTAAAAATGTAAATTACCCGGTTACTGTGCGCTATATAAAGGCATTCCAAATCAGAAGTTAATCAAAACATACATATGTTTAATTAAAATTACGATTAATACACACAGTAAAATACTAATACTTCGTAATTACAAAATTAATCAAATGGTTAAGAACATGACTTGCCATACTTAGAGAGTTTATAGAGTTCTGTAAATGCACAATTAATTGTTATTATTTTAATTTGTGTAACTGGAATATAGAAATACGTGTAATTTGAAAACTTTGAACATATTTAGCCAAATTTGAGAGATTTAATAACAGCGTTCGGCGCCTTCATCCGCGTTAAAAAGTATCCTATGTGTGAATCCAGGTTGTGAACTATCTTTAAGCCAAATTCTTGTTCAGCCATTTTTACGTAAAAGAGTTACAAACATCCATCTATCCATCCCTCAGATAAATACTTGGCTGTATACTCAAAATCCATCCATATAAAAGCATCTAGATGGCGCTGAAGCATATTGCATCCTACTCTTTGTAAACATAGCCACAGAATAATGAATGACATATCTTCAATGTACATATGAATTGTATGAGATTCTGCATCGCGCAAACGATATTTGCCACGATGCTATAGTCCGGCAATCTCGTGCGCGACCGTCCCGTGGGGTGTCAGACGGTGGCGGGGACGTACGTACGTATAGTATAGTACAGTACGGACGGCAACTCCGAAATAACACATCCGAAGGTTAAGGCCGACCGAAGCACGATCGGATTTACCGATGACCTACTACAAAGAATGTTCGGATATTTTTGACATAAAATTACGAAAAAACTCTTGTCAAATTATCGGTCGGGACTTTTCCGTTTAGTTGGGTTTACAATACAACAAAATATCAAATGAACTTCGGGCGAACTGAATGATAAGCTGAACCGACTGACCAAAGCGAATGTCATTCGTAGTAGGAAACGCCGCGATCAAGTTTAAACTCTATGTAGAAACACTAGCAACCGATCTCGGCTCTGCACGAGTGAAATTTATATCACAATATGTCGGACGACCCGTGGGGTAGGGGAAAGAGAGCTTCATTTCTGAACCGGAGGTCGCTGGTTCATATCCAAGCTGTGCACTAATATTTTTTTCTAATATACATTCATTCGTTCCACAGGTGATAGCTGCATTATGGTGATGTTCTGCCTGACTTGCTACCAAAAAGTAGCTTACCACCATTAGGTACAAAATCTGCCGCCAGAACCTCTCGATCTCCAGTCCGACACCTTATCCATTGGGCTATTTCGGTGTTTCAGCAGCACAGCTCTTGAGAGTCAGACTATTCTAGGCCATGAGTATTCACCATTATCGATCACATCAATCCTTAACATCAGGCAAGATAGTAATCGAACGCCTATCAGATAAAAATAAAACTACTCAAGTCCGGTTGGAGTCGTGCACCAAAGCTTCCGTACCAACCTGTCAAAATACGTTAAATGCGAAAAATTAACATTGCAGTTGCAGAGAACCTCTTCTTTTCTTGTGAAGGCGATTGAAATGGCAAAAATATCAGTCAGTCAGTCATTTATGACTTTTAATTTTACTGATAATAAATAAACTGGCCAAGTGCAAGTCGGGCTCGCACTCGTAGGGTTCCGTACCACACTACAGTATTTTATAAGATCGAGCGAAAAATACCACTATCATTTTTCGCCAGCCAAAAATAATAATTAATAAACATTTTATTTCTTATAACGCCATCTAACGTTAGGACGCTAATATATAACGTTAATATATAACGTTATCAAAGGAGTTAGGGATCGACATTTCAATATAACGCCATCTATGGGACGTTTACCTATCTAAGCGTTCATAGATGACGTGAAATGCCGAAGAAAACACGTTTCTTGTATGGGGACCCTCTATTATTTTTAACTTTATTCTGTTTTTAGTATTTGTTGTTATAGCGGCAACAGAAATACATCATCTGTGAAAATTTCTACATCATCTGTGAAACTATCACGGTTCATGAGATACACCCTGGTGACAGACGGACAGACAGACAGACAGACAGACAGACAGACGGACAGCGGAGTCTTAGTAATAGGGTCCCGTTTTACCCTCTGGGTACGGAATCCTAAAAAGACATACTGTTTTTTTAAGGCGAACTGCTGTAGGCGCACTGGGGTAGAACCACATGAGTAAAGAAAATGTCTTTACTCATGTGGTAGAACGGTCCGAATCCACGGAAGTGACCTAAGTGTCATATGTTATCAACATTAACACCAATATTATAAATGCGAAAGTCAGTTTGTGTATTTCTTTGTGACTTCTTTACGGTCAAATGGCTTGACCGATTTACCTGAAATGTTGTATAATGACAGTTCATAGGGCAGAATAACATATAGGGTACTTTTTTCTGGCTATCGAGTCAGAGGGTACAGATATTTTTAATTGAATATCATAAATATTATATTTCTTCTCAAATAAACGGCTTGACTGATTTGCCTGAAATTTTGTAAAAAGAGAGTTCATAGGACGGAATAGGATGTAGAATACATTTTTCTAGCTGTAGAGTCAGGGGTCTAGATATATTTTTAATTGAATTTTACAAATATACGATCTCTTCTAAAATAAAAGGCTTGACCAATTCAGCTGAAATAATGTGCAAAAATAAGCAATAGGACAAAAAAATACATAGAATACTTTTTTTCTAAAAATCGAGTCTGGTTGTCCAGATTTTTTTTATTGAGTTTTATAATTATGTGACGTCATACCAGCTAAACGACTTGACTAACTCCGCTGTTATTTTGTACAAACGTAGTCAATAGAGCATAGAAGGATATAAGATACTTTATTCTTGGCAGTCAAGTCTGGGTATCCAGATTTTATCATTAAATTTTGTAAATATGTGATGTCTTGTCAGATAAATAGCTTCACCGTTTCAGTTGAAATTTTATGCAAATATAGTCAAAAGAACATACAAGGACATAGGATACATATTTTCTGGCAGACGAGTCTGGATGTCTAGATTTTTTATTATATCATGTAAATGTGTGACGTCTTATCAGCTAAACGGCTTGACCGATTCAGCTGAATTTTGTATAAAGATATTCAATAAGGCACAGAAGAACAAATGATACTTTTTTTATGGCAGTCAAGTGTCAAATGTTCAGATTTTTTTTATTAAACGCATCCATTTTCCTTGTCTACTTTGTAGGAAATATTTCAGGAACGTTTGTGTTTTATTAGCCTCATGCATCAAACTGACTCATACATTTTAACAGCAAAACTTTGTATACCTAACCATAATGATAAATGACTTTAACTGCAAAGGATATTGAGTTCGAACTTTGAGTCGTATAAAATGACATGATTTTTAGTTCATAAAACTGACAGGGCCATAAAAAGTTATAGAAGTTTTCGCTCACTGCGCTCGCACAACCATTCGCTTTATGTACTTTTTAGAAAATATTTCAGGATTTTTTGCGTTTTAACAGCTTCAAGCATCAGACTAAGTCATACATATAAAAAGCACATTTTTGTATAGGTTAGGCTACTATAATGATCGATGACTTTAACAGCATAGGATGTCAAGTTCAATCTTAGAGTCTTCTATAGTGATTTGATCAGAAGGTCATAAAACTGCCAGGGTCATAAAAAGTCATTAAATATTTTCGCCTTCGCTGCGCTCGAGCAAACGTTCCTCTTATCTACTTTTGAGGTAATATTTTATGAACTTTTGTATTTTAACAGCCTCATGCATCAGATTGAGTCAAACATTTAAACAACACAAGTTGGTATAGATAACTATAATGAATAATGACTTTAACAACAGAGGATATTAAGTTCAACCCTAGGGTCATCTATAGTGACTTTAATTATAAGGTCATGAAAATTACATCATTAAAAAAAATCGCGTGAATAGCTGTAGTGTGGTCTACTGGGGGACCAGGATATATTGATTAACCATCATCTTATACACAACAACCATTATCTTATATACTAACATTATCACATAGTACGTGCTACATCGAAATGTCACATTCTTTCGTTATACATGTTTATCACCTAAACATGTACTCACACCCTACATAGCAATCGCACTCAGAAATGCTTCATTTCAGAAATTTAATAAAACATAATTGGCCCTGACAATGCAGGATGTACCTGGACCATAGGGGCAACCATCTTAACCTCAATGGTCAGAAAACTTTCCCAGTCATAAAAAGTTTTAAAATATTTCGCTCGCTTCGCTCTCATATCTATTATCTCATATCTTGTTATATTTACATTGCGGGTAATAATTTTTAGACCTTGGTCTAAGAGATCATCGATCTTGACATCAATGGACATAAAGACTTAAATAAAGCTAGTACTTAATATATATAAACGCTTTTTTTTGTAGAACGGTATTACTACGACAACGTTTGCGATTTCATTCGGGCATTCGTCCCGCTAAGTTTACAAAACGGATGGAGTCATATAAAACATAATTAGTGATGTTGAGAAACAAATTAAATGAACTTGAAAGTTTTACTCTTACAGCTTAGCTTTCTACGCACACTCTTATTTTTAATCAACTTTTATTAAGGAGCTTTTATGTGTAGGTAGGTGTAAGAGTTACATAATCCACGGTAATATTATTATAACGTGCATAATCAGATGTATGTTGTAGTGGTGTCAGTATATTAGGAGTATGTCATTTTATTTTTTGATGTGACATAAATATTAAATTGTAATTATTAATCTAATGTTCTTTTCATTTTTGTATGACAATTGTAATTTAATTTTATAATTAAATATTTTTTTTTAGTGTGTGATTGTGACATTATCTTTACGATTTTATTTTTATATTTTGTGTACCTGCCATTGTAATTCATACAAAATGGGCATGAGCCTACATTTTAATGTTTAACTTTAATATAATAAAAACTTTTCATAGGATTATTTATTTACCAATTTGTCGTTGTGACCAATATCTATGTATATTAATAATTAAACATGCCAAATACAGATAATGGGCGTTATCACATTGGACGATAACTGTAACTACACGATACCCGCACGATATCGGCGGACTGGTAGTTTGATACAATCTGTCGACGACACAGGACGACACAGTGTGTAAGCATTTAGTAGTGATTGTATCAAACTACCAGTCCGACGATATCGGAACGATATCGTGTAGTTACAGTTATCGTCCAGTGTGAAAACGCCCATTTTCTGGTGCCAACAGTCTCAGAGAAAAGCCGTGGACAGACAGACGGACATACCAAACTGTAGTGCTTCCTTGTTGCCAGTACAGATTGCTAATAATTTATGATCGTAGAAAATGAAAAAACCTACTGCACATGCCGCAATAGTCAAAGTAGCCAGTATCATGTCATTGAGTTATACAATTGAGTTTCAGATATTTATCTCCTATATCTCCGGAGATGATTATCAGATATCGATAAAATTTGAATGGGACCAAACGGGACGTATGATCTCTCAAACAACATAAATATTTTTTTTATCTATTATGATTTAATGGAGTTCTGAGGTTACAAACGTACAAAAATATATAACAAAATACTTACCGTTGAATTGAGATCCTTTTCGTTTTTTCTGAAGTCAGTTAAAATGAAACTATTGGTATTAAAAACATTCTTGGTGTAATTTTTCTATTAACTTATTGGTGACAAATTTCATAATAATCTTTTACGGGGCTTTAAAATAATATTAACGCTCAAACTTTGACCGTGAATAGCAGGCATTTCAGCTATGGAGGGTAGAGGTGAAGAGTGAAGAGAAGTATTAGTATTTTAAGAAATAACCAGGAGATGGTAGTGTAGATATAAGAACTTAGTAGTTGTAGATGTGGAAATAGCATTGTTTTAGTTTAAAATTAACCAATGAATAATAACCAACAACATACTGTGGCTACATTTCATAATTTTAGTGATGCTACATTTGTCAAGTTTGACAGGAATACCTGTTCGGTGGTCATAATTTACCTCGCAATGCTTCACTATTTAACAAAGGCAGGATATTTTCAATTTTTCGTATCGATATCAATCCCGTTAGCAGAAAAACCCATCTGGCAACAACGCGGAAGAAATCATCCGATGTTTTGCATTTATTAACAGAATTTGCCAACAGTTTTAGCTTTTAATTATGATTTAGGACGGCAACTACGGCGTAAGTTGTAAGCATTGATTTTGGTAATTTAGGTTTCACAATTTCAAGGCTTTGTTGAATCGCTTACCGTTGCGAGGTTCAATGTTATTCTCAATGTCAAATAAATGTCTGCATTTCTCCAATTTTGACAGCTTAAGCTTTACTTAATGGCCGACAAATTATCTTATAGGAGCTAGCTAGCAAAAGCTTTTAGTTGTAGGACTTCTGGTAGTCCGCCTGGGGCGGTACCAACGCTTTTCATATTAATTTAACTGTAAAGAAGGAATATTTTTGTTTGATTGGAAAAGTGTCCGGTGATAATAGGCGCAGTGTAATGATGTGCAAAATTCTAGCTTTCCAAAACATTTTATGCCGCTGTTTCTTTAATAGGTAGATGTTACCGCTTGCCATCAAGCAAGCCCCGTGCTTGTCTTGTTATCTTATATGATAAAAATTCCTTTAATGTAGGTAACTTCTATTGTGTACCTTAAAATTTTTCAATTATTTTCTAATATATTGCAAAAAATCGTAACCCAAGTTGGTTATCCAATTAATATCGGCATTTCTTTTAGTCATTTAGAATCATTTATTTATTTCAGAACAGGCGTAATAATGTACGAGGCATGCGATTTATGTAGTCATAATTGGTTAATGAAAGGACAAAATAAAATAAATTGCCTTATCTAATAATCTGATACCTAGATCCTGCACTAGGATTTAATAACCTGTTTCGCAAGATCTAGATATACAGACATATTTTAGCAGACAAAAAGTGAATTAATAAATGCGTGAAATTTTGTTGGTTACTGTGTATGTGTGTGTGTTTGTGTGTGAGTGTATGTGTTGTGTGTGTGTGTGTGTGTGTTATTGTGTGTGTGTGTGTGTTTGTTTATATGTGTGTGTGCGTGTGTGAGTGTCCTTTCATTAGCAGCTCTGTATCGTCATAGCTCATCGTTCTCAAAAAGGTCGCTACTATCCATTTGCATTTAGGACGTGTGTGTTTAAGTGTGTCAAGCGACCTATCAAGTGCCTGATACAAATAAGGAGCCCTAAACGCAAAAGATCTTTTTGCACATAAGGATCTCACTTGAGGAGTGTTCTATGTAATGTGTTACGGCGCGTAGATCTTTAAGACATGGACAGTGTTAAAAGTGCATATTTGTGGTAACGTATTGTTGCTGCCATGATATAAAGCTGCTTGACTGTTAAATGTTTCGTGTCTGTGTAGAGTTGCTCATTTGAATATCGGAATGGTTTATTATATGCTATTTTAAGCACCGCTCGCTGGGCTCATTCCAGCGTTATAAGTAGAGTTTTATTTGCAGACCCCCAGCAGACGATGCCATAGCTAAGGATAGATTGGCAGAGAGATAGGTAAACCAAGGCGGTTTACCTGTATAGTTGTATAGTTGTTTCATCTGCACTGGTGCGAAGATTTTTAAAAATATGCATTCGTTTTCTAAGCAGATTTCTTAGCGCGTTGATTTGTGAGGACCAATTTGACTTGTTGTCTATAATAATACCTAAATATTTTATATTGTAAACCTCTTTAATATACGAAGTACATGGGTTGTTGGTAAGGTTTGTGCATTGATGAAGTTGGAGTTGTCAGAAAACGTTTGTTTTACACCACTGTTCTGTAATTTCTGAATGTCCGTGGGTTCTAACTTTTCGTTTAGTTTATATATTTCTGCAATAACTTCATTCAATTTCTCAGCATCTAGGGCTCTGTTCAGTGTTTGCATAGCGTTTTCGGTTAATTTTTGGTTTAATTTCTGAATATCTTGAAGCCCGTTTTGTTTATGACTCAATGTATCAATTGTATTTTCGTTTAATTTCTGTTGCAATTCCTGAACTTCTGCGTTTAATTTTCGGTGTCCATTTTGGTGGTGTAGTTGGTGGTCTTGCACTTAATGACTGAAAACCTTCTGGGTCGTTCAAAGCTTCTATAGGAATTTTGTATTTATTCTAAGTCATTCGACGGACATCGTTAGCATTATGTGGTAAAGCTAATGAATCAAACACAGCCGCGAATATGAAAGGTAAAGCTGAAATTGATAATTGCTTTTAACCTTCACCTTCCTTCCTTCACAAAAAGGAGGAGGTTCTCAATTCGACTATATATATATATATATATATATATATATATATATATATATATATTTGTTTGTATATATATATATATATACAAAAGTTCATAAAATATTTCTTATACAGATAAAGTGAATGGCTGCGGGAGCGCAGCGAGCGTTATTATTACGGGAGCGAAGCGAACGTGAAAACTTTTTACGACTTTTTATGATCCTGACAATTTAATGACCTAATAATCAAGTCACTATAGATGACTCTAAGTTCAAACCCGATATCCTCTTTTAATAAGGTCTTTTATCATTATGGTTAGGTATACCAAGTTGTGCCGTTTAATGTTAATTGGTTGACTCAGTCTGATGCATGAAGCTGTTATAAACCAAAATTCCTGATATATTTCCTCAAGTTCATAAAACGAATGGCTACGCGAGCGCGGCAAGCAAAAATTTTTTATGAGTTTTTTATGACCCTGACAGTTTTATGACCTATTAATCAAGTCACTATAGATGACCCACAGATCGAACTCGATATCCTTTGTAGTTTAAGTCATTTATTATTATGGTTAGGTATACAGGGTTGTGCTGTTTAGATGTATGATTCAGTTTGATGCATAACGCAATAAACAAACGTTTCTGAATTATTTCCTAAAAAGTAGATAAGGCAAATGGATGCGTTAATAAAAAAATCGGGACATCCAGACTCGATTATCAGAAATAAAGTATTCCATGTGTTTCTTTGTCCTATTGATTAATTTGTCAATTAAAAATATCTGGACCACCTAACTCGACAGCCCGAAATCTACATCCTATTCTGTCATATGAATGTCAGTCTTCATACAAAATTGCTGGCCAATCGATCTAGCTGTTTATTCGAAAAGAAAGCCAATATTTACAAAATTTAAAAAAAGTATCCTTTATTCTAATTTCCCCGATAAAAAGCTATCTTTATACAACACTAGCAGCCCGCCCCGGCTTCGCGCGGGTAGAACATATATGCCTACAAAATTTGCATTAGTTTGTGGCATAAAATATTAACATATTTAACAATCATCGTCATATTTCAACCAATTTACACAAAACCTTAACGAATTATGCACCTACACCTTCCTCATAAACACTCTGGCTATTGGTGAAAACCGCATGATAATCCGTTCAGTAGCTATTGAGATTATTGCGAACAGACAGACAGACGCAGTGATGGACTTTGTTTTATAATACTTACGTAGTGATATTGGACGGCCCTTTGGCGTAAAGGATAGTTACCCTGATTCTGACCCGACGGTCGTTGGTTCTAATCCTAGCTATATACCTACCAATGAAAGTTTTATGTGCATTCATGAATCATGGGTTTTCGTACAGAACACTTCAAAGAAACATAGTATTTAATTTATTTAAGTTTATTTTAATGCATATAAACATAAAGCTTGATGAAATGTGAGTTGAGAGCCAGTAGCGTAGTGGAAAAATGGTCAGCTTTGATGCCAGAGGCACGAAAAGCAAATCGCCACCTTTTATCAATACATTTTCGATAGAAAAATGTGTGTGCGCATTTTACAGTACCAGTGTTCAAGGATGGAACACAACACGCTTGTTCAGTAAAACCTATTTCCTCTAGTGTTGAAAGTTCCTACAGGTTGTATTCAGATGAGAAAGAACCAGACTCCAGCGTATCGCCAAACGTTGCGCTAGTCAAAGTAGCCAGTAGACGTAGTAACTATTATATAATCAGTGCCAGTAGTAAGTAGTACGAGTAAGTCGTCAAGATAAGTAAATGCGTCGAAATACAAATGTTGATATATTAAAAACGGATCGGCCGATTTTGTCAAAATTTAAATGGGAAGGGTACCTGTTGAAACAAAAAAATAATTTTCCAAATCGGTTCAGGCATCTTCGAGTAATCGGTGAACATCAATAATTTTTTTTTTAAGATTCCGGCTAAATGAAAACCTCCTCCTTTTTTGTAAAGTCGGTTAAAAATGCTTGGTTCTTGTTATGAATGAAATTTTAATCATAAATAGGTGAAGACCTTCGGTACATCAGTTACTTGAGTTGAAATGAGGTAGTGCTGTTTTTTGCTCAGATAAATCTGGTTGTATACTCGATAGACAAATTTTTCAAAATGTATCTGAGAAAAGTATTATATAAATAAAACACATATAAGAAAATACTGTTTTCATTAACTGTTAATTTTGAACATTAGAATTTTATTTGAATATTGACAAATCACCACATTGCTTAGTTAGATGTTAGTGATTTTGCTTAACTTTTGATATTTGAATAATCTGAGAGTCCTAAATGCTAAACAAAACAAAACTTAAGCTATACAGTCTACTACCTGCCTACTCCATTCTGCCAGCTAAACGGTCCCATTATTCCCTGCAATTTCTGAATGTCCGTGGGCCCGTTTAACTTTTGGTTCAATTTATGTATTTCTGCAATCTCTTCATTCAATTTCTCAGCATCAAGGGCTCCGTTCAATGTTTGCATACCGCCTTCGGTTAATATTTCGTTCAATTTCTGAATATCTTCGAGCTCGTGTAGTTTTTGACTCAATGTGTCAATAGTATTTTCGTTTAATTTTTGTTGCAATTTCTGAACCTCTGCGTTCAATTTCTGGACATCTGTTCCTCCATTTAATGTTTGTATGCCACCATTTAATGACTGAATGCCTCCTAGGTCATTTAAAGCTTCTATAGGAATATTGAATTTAATCTTAGTCGATCGACGGACATCATTAGAATTATATGGCAAAGCTGATGAAGTTTCAAATACAGCCGCGAAGATGAAAAGTAAAGCTGGAATTTATAAGCATAATATTATTTTTATTTATGTAAAAGTTATTTTATTATGTAAACTTAAAATTATAATTTAAAGTTTAGCAAAATACCATCGCATTATAATTATGTGTTTTCATTTGTACCTCGGTTGCCTGGAAGAGATCGCTGCTTAGCGATAAGGCCACCGATCAAACTTATTTGATCTAAAAAAATCTTAAGTGCAATAGTGTTGATCTATCTATCTATGCATACCGATTCAACATACCGCGTAAGTGAATTTTCTATAACTTATTGCGATTTATTTCTATATCTTCGAAGAGTTTCTATAGATCTTAATATAATTTTAATTAATTTACTGTATACTCTTTAGACCTTTAGCATGTACACAAATTCGATTTTTCCAAACAAATAAAAACGCTGTTGGAGAGGGATACAGTCATGGAGAGCATCTTTCAGCTGCATACCGGATACGCTCAGAGTCCTCAACAAAATTATCCAATAATTATTAATATAATTATTAGGGTTCTGTACCTCAAAAGGTAAAAAAAGGAACCCTTATAAGATCACTTTCTTGTCCGTCTGTCTGTCTGTCCGTCTGTCCGTCTGTCTGTCTGTCTGTCTGTCCGTCTGTCTGTCTGTCTGTCTGTCTGTCTGTCTGTCCGTGTGTCACCACCAATTTTCTCAAGAACGGGTGGACCTAGCAAGGTGAAATTTATACCAGATACTGAGGTTTATAGTCCCTATTAGGTGTATAAAAATCAAGATCCTGGGTTTACACGATAAAAAGATATGGGCAAATTAAGATTTTCGCGAAAACTTGTAAGTACCAAAATTTACCTCTTTTAATTTTTAATTTTCAACTCTTTTTATTTTTTGCAATTTTTCCTTTGCTCGTGTTGTAAGACCTTGCTTGTGTCCAATTCTAGGTCAACCGGAAGTACCCTATAGGTTTCACAAATAAAGGAAAAATTCCAAAAAATAAAAAAAATTGAAAATTAAAGAGTGTAAGAGTCCTCCCCATACATACATGTATCTGTTAAGATAGGCCTCTGAGTTATATGAGTGCTCATACAATTTAGAGGTCTAGCTTAATTGGCACCTACCAACGTTGGTACGGAAGCCTCGGTGGGCGAGTCCATCTCGACTTTGCCGGTTTAATTTTTTTATGTTTGTTCACCGATTACTCGATGATGCCTGAACAGCTTTGGCGAATTCTTTTTTGTTTCAAAGGGTACCCTTCCCAATATATCAACATTTGTATTACGACGCATTCACTTATCTAGTCGACTTACTACTCAGTGCTGGCACAGATTATGTAAAAGTTACTGCGTCTAATGGCTACTTTGTGTTCCGGCAGCTATCCTTGAGAGCCAGTTCCCATTCTAAGTCTAGCGTCCGGTTAATCATCAGATCAGCTCAAAAGTACCAGATTATGCATAGTTACTAAACTAACACAAGTATGCAATATCAGCTCAATCGTAAGATACATTACATTGATTATTGATAATGGTCGAACGCTAGCCTATATGATATAAAAAAATATCGTATTACTACAAAGTAAAAACAACTACATAAACATCGATTCATCCGCTTGGGCGCTACGATGCCACAACAGACAGACACACAGATACACACGTCAAAATTATAACACCCCGTCACCCCGTTTTTTTTTTGCGTCGGGGGTTAAAAAGAACCGACTACCAACGTCGCGCTAGTCAAAGTAGCCAGTAGTCGTAGTAACTATTACATAATCTTTGCCAGTAGTTAGTTTAGTAACTAGTAAGTCGTCAAGATAAGTAAATGCGTCGTTATACAAATGTTGATTATTAAAAACAGCTCGGCCGATTTCGTTAAAATTTAAATGGGACCTCCTGTCAAGGATACTTATTGAAACAAATAAAGAATTTTCCAAACGGTTCAGGCATCTTAGAGTAATCGGTGAACATAATTTAAAAAAAAATAGTTCCGACGAATTGATAACCACCTCCTTTTTGTAAAGTCGGTTAAAAAGCAAGAAAAAAACAATTTTTGTAGAAAATGTTTATTGACTATCTACAGCATATATTTTTTTTAGATTTTTCACTCTCATATTTTAGAAGTTAGAGACGGGGAGGGGGGGGGGGGGCATTTTCCCACTTTGAAAGTGTCTATCTTTCAAACGAATTACCTAGAGAAAAATTAGTTTTTGGAACCTCAAAGGTTTTTTTATAACCTATCTATGGACATGTATAGGCTTGATGAAAAAAATATATTCCATATACAAAAATAATAAAAATAAATAAAATAAAAATATATTCGATATATAAAATATATTTCATATACATACATATATTCCATACATCTTTATCTTATTTTTTTAAATGTATGATAACGAATACGGACAGGAAGACAGATAGACATGAAGTATCTATGAGGGTCCTGAAGAGAGGGAGAATTTCGTACAAACTTATCAATGTCAAGGTTAACGGACAAACATAACTTTGTTGTTTGAACCCTAGAACTGTTTATTCGTTGCGACACCCGCAAATAATCAATTTGTGTCTTTTTAACCGACTTCAAAAAAAGGCGGAGGTTTCTCAATTCGAACGTATTTTTTTTTTATATTTGTTCGCGGATAACGTCGTCATTTACTCGTATGAACCGATTTTGATTATTATAATTTTTTGTCAGAAAGGAGATATCTCAAGTGTGGTACCATGGTAATTTTATCAAGGTCTGATAAGTATCTCCGGAGATATGAAGATAAACACCTCAAAATTGGTACCGAAAATGAATAGCGCAGCATTGAAGTCGGTTTTTTTTTAGTTTTTAAACGATCTTTTTTGAAATGTTATGTAGAGAGCGTCAGACCATTTCGTAGAGTGTTCGACATCATCACTTATCACCTGAAGACAGTGATCAAACGCAAAGATCATAATTATTATTTATAACACGTGTGAATTTGAATGCGATGATATACTTACTTATAAACATCATGATCCTGCAGTAATAAAATTACTCTCAGGTCCAAATCACTGTGGACATTTAAGAAACATATAAATATATATATATATATATATATAAGTACAAATAAAAAAACAGAGAGTTATAGTCTCACACGCCCTGACATATCACTGGACACTTTGCCATTTAAACTGAAAAACATTCATGTTTCACGGCCGAACGAATTGGCAGTGATGGTCGCCCCAGGGGGACTAGCTGCAGAAGTTCTATCACTATATAACAAGTACCCAGATTCAAATTATATCAAAATTTGTATTAACATTTGTTAAATAATTTAGTCTATATATATATATATATATATATATATATATATATATATATATAAGTACAAATAAAAAAACAGAGAGTTATAGTCTCACACGCCCTGACATATCACTGGACACTTTGCCATTTAAACTGAAAAACATTCATGTTTCACGGCCGAACGAATTGGCAGTGATGGTCGCCCCAGGGGGACTAGCTGCAGAAGTTCTATCACTATATAACAAGTACCCAGATTCAAATTATATCAAAATTTGTATTAACATTTGTTAAATAATTTAGTCTATATGAACAGTGTTTGTTTCTGTTTAAGTTTAAGTAATAGCTGAAATTAATTTTAGGGTAATCACTTCATTATGCCACCTGGCACTCGACGAGCACCGCCTCGACGTTTGCCACAGTTTTACATTCATATGATTGTAAAACTGTACTTTGGAGTTTACTCATTGTCTCCACGGGTCTCCAGGGGTAGACTCTGCTTTCTCAAGCGGTGAACGACGCATGGCTGTCACGCTTGTAAAACTCAACATTAGCACACGCACTCCCGGGTAGCGCACAGTTTCATGGCAAGCAGCGGGTTGTCAACGAGTGGTCCACTCGTCGCCCGCGCGTATACAACTTGCAAACGAGGAGATCCGGTTACATTGCGGAGTTGATAATAATGAGCATGGTATGTCTTTGGATCTTGGAAATCCACATTTATAAAGAATACTAATTGATACACGTGAGGCGGTGCGGTTTGAGTTGCCGGGTGACTGTAATGAATAACCTTACTATAAATAATAATAAACCGTCAAAAATTAGTAAGTAATTTAAACAACTTACATCTAAATCTTACCGGCCAGATTTAAGCCTCTCCTTAAATTGTTGAGTTTCTTGTGTTCTTTATAAAGGAATACGAAATCAGAAGTTAATCAAAATGAACACATGTTAAAATAAAAATTACAATAAATTCATACAGTGAAGTACACATTTTTCATGATTACAACATTAATGGTTAGTATTACCATGACAGGCCATACTTAGTATAGACTTCTGTAAATGGACAATTAATTGTATATTATGTCGCAGGCAGATAGCTTAATTAGCCGTCCAATTAACAGCCTAGTCTCATAACCAAACAGCGCCGTTCGACTAGATTACTGAATGATATCCAGCCATTTGATCAAACAGCTAGGCAAATGACTTGGATCGATGACGTTTCATTACTTGCTTATGCTGTTCATTCGTCTGACACTAAGGCATCACACTAGGAACAGTGACAGTATGTGTATGCATATGTATATGCATATACATATGCATATAGATAGATAGATAGATAACTCTTTATTGTACACCACAAACTACATGACTTCTTCTCACTCTTAAACTATAATAGGCTTAATTTAAGTTGCACAATGGGCGGTCTTATCGCTAAAAGAGCGATCTCTTCCAGACTACCTTTGGATGGAGAAAAACCAAATCGCGGTAAATCGACGGCGCGGTGTAGTTAAAAAAAAAGAAAAAAAATAATATATGTATATAAGCAATTATCGTCAAGATAAATATCAAAAGAAAACAAATTTTTAATAGTAATAATTATTACACATTATAAATATATGTATCTTGGATAAATAAATAGTCATTATATATATATATAAATAAAGACATACATATTTATTCATACATCATACTTATATCATATACATCATACTCAAATACACAAATACATACTATATACATATTTGGCATGTATTGAAAAAAAACATAATAATAATAATTGATATCTAGAGATAAGAACCAGTAGTAAAAGAACAGACAAGAAGATTGTAAAACCATAAAACATTTTAGTCTCGTGGTTCAGTTAGATAAAACTTTTTAACCTGATCTTTGAACATTGAAAGAGACTGTGCATGGCGAATAGTAGAGGGGAGATTATTCCACAGGCGAATTGCTTCTACAGTAAAAGAACAATCATAAAATGAGCTACTATGTTGTGGTATTAACTAAGCAAGATTTTCTGATGACCTGAGTGAATGAGTGTGAGTGCAATATAGGAAATTGAAGCGTTCTTTAAGATATGGTGGTGTAGAAAGACAGAAAAGTATGTTGTACAGAAGGAAAAGGATGTGTGCATCCCGGCGAAGACGTATAGAAAGCTATATATATATGTCGCAGCATCAGCATTACGGCGACATCTATTGGAAACGCCAAGCACCTCACAGACAGCTGCTTGGGTGTGGTCGATGCCAATGGTGACGTGTGACGTTTCATGTTTGACAGTTTGACTGTAGGACGTTTGACTGTATTATCTTTTCTGTGGTTTGACGGTCGAGATGGGACTTGACGGGAGTAAAGTGAACAACGTCATTCTGTTTTGAAAGGGAAGGGCGAGCGGTCGCACGAACGCCACGTGGCATCGAACTCACCGCGTTTCTAATCCTAATCCATCCGGTTAATCCTTAAACTGATTTTCAATCTTTTTACGCATTGGTTAAACCAACGATTGTGTCAAGTGTTGCGAGTGTTATTTGAGGTTTTTACAATGACCGACCACTCTGATAACGAGTCTTCCGAACGAACCTCCGTTATCAGAAGTGGGATGTGAACCAAACGACCCACGTGAAGCAAGGAGTGAGGCGACGAAGGGCAAGAATAACAGTGAAGCGCGTGTTTTTGACAAAAATGAAGGAAAATGGCGTCAATTATTAGACCTACAGAATCACAATTTTCTAGCGCTTATGCAAGCCATGCAAAGGCCGGTGCTATCTACCAGCAGCAGCGAACGTTTTCCAGATTTCGACCCAGACAAACAAGATGTGGCCGCGCGTGCGTGGCTGGTAACCGCCGACATGTGTGTCAGTGACGAACATCTATCTACATGGTGCGTCGCTAATGATCGCATTAAGCCGTGCACTGAAGGGGCCCGCATCTTCTTGGCTTTCATCGGCTGCATATCCCGGCATGACGTGGGGAAATTTCAAGAAGCTGGGTATAGTAAGTAAGGGACATGTAGCCGAAGACAGTTAACAACAACAGCAGCTGTACGGGTGGCCAGTCAACTGGAAAAGCCGATTGGATTGCTTGTTTTCGGTGCCATCGTCAGGGCACTATGCGTCTAACTGTTCGGAGCGGAGCAACCAGGAGGCGAGACGCAGTTCTGCACTGGTCCTGTCAGAAGCGTGTGGACGCCTGCACTGTGAAGACACCAGCTGGATCATAGCGTCATTTTGGTGAGCTGTATGGTTTTAATTATGATTTTAGCGCTGAATCACAGTAATTATGTATTTACTGTGGCTGAATGTTCATTAATCAAAGAATCTGTTTAGAAGAAATTTCGTGGTAACAGACTTTGTGACAATGTAATAAGGATTAGTATTGAACAGACTAGTGAAAGCTCGACTTCTCTGATTATGAAATTTTCAAAGTTCTTTTACATTTTTTACCCGACTATTGTTTGCGACACGATATTATGATTGGACGAGAAGTACTGACGCTTGGGTTAGCGATTTGAGAAAGTTAGAGTTGAAGGTTGAAGTATGTGATGTTTTTAATGACGATAAAATTGACCTTACCTTAGTAGACACCAGACGATGACGATGAGCTTGGACCTTCATGTCATTGGTTACGTAGTGTAGTATGCAAGTCGCTCAGATAGCCTGCACCTTCAGCTATTCGTAGACGTAGGCGTAAAATCGGGCTTGATTTCCCGTCGCAGTGCGGCCACGACCGTGAGTGGCGTGCGAATGGCTTGGAGATGTAAGCAGTCACTGTTGGAATTGCCGCCGGAGGGAGGCGATGACTTGTTGTTGTTGTGTGGAACTGGGTACCGGATGGAGGTCACCCAATGTGTTGCGTCGAATTGTTTTAGAGTATTGTATACTGACATACAACCCCGATGGATGAAACCGACATTTTGACGAAAACTGATTATTTGAGGATTAAGGATTTGAGAGTATTTGACGTAGTGAAATAAAATGTTGACTAGATCTTTGTTGTACATTATTGTTATTATATTGTGGTGAATTTGAGACGTACATACAGACAAACTGAGAACCTCCTTCTTTTTTAAATCGGTTAATCAAATGTTTTGATCTCTTATTAACACGTTGGTTTTATTTGTGGGTCAGGAAGGCCGAGTGTGAGAAGATTTACTGTGCAAAGTTATCCTTGTTTCAGACATTACACACGAGGACGTGTGAGTTGTCAAGATGGCCGTGTCGCAGCATCAGCATTACGGCGACATCTATTGGAAACGCCAAGCACCTCACAGACAGCTGCTTGGGTGTGGTCGATGCCAATGGTGACGTGTGACGTTTCATGTTTGACAGTTTGACTGTAGGACGTTTGACTGTATTATCTTTTCTGTGGTTTGACGGTCGAGATGGGACTTGACGGGAGTAAAGTGAACAACGTCATTCTGTTTTGAAAGGGAAGGGCGAGCGGTCGCACGAACGCCACGTGGCATCGAACTCACCGCGTTTCTAATCCTAATCCATCCGGTTAATCCTTAAACTGATTTTCAATCTTTTTACGCATTGGTTAAACCAACGATTGTGTCAAGTGTTGCGAGTGTTATTTGAGGTTTTTACAATGACCGACCACTCTGATAACGAGTCTTCCGA
Source organism: Cabera pusaria (assembly GCA_954871355.1). Taxonomy (NCBI): domain Eukaryota; kingdom Metazoa; phylum Arthropoda; class Insecta; order Lepidoptera; family Geometridae; genus Cabera; species Cabera pusaria. The sequence goes on from OX940891.1 coordinate 2,154,720, forward strand.
ACGAACCTCCGTTATATATATATATATATATATACATATATATTTCTGGTGACGCGCGGCCGCTGCCGCGGCTCCCTTCCTTGCCCCTGTTCCTGTATGTTGCCTGAGTGTCAGAATAAGACATTATATGACTGGCCTAAGCATTAGCTATCCAGTTTATTAAATGTTGTAACAAACGCTACGGCTGGATATCATTCGGGAATCTAGTTGAACGGCGCTGTTTAGTTAGAAGGCTAGGCTATTAATTGAACGGCGAATTAAGCTATCTGCCTGCGACATATACATACATACATACAGTCACGCCTTTTTAGGGTGCCTTAGTCAAATGGTAAAAAACGGAACTCTTATTCGTCATGTCTGTCTGTATGTCTGTCCTTCCGTATGTCACATACCGAAACTATTAAGACTACACCGTTGAAACTTAGTAGGTAGGTGTACCTATTCTGTGAACATCTTTACAACTTTGATACAAAAAAAAAAATATATACATTTATGGAAGATCCTCATACATGGAACTGAAACTAAAAAAATAAATTCATCAATCTTTTACGTGTGGGGTCTATAAAAATTTAGGTCTTTAAACATTGAGGTTCCTAAAACCATTTTTTCTCAAAGTCGATCATTTGAAAGATAGGCACGTCTAAAGTGGTAATAACTGTGCCCTCCCCCCTCTAACTTTTAAAGTAGGGGAGTGAACATTTTTAATAAAATATATGCAGTAGATCTCTATAAAAACTTGTAACGAAAATTGGTTTGATCGAGTGACAGTCAGTAGTTTTTGAGATATGGCAACCGCAAATATAACTCTGTTTTTCATAAAAGCACTATGAAAACAAAGTAAATTATTTGTTGGCAAAAACGCACTATCTAAACCACTCATGAAATTTGGACGGCGTGTTTTTGTGAAGTGTAGGTATCCACCATGAAAGTGTTTTTTGAAATTCCACCTCTAAGAGGGTGAAACGGAGGGATGAATTTTTTATTAAACTTTTTATTCTCTAGGTCAATTGTCTCGAAAATTTGTACACATACCCTTTAATTAAAATTTTCAGTTACAGTTTTTTCCATAATCATTCCCCACGCATTTGCCTGTCTAATATATATCAACCTACTGCCTTAACACGTTATCTGCCGGTAGTATAAATGACAAAAATTAAAAAAAAAAATTTCGATGGAAATATAAGCGTTAGGTCAAAATATGAACTTTGATATAAGATAGGGTTTGACCAGCAATGGGGTTCCGTAGATATTTAATATTTGGTAAACGTGGCCTACGGCTCACAAAGTAGTTTCAAATTCAGGTCTGCCTTGAGGTCACCTGTTAATGCAAAATTAACATGTTATAATTGATGTCATCGATTGATGATAGCGGTTCACGTCAGTAGCTTTATCACACGATTTACTATGCCATTCATAAATCAATAGGACGTAGCATAGATAACACAAAGTCAGTACAAATGTATTTGTCTATTCATTCATAGAAAACGGTCGAGTGAACTAATGTAAAATTATTGGTCGAATGAGATGTTCTGTGAAACATTCATTCGCCCACACTCTTCGCTATTCAGGGCTCGAGCAGAGCACACGTATCAGAAATACAACCGAATCAACGTCCATGTGGATTTTATTCAGTTCCCCGGATAGTTCCCCATTTCAGAAGAATCAGGACAAATTTCAGACGAACCCGCTGAGCCTGCGTGGTCGTACGACCTTTGAGGGGAGGAAGTACGCAAATTAACGCGCAGCGTGACCTTCGCACCCGGGCGCAGCGCCGCCAACATTTTGGTGGCCCATGAGGGGAGCTATCTCTCCGTCTAACCGTGTTGCAGATCAGTGATAAAAAGGGCGACGTGAGTTGGCAACGCCCACGCAATCGACCGAAGCCACGACATCAGGCACCGACCGACTGCAACTGCAACATTGTCAAGTGACAACGGATCAAAAAGGCGAGCGCAAACGGACGTGCGCTTTGTATCCAAGATTCAGAAGATTCAGAAGAAAGTGAGGTTATGAAAATACTTCACATCACATCAGTGCTTCGTTGACGTCACGGCATACGTATTTCCGCCGCGTTCATTCAGTCACGTCAGACTGACGTATCCGCTTCAATCTTTCGTTCAACGGTAGTCGCCGATTCATTGTGTTCTGTGGACTTTTCATTAGAGACTGTAGTTAGTCTGTAAAAATATCGTTCGTCAATTAGCTGTGGTTCAGTGCAGTGATAGTAAATTGTTGTTATTGTAATAAGTTTTATCTCGTTTTGAATCGTAAATATGGCAAAGAAGGCCACTTCGCAATTCAGATCAAAGTGTAAACTTGTTGTGGAAATGAGTGATTTGATTGAATCAGATAGGGATAACGCTTCGCCGGTGATACTCTTATCTTTCAGTAAGACCGTTACCGATGCGATCGAGCTTTTTGAGGCAGTGCTTGCCCAGGAAGAGGAGATAGAGAAGGAAGAGTTCGTGCAGTTGCGAACCCAGTTCAGAAAGATTAATACGATCGCTGGTAAGGTAGGAGGCGCGACTTGTGGGACGAGTCTCGCCACTCCTACGCATCAAGGATCAGTTCAGGTGAGTGCAAAACTACCTCTTATTTCGTTACCGAACTTCCGTGGTGAATTCTCGGAATGGTTGAGTTTTTCCGATTTGTTTGAATCATTAGTCCACAGACGTTCAAACTTATCAGACTCAGAGAAACATTACTATCTCAGAGCATCAGTAAGCGGTGAGGCGCTATCAATTATACGCCACCTACCTATGGACGGTCAAAATTATGAAGTCGCATTCAATTTGCTTAAACAAAGATATGACAATCTTAGGCTTCTCACAGATTCATATATTGACAGGATATTGAAATTGCCATCTATTCAAGATACATCAGACATCAGAAAGGAGTTGTACGACCCACTCAGAGAAAGTACTCAGGCACTTCAGACACTTAAATTGCCGGTCTCAGAGTGGTCGTACTTGTTGTTATTCATTATTTTGCAGAAGCTGTCGACTAGGCTCAGGACATTGTTTGAAGAGCGTTGTGGGAAGGAGACTGGAGGCTTACCCACGTTTAATCAACTGATGGAGTTTTTGGATGAACAATGCAGGCTGCAGCTCACGGTGACAGACGCTACTCTCCGTCAGTCAGTTCAGATGCCAGCGCGTCAGCGGCAAACTCCATCACCCGACTACGCACGTCAGCGAGCGGGGCGCAGGTCGCCTCTCCAGAAAGTGCAGGCGGCACAGGCGACTTCAGTACCTCAGAAGAAGCCAGCGCAATCAAATCCGGTGAATCACTCATGTATTTATTGTTCCGGATCAGGTCACAGTCTTTATAAATGTTCAGATTTTTTAGAGCTTTCACCTAAGTTTAGGAAAGGCTGGGCGTGGAGCACAGGGTTGTGCTTTCGTTGTTTGAGAGATCATCTCAGCAAAGACTGTCAGCAAAAGAATTGGTGTAAGCATTGCCACCAGGACGGCCATAACACTTTGCTGTGTAATCAGGATACCAGGAAGGTCATTCATAAGGATCAGAGGGTAAACTCGCCGAGGCAGGGTGAGACCTCAATGACTCATGTGCAGACGGCACCTAGACGTCATTCTCCATCAGGTCAGTCTAGAAATGAAGTTGCCTCAGGTCGTATCAGTCCAGAGCGATTTTCGTCTATTCAGAATCAACCGCGACGTAGACGGTCTCCAGAAGCGACAGCTAGACTCGCTTATCAGAGATATGAGGAGCTGCGTTACGGCAGGCGTGGTTCGGAATGACGCCAGGAGAATGTCAACGCCACCATATCGAATAATCTTTGTCCCACAGCAATAGTATTAATCAAACATCACCACGGTCATTTTATCAGAGCACGCGCACTGTTGGATACAGGAGCGGGTGTATCAGTTATCAGAGATTCACTAGCTAAAAAGCTAAAGTTGTGTCGACAATCGGACACATGCATTGTGTACGGGGTTGGTCGTCAGAAGGTACAACAACCAGGTGAAAGGGTGAAAATAGTGATCAGACCAGTCAATAAACAAGTACCTATAGTCAGTACATCAGCCATCGTTATGTACCAACTCACTGGTGACATACCATCAGTATACCTTGAGGCCAAGGAGATATCTCAGACCCATCAACTTCAGTTAGCAGATGAAGATTTCGCAACACCACGTGATGTGGATTTAATACTTGGCACTGAAATATTAAATTATGTGTATGATGGAACCCGCATTAATATCAATTCCAGGTTGGCGGCATATGGAACGTGCTTTAGATATGTACTTCTCGGTCAAATAGAGGAGAAGAATCATCAGCAGGAAATCTGTCATGTTCAAGCATCAGAAACAAGCTCATCATCAGTACTTAACTACGGTACGCAGATATCTACGTTGGAACAAGCGGTAGAAAAATTCTGGAAGCTGGAAGAGCCTCCAATGGAACGGGTCAATAACCTCCTACATGAGGTATGTGAAAAATTATACAATGATACTACAGTCAGACTACCTGATGGTAAATATATGGTGAGGCTACCATTACTCTCAGACAGGCGTCAGCTAGGTGAGTCACGCCATATTGCTATGCAAGGATTTAAGGCGCTAGAGCGAAAATTAGATAAGAATCCTGTATTTGCTGAGAAATACCGCCAATTCATGAAAGAATATCAAGACCTAGGGCATATGTCAGAGTCGAGTTTTGACGGTAATTCAGAACATTACTTCATACCACATCACGGTATTTTCAAGAAAGAGTCAGACAAAATTAGAGTTGTATTTGATGGAGCTTGTAAAACATCGAATGGAGTTTCGATTAATCAATGTCTGCATTCAGGTCCGCCACTTCAGAACGACATAACAAAAATACTTATTAATTTCAGGCGCTATCAGTATGTCTTTACCACTGACATAGAGAAAATGTTCCGCCAAACGTACATTCATCCTGACGACCGAAAATATCAACTTATTTTATGGCGTAGTCAAACGTCAGACCCAGTCAAGGTATTTGAGTTAAATACCAATACCTACGGACTAAGATCTAGCCCTTTTGTTTCTATCAGAACCCTTTATCAGCTGGCAAACGACTGGGAATCGAAACATCCAAACTCAGCGGCGTCAATGATCATCAGGAACCAAACATTTGTGGATGATATTTTAGCTGGAGCTAACTCACTGTCAGAAGCTCACGACTTAAAATTAGAACTCATTCAGGTCATGAAAAGCGCAGGTTATGAGCTCAGAAAATGGTCATCAAATCACCCACAATTATTAAAGAACTTGCCAGGGGACCACTGTGAAATACCTCATCAGTTCGATCAAGATGATAAGAGTTTTATTAAGGTACTTGGCATTCAGTGGGATCCGAACTCAGACTCAATATCATATCAGATCAATATACCTACAGGGCGCGCTATTACTAAACGAAATATACTTAGTACGATAGCTAGGCTGTATGATCCCTGTGGATATTGTAACCCGGTCATATTAAGATTCAAGGTCTTACTTCAAACATTATTTATCGATGGACTCAAGTGGGATGACCCGGTATCAGAACCAGTTTGTAAACAATGGGAAGAAATGATAGCAGATCTTCATTATTTATCATACCTGAAATTACCGAGATGCATTGTAATTTCACAGGCCATCTCACACTCACTCCACGGCATGGGAGATGCTTCAGAAGTTGGATTCTCAGCGTGCATATATCTACGGTCAGTTGACTCATCAGGCAGAGTCAAGGTTCATCTAGTCATGGCGAAATCAAAGGTTGCACCTAAGAAGAATCGTATCACTATACCCAAGCTGGAGCTTAGCGCCGCTCACTTGGTATGTAAACTACTGAATCATGTAGCATCATCACTTGAAGACTCAGTCACATTGGACAGCCTCAACGCATGGTCAGATAGCTCGATAGTCCTCACATGGTTAAGGTCACAACCACACCAGCTTCAGATATTCGAATGTAACCGAATTCAGCAGATCCACAAGTCAGAGCGAGAAATAATATGGAGACATATAAATGGAAAATACAACCCTGCGGATTGCGGTAGCAGAGGTATGTCAGCTCAGAACCTACTCAATCACAAATTGTGGTGGTCACCACCCTGGTTACTCGAGGAAAAGGACAAATGGCCTCTGTCAGTCATCAACACACCGGAGGAGGTACCCGGATTCAAGAAAACTATTCATGTTACTACTGTAGTCCAGCCGTGGGACACAGATTTATTAGAGAGGACTAGCTCATTCAGTAAGTTAATAAATGTCACTGCATTCATTATCAGGTACATCAAGAATCTCAAGTTACCCAAGGATCAGAGGAATCTCAGTAAAGTTTTATCTCTGGAAGAGACCCGGAATGCAGTGAAATATTGGATACAACGAATACAATCGTCATCATTCAGTTCAGAGATCAACTCACTAAAGAAGGGCAAATCAGTATGTACTTCACTTTAAAAGCTAAGTATTTTTCTCGACGAAGAAGGATTTATTCGAGTAGGAGGTAGAATCAAGAGATCAGAACTACCCTATGAGACTCGTCATCAATACCTCATACCGAAGGACCATCGGTTTGGTCAGCTGCTCATCGAACATTATCACAAGAGTTATTGTCATGCTGCGACGACGGCACTCATCGCTATCATCAGACGATCATATTGGATCACTTCGGCTCGACGACAGGTGTCTCGAGTCATTCGGAAATGTATGACTTGTTTCAGGTTCAAACCAACGGTTATTCCACCCCCGTTCATGGGTGACTTGCCGGCAGATAGAGTGTCAGCAGTGCGAACGTACGAGGCTGCGTCAACCGACTTCGCAGGGCCTTTCTGGGTAAAGGCCAGCACACTCCGAAACGCTAAATCAGTCAAGGCTTATCTTGTCGTATTTGTATGTACAGGGACTAAGGCTGCGCATGTAGAGGCTATGGGGTCTCTATCAGTCGAGTCATTCGTAGCAGCGTTCACAAGGTTCGTCAGTCGCAGAGGACTGCCATCGATCATCAGGTCAGACAATGGAACTAATTATGTGGGGACTCACAACCACATAAAAGAGGTAAATGAATTTCTATTACATAACCAAATCATACTGCAGGAGCAATTCAATCGTCAGAACATCAATTGGATTTTTGCGCCACCGACGGCGGCTCATATGAATGGGTTACATGAGGCATGTATCAAATCAGTAAAGTTGTTGCTCAATAAGGAAATCGGTGACACAATACTTACCTTTGAAGAATTTTCAACCTTACTGGCTCGAGTAGAGGCTATACTTAATTCTAGACCGTTAGTTGCAATGTCAGAGGACCCGTGTGATTTAGACGTACTCACACCTGGTCATTTTCTCATAGGTCAGCCACTGGTAGCGGTACCAGAGTATGTATGGAAGGATACTAAAATGTCACGGTTATCACGGTTTCAAGTCATTCAGAAAATGTCACAAAATATATTCTCTAGGTATCAGAAAGAATATTTAACTTCATTACAACAGCGTAACAAATGGTTCAAACATTCAGACAATGTAAAGATAGGTGATCTTGTACTAATTGTAGATGAAAACGCGATACCACTGCACTGGAGGCGCGGTAGGATCATTGAGGTTTTCCCAGGTAGGGATAATGTTATCAGATCTGTCAAATTGAAGACTCAATCAGGAGAATTGATAAGACCTGTAGTCAAATTATGTAAGTTACCTGTAGACATAGAATAAGTATTCATAAGCGGTCAATCAAATGTTCAGTGCGGATCAATTTAAACTTTGTTAATTAAGGTTTTTATCAGATAAGAGTTCAATTCAAAGTTCAGAGAGTTCATTGTCAGTCAATTACAATTCACATAGTTGTAAACATAATATTATGTAACGTTGCTCAGAGTAGGACTCGATCGTTCTTTCAGGCCCCCCGGGCAGGATGTTAATGCAAAATTAACATGTTATAATTGATGTCATCTGTTGTTCATGTACTCATTATCTAATCAAGAAAATAGGCCTTTCGAATACGCCTAGCGACATCTAGCGGTTCACGTCAGTAGCTTTATCACACGATTTACTATGCCATTCATAAATCAATAGGACGTAGCATAGATAACACAAAGTCAGTACAAATGTATTTGTCTATTCATTCATAGAAAACGGTCGAGTGAACTAATGTAAAATTATTGGTCGAATGAGATGTTCTGTGAAACATTCATTCGCCCACTCTCTTCGCTATTCAGGGCTCGAGCAGAGCACACGTATCAGAAATACAACCGAATCAACGTCCATGTGGATTTTATTCAGTTCCCCGGATAGTTCCCCATTTCAGAAGAATCAGGACAAATTTCAGACGAACCCGCTGAGCCTGCGTGGTCGTACGACGTTTGAGGGGAGGAAGTACGCAAATTAACGCGCAGCGTGACCTTCGCACCCGGGCGCAGCGCCATCACCACGACGCTGCCACCGGCTCCGCCAACATCACCGGTTTATATCTCATAGGCAAGCGTTTGACCACTACCTCACGTGTTGTTAAGTGACGATGCGGTCGAAGATGGTAAGCACGCTAGGCCTAGAATGGAAATATTATGGAAAAAACTGAAACTGATAATTTTAATAAAGGGTATGTGTACAAATTTTCGAGACAATTGACCTAGAGAATAAAAAGTTTAATAGAAAATTAATCCCTCCATTTCACCCTCTTAGAGGTGGAATTTCAAAAAACACTTTCATGGTGGATGTCTACACTTCACAAAAACACGCCGTCCAAATTTCATGAGTCTAAGACCAGTGGTACAGACAGTGCGTTTATATTATATTAGTTATACAAAAGCGTGGGGAATGATTTTTGAAAAACTATGACACACGTGTCTCATAATTTTAACTGTTGAGTATATGTACAAAAGTTCGAGTCAATCGACCCAGAAAACATAAATAAAACTGGTCAAGCCGTTTGACCTTGAAGAAGTTGTTACGCATGGCACCCCTACTGAAAGTGCAACGATGCACTGACGTCAATGGCTTTCGCTACATCGGCATTATTGCATTTCCACGCTTTACCGGATTCAACGGCACTTCGTTTCCTCACTTTGGGCGGAGTACACCTATATTTAATTTAATATAATTATTGTAATTTTAGAATAAATTTAATTTTTAAAATAAAGTTTATATTTTTTTTGAGATCCTCGCTGCGACCATATATTTTTGGCGCAGTCGTAACGGATCGATTTAGGGAATATTAGGGCTAATTCAGCTACCTGATCGATCAAGAACCTACAAATACGTGGTCACCAGCGAGGAGAATCCAGCAATCGATTCATCGAGAGGATATAAACTATGTAAGTGCCTTGAATTATCTTTCGAAGTGACTTGCCATCCTAGCATTATCCTTTCTTGTGTATTTTATATGTGTGTGCATTTTTCTATATCGTATAGGATTGTGTGTTCGTAATAGATTAGGTATAAGGTGTTACATTATAGTTCCGCGAAACTAACGTGCGATATAATTTATAAGTGTTAGTGATTTGAAAATACGTAGACTATAAAAAAGCTCAAAATTTTCCATCCGCGAGAATATAGTAGATCTAGGGTTAGTGATAGTATAAGGATACGTAGGTTAAATACTATAGACGAGAGTAGAGATCTAGATATGACAACAGCGTCGGGAAACATGCAGACAGACAGGACAGACATCATTTTTAAATCACTTAGGCTTCTACCGGAATTTGACGGGAATCCTCACATCTTAACTAGATTTATAAACCTCTGCGATCAGATAGTGTTAGCGCATTTCAGCGAACAGCCTGGCAATGAACTTAATAACCTAGCACTATTTAACGGCATATTAAACAAAGTGACAGGACCCGCGGCTAGATTAATTAATGCTCAAGGTCTCCCTGAAAATTGGGCAGGTATCCGGAGTACCTTAATAAATAATTTTGCTGATCATCGCGACGAGACCGCCTTGTACAATGACCTATCGTTATTAACCCAAGGGTCAGGTTCACCACAAGAGTTTTATGAAAAGTGCCTAAATTTATTTAGCACTATAATGACCTACGTTTCGCTTCACGAAACCGTAGATAGTACTATCAAAGCTAAACGGGAGCTTTACCAAAAACTTACCCTGCAGGCATATTTACGTGGCCTTAAGGACCCTCTAGGATCTAGAATTCGCTGCATGCGTCCCTCCACTATGGAGAAGGCCTTGGAATTCGTCCAAGAAGAGGTTAACACTCTGTACATACAGCAGAGAAATGAGGGAGGCCACAACAAGCGCGAATGGCAACCCTCAACTCCTATTAATAATTTCAAATTACCATTGAATAACTTCCCGATGATGCGTACTCAGCCTATCTACAACGCAGCCGGACCTTCACGTCCGTACATGCCACCCCAACCTACTCAAGGTTGGAGGCCGAACCCCACTCAGGCACCACCGCAATTTCGTGGCCCTAGCCGTACCCAACAAATATTCCGAGCACCACCGCCGAACTATAATCCGCAAAATAATTCCTTCCGAATGCCGTTTAGACCGCAAAGTTTCACGCAAAATCAACCCCCTAAACCTACCCCACGGCCTATGAGTGGCGTAAGTCATTGCGTCACAAAGGAATTGCCCCTTACGGGTCATGACTGGAGGAGGCATGGAAATCCGCCTCCAAGCAACTACTTTAAAACCAGGGAGATGAATTTCAACGAATGTATGGGATACGAACCGTACTATGAGTCTTATGACGGTTACTCAGCCTATGAGACTTATGAACCGGTCTATGCCTACGATTATACCGGACAGGATTACTATCAACCTTATCCTGAATTCGAATATGAACCTCCCGTAGTTGAAGAGGCCCCGGCGGAAACTGAATCCGTCCAGGATTTTCAGGAAACGCCTCAGTCACGAAAATCAAAATAGAAGTCAACCTACAGACTCAACGTCAGCTTCCTTATATAGAGATTAAATCACCACCCCTAAAGTTACTTATCGACACCGGGGCTAACCAGTCTTTTATTAGCCCGTCTGTAGTCGAAAAGTACTTTAATGACTTCCCCTTGAACTACACCCCTTTCGAAGTATGTAACGTTCATGCAGTAAGCCGTAGTGATTACTCACTTACAATGCCTACCTACCCTGAACTACAGGACGAAAACGACATGACGTTATTCATATTTAAGTTTCATGAATATTTCGATGGGCTGATAGGGTCAGATCTTTTAGATAAATGGGAAGCGACGATAGACTACAAAAATAAAACATTAGTTACTCGGAATGCTTCTAATCCTATCAAGGTTTACAATTCTCGTAATGTGAATTTGTACGAAGATATTATCCCGGCTAACTCATCAAAGTTGATGCGGTTACCTATTAATAGCCTTGACGGAGATGTCTTCGTAGAAAGTCAAACTATATGTAATTGTGTAGTTACGGATTGTATTACTACGGCTATGAATAATCGAGCTTGGATAGAAATTAATAATGATTCACCGAATGACGTCATATTTTCTATGGACCGACCGGTGTCGGCACAGGTGTTCAATATAGAGTGCGAACGCACTGAGCACTTGACTAGTATTTCAGATCGCGCGACACAAGTTTTATCGCGACTTAGGACAGACCATTTAAATGAAGAAGAAAGTGCTAATTTGGAAACTTTATGTTCGCGTTTTGCAGATGTCTTCTACATCGACGGTGAACCTTTAACGTTCACAAATAAAATTAAACATAGAATTAAAACTACAGATGAAATTCCTGTATATACAAAAAGCTACCGATATCCTTACGTTCACCGACAGGAAGTAAAAGATCAGATATCTAAGATGCTCGAACAGAACATCATTCGACCATCTGACTCTGCCTGGAGTTCACCTATCTGGGTCGTGCCCAAGAAGGCTGATGCTTCCGGTAAAGTCAAGTGGCGCCTTGTCGTGGACTTTCGGAAAGTAAACGAGAAAACGCTTGATGATAAATACCCGATCCCCAACATTTCGGACGTTTTAGATAAGCTAGGTCGATGCCAATATTTTACGACCTTGGACCTTGCCAGTGGCTTTTATCAGGTCGAGATGGATCCCTCAGATATACAGAAGACCGCATTCACTGTAGAGAACGGGCATTATGAATATCTTCGGATGCCCATGGGTTTGAAGGGAGCTCCATCTACCTTTCAAAGGGTCATGGATAATGTGCTCAGGGACCTTCAAAATATCTGTACAGTCTACCTGGACGATATAATTGTGTTTGCCACCTCCCTTCAGGAAATGATGATTAACCTTGAAAAAGTCTTCACTAGATTACGCGAGTCTAACTTTAAGATTCAGATGGACAAGTCTGAATTCCTAAAGTTAGAAACCGATTTCTTAGGACACGTAATTTGCAGAGACGGCGTTAAGCCAAACCCTGATAAAATTAAAGCAATAGAGAAATACCCCATACCAAAAACGACCACCGAAATTAAACGTTTTCTCGGACTTCTCGGTTACTACAGGAAATTCATCCCCGATTTCGCGCGCATTACTAAGCCGTTTACACAATGTCTGAAAAAGGGCTCCAAAATAGCACTCGATCAAAATTATATTAACTGTTTTGAACATTGTAAAACACTCTTGACTAATGATCCGATACTACAATACCCCGACTTTACGAAGGAATTTATTTTAACAACAGACGCATCCAATGTCGCCATTGGAGCCGTGTTATCTCAGGGAACCATAGGATCGGATAAACCCATCGCCTATGCTTCAAGGACTCTTAATTCTAGCGAGCTTAATTACAGCACGATAGAAAAAGAGCTCCTAGCCATCGTCTGGGCAACCAAGTACTTTAGACCGTACTTGTTTGGACGTAAATTCAAGGTCATAACCGACCACCGTCCACTGCAATGGGTGATGAGTTTAAAGGAACCAAATTCGAGACTTACAAGATGGCGTTTAAAATTGAGCGAATATGATTTTACGGTAATCTATAAACAAGGTCGTTGTAATACGAACGCTGACGCTTTGAGTAGAATAGAGATAAATAACGAAGAGATAAGCTCTATCGTAGTGAACACGTCGGAAAAATCACAGCCACTGGATGAGTCAAGGACCATCACAGTTTCAGGAGCTGCCGACGAATCTAGAACTTTCACTGTTCACACAGACTCCGAAAATCCCATCTTGGAAGTACCAATTACGGACGACCCTTTGAATAAGTTTTCAAAACAGATTATTCTTACTGTAGTAGGCGATATAAAAGGCAGAACGGTCGTAACTAAACCTTTCGAATCACATACACGCACATCTATTCAGCTATCCGAGTCAAACCTCGAGAATGACGTCATTAATGCTATCAGAGAGTACGTACACCCTAAAATTAAAACCGGTATACTAATCAGTCCCTACGAAGCTATGTATAAAATTATACCTATAATACAGCGTACATTCAAAAATTCGGCTATGAATTTAATGCTAGTTAAAACAGAATTAGAAAATGTTCGCGAATACTTACGACAGCAAGAAATTATTAGCAAGTATCACGATGGTAAAACGAATCATCGCGGTATCACCGAATGCTACTTGGCTTTATCTCATAGGTACTATTGGCCTAAAATGAAAGAGCATATCACTAAGTTCATAAATGAATGTACCATCTGCGGACAAGCTAAGTACGATCGGAACCCAATAAAACAACAATTCCGAGTCGTACCGCCACCCAGTAAGCCATTTGAGCTCGTTCATATGGACTTATTAACTATACAGGGTGATAAGTTTCTAACCATTGTAGACGCGTTTTCGAAGTATGCTCAGGCTTATTACCTAAGGGATGGAACTGCAGTAAGCGTCGTTCAAGCATTTCTCCAGTTCTGTACTCACCATAGCATGCCCTTTACTGTATGTACTGACAATGGCCCCGAATTTGTAAATCAGTTAATGTCCGAATTTATGAGGCTGCACAAAATTCAACATCATAGAGTTGCACCTCATACACCCAACGAGAACGGTATCGTTGAAAGGTTTCACTCAACAATTCTAGAGCATTTACGACTCCTGAAGCTCGAACATAAAGGTGAAGCCACAATCAACCTGATGCCCTACGCCCTTCTGGCCTATAACCATTCTATACATAGTTTCACAAAATGCAAACCTATCGAAATTATAACTGGTCATTTCGATCCCCGCGATCCATTTGATGTGGATCTCACATCTCATTTAATGCAACAATACATAACAGATCATAAAAATAAAATGGTTCAAGCCTATGACGTAATCCATGAGTCGTGTTCAACCCTACGTAAATACCTTACGGATAAACGCAATACTACTCGTGACCCTGAAATAGATTATTCCCCCGAGCAACAGATTTTTATTGAAAATCCGTGTGCTGCGAGGCAAAAGTTGGCCCCACGCTATACACACGATAAAGTGATGGCCGACTTACCTATACATATTTATACGAAGAAAAAGCGTGGACCCATCGCTAAGTCCCGTTTAAAGAGAGTACCTAAAAGTGCCCAATTGTTACAGGACGCCCCTGGTACTTCTTCTTCTTCTACCATCGATGACCCTGGCACAGGAGATAAAACTTGAAAGCCTGGACGAAGGTCCTGGCATATTACCTTTCAAGTTAGGCCCTACTAAAATCATAACTCATTATCATTCATTTGTTCAAACCATTAACTTACAAGAATTGCAAGCTAAGATAGACTCAGTCGCTAACCAGCTGGATAGCATTAGCCCGGTATTAAATTACAAAACCTTATCTTTATTTGAGCCTCACATTAACTATTTAGTGCATAAAGTAAGTAGTGTTTCAGAGCAGTTACAGACCTTTGAGGTCAGTCGTACAAAAAGGGGACTCGTTGACGGTCTTGGATCCTTAGTAAAAAGTATAACCGGCAATCTCGATTACACGGACGCCTTGCATTATAATCAAGCCATAAAATCTCTTGAAGAAACTGATAACCAGATAGTAACAGAATTAAATAACCATGTCAGCATTTCTAAAGAATGGATGTCACAGTATTCTAAAATAGTAAGTAACATTGTAGGTAACCAAGAATCCATTTCGCAATTACTCTATAAAATAAATCAAACAATTGCAACGCGCGATTATGACCTCGTTAAATATGCACACTTAGCACAAGCATTTCTTATACTTGGCGATAATGTAGATACTATTTCGCAAGAAATAAACCGCTTACAAAATGTGCTAGCATTTATTAAAATGTCAATTCCGCATCATTCGATTATTAGTAGGAAGTCGCTTCATATTATAGCTGACAAGTTGCGAAACTTATACGGCAGCGATAAAATAATTAACTTAGATATTAGAGAATATTACGATGTAATTAGAGTAGGTTCATATTATGTAGGTAGCGATATTGTTTTAGTCTATAAATTTCCCATAGTTTTACCGCAAGTTTATAACATTTATAAATTGCCTATAGTACCAAATAGGAATAGGGAAGTCCTTATCCCTCCTTTCCCATTCCTGGCAATTTACGAGAAAGACTTCAGGTACATAGAGGCTGAATGCCCGAAGACCAGCAAATGGTTCATATGCGATGAGAGTCGGAGCCCCCAACGTCCACAGAAGGAAGACTGTATCCAGCAGCTGATCGTCGACCAACGTAAATCCAACCATTGTAAGCCTGTTGCAGTAGACCTGCGCGCCCCAGCATTCCAGCATCTCGATGACGTGCACTACACACTCAGCTTTCCCAACCAGACAAAGGTTCACCTTTCCTGCGGACAAGATCTATATAAGGTTCTCCGAGGCAGTTACCTCGCAATCATCCCGCAGCGATGCTCCATAGAAACACCAGACTTTATAATAATTAACACTAATGATCGAGTTAAAGGTCAAGTACTGAAGATCATGGACCTGCCACTGGAGGAGCCGACCCAGCTGCCAGCACCAGCCAGCATCAAGCTGAACTCTATCAACCTTGAAAATCTCCATGACATTAATTCTGAAATCTCAAGGCATCAACCCCTACACGTCAACGCAGTATCTGACAGCAGCCTGTATCACACGACAATACCGCTTTACCTATTATATCTGGTATTGGTCGGTGCATCTTTAATCGGAGCGTTCCTGGCCTATCGAAAATTTTGGCTTAAACACAAGGAGAAGATCTACGCCATTCCAGACTCAAGAAGAAGGGTTGACAGGGATCAACCCCCAGCTGCGTTCACCACCAAGATGTTCACGCGCTGCTCTTCGGGGGGAGGTGTTACGCATGGCACCCCTACTGAAAGTGCAACGATGCACTGACGTCAATGGCTTTCGCTACATCGGCATTATTGCATTTCCACGCTTTACCGGATTCAACGGCACTTCGTTTCCTCACTTTGGGCGGAGTACACCTATATTTAATTTAATATAATTATAGTAATTTTAGAATAAATTTAATTTTTAAAATAAAGTTTATATTTTTTTTGAGATCCTCGCTGCGACCATATATTTTTAAGTCCCAAACTAACAAATAAACAAACTGATTTTCGCATTTATAATAATACTAACAGTGCCCCGCGGCTTCGCACGTGTTAATAACTTCATTCATTTTTTCTTTTCGTAATAACACATGAGAAACTGAATTAGCCATATCGGTCTACCCGTTTTCAAGTTATGGCGTGACCAAGGGACATAGGGACTTTTATAAAGGGATTTTTATAAAACCTAAAAAATCATTTTGATTTTCAAACTTTGTTTTGTTTGTTTGTACCCCATTTCACTCTCTTAAAGGTGGCATTTCGAAACAGCCTGAAACACATATTGCCTTACTTATTTACAGACGTATATGTGTGAAGTTTCAAATAAATAGACTATCTTATGTTATTTCTATATAAAAACTTTGAACTCCCGTTTCATCCCTTTAAGGGGTGAATTTTGGAAAATCTTTTCATAGCGGATACCTACGTCATAAATGATAACAACTATCTGCATGCCAAATTTTGCCATATCCGTTAAGTGGTTAGAGAGCTGTGCGTTGATAGATCAATCAGTTAGTCAGGTCGGTAACGTTTGCCTTTTACCTATATAAACAGATGTCATTACGTTAACTGTATTTCCCTACATAGTGAATGAAACCAGGGAATACATGTTTTCTATACTTACGAATTTGCAGACGAATGTTGAATGAATCAAACCAAATAATAAAATTTACTACAGAAACTTTATCACCCTGTGTAACCATTTTAGGGGATGATTTTTGAAAATTAAAGTACCTAATTATGTTTTATTTTAGAACCTACACTATTTACATTTCCAATATAATGAAATCCATTTATTAGTTGTGCAGATACGTAGAAACAAACATTAATGTATTTTCTACGATTTCTCCAGATAAAATAAAAAAAAATTAACCCCCTCCTAGTGGTAGATTATAAAGAAATAAAAAATACATGTTTCATAATGTGTTTTAAGGTTTGTATGTACCGAGTTTTGAGAAAATCGGACAAAGGAATCATCATTATCAGCCAATTTCCGTCCACTGCTGGACATAGGCCTCTCCCATGGCATGCCACTGAGCTCGATCTTCAGCTATTCGTTTCCAACCGCTGCCAGCCAGCTTGCGTATATCATCGCTCCATCTAGTTGGAGGGCGTCCCACACTACGTTACGTTCCCTTCATGGCAGACAAAGGAATACGTGAAATAAATATTACTGAATTTCTTATAATTTTTTCAAAGAAAGTTCATTGTTCAAGCCCCCTAGGGGTAGTTTTAAAAAAATTATATGCACATGTATTATTATTTGTTTTAAAGTTTATTTGTACCGAGTTTTGAGTAAATCGGCCAAAGGAATAACATTTTCCATAGAAACTTTATAACCCTATTTACCCTTTTAGCGGATGATTTCCAAAAATAAGATTAACCTATGTCTTAAGTTAGAACCTACACTATCTACGTTTTAAATTTCATTTAAATTGATTAGGTGGTTATAGAAATACGTGGTAACAAACATTCACACACACACACACACTCACACTCACACTCACGCTCACGCTCACGCTCACGCACTCGCACACGCTCACGCACACGCACACGCTCACGCACACGCACACGCACACGCACACGCACACTTACTTAAAAGTGTCCTACATCCTATTCTGTCCAATGAACTGTTTTTATACAAAATTTCAGGCAAATTGGTTTAGCCGTTTACTCGAGAAGAAAGCTAATATTTACAAAATTCAGTTTAAAATATCTGGACCCTCTGACTTGATAGCCAGAAAAAAGTATCCCATATCATATTCTGCCCTATAAACCTGTCTTTATACAAAATTTCAGCCAAATCGGTCAAGCCGTTTGACCGTGAAGAGGTCCCAAACAAACAAATAACTGACTTTTACAATTATAACATTAGTGTTGATTATTGTTTTCAAATGCGCTCCGCCGCGATTCCAGTGCTGTGCGCTGGGCCTAGGGTTACCTTTTTCTTCAAATTGTTTTTATATTGATGTATATAAACATAATGCTTGATAAAATGTAAGTTGAGAGCCAGTAGCGTAGTGGAATAAAACTGGCCAAGTGCGAGTCAGACTTTTATCCCGCACACGGGGGTCCCGAACGCCATTTAATGAATATCAAACGACTTTCTAACACCAACTAAGTGAACGTTAACACAAAGGTGTTAGTAATTAATATTCTCAGAGACCAGAAGTGAAAAAGGCTAAAAAAATAAACAGTATCACAATACGTGGGTATTGTGATACTGTTTATTTTTTTATCTATATAATTATCTATATTATATATATAATTATATATATAATATAATTATCTATATAATACCACAGAACCTCAACATAATAACAATAAACAGTATCACAATACCCACAGCTATATAATTCCACAGAACCTCAACATAATAACAATGACATAAGGTGTCAAAGCTAACAACATAACCACGACGTCCGAACCGTACGACGGCCACACGAAGACTGAGTCACGACACCCGCTCGCTGTCCGTTTTTATACTATAGAGCCCAGTCGCAGCTTGAGGGTATTTGAAAATCTTCTAACACGGCCTCTCCTGACAGCGGGACGTCCTCGACCGCTTTGTCAACCACCTGGTTCCCTCCTGGCACCAGCACCTGCATCGATTTGCTCAACCTAGCGTGGCATCTCGCGCGTAACCGCACAGTGGCGTGATCAGCAACTGCAGGTCAAGCTCGGTGCAGAGTTCAGCACCATGCGCGTCGTTGGGCAGTGGCGCAACCGACGACAGCATCGCGCTGCCCAGCGTGGAGCTCAGCATGAAGCTCGGCATGCGAGTACCAGCGTGCAACGAGCACGCACAGCATGGCGCGTACTTGCGCAGTGGCGCGACTCTCACGTTGAAGAGAGCGCGCACCAGCACGTCTCGGACGGCACGCAGTCGCGCTGCAGGGAGCGCGCATCAGCACGCCTCGGAGGCGCGCAGTCGCGCTGCGGGGAGCGCGCACCAGCACGCCTCGGACGGCGCGCAGTCGCGATGCGGGGAGCGCGCACCAGCACGCCTCGGACGGCGCGCAGTCGCGCTGCGTGGAGCGCGCATCACCGTGGCGCGCACTCGCGCAGTAGCACAACTGCCGACAGCATCGCGCTTCAGCGCGCCGCTCTGCGTGGAGCTCAGCATGAAGCAAGGCACGCAAGCACCAGCACGCACAGCATAGCGCGCGATCGCCAACAGATGCCGCGATGCTCGGAGGTCTGCAAACACCAGAAAGTCGGAGTACGAGTACCACAATGTCGTGGTACCAGAACCAAAATGTCGAGGCACGAGTACCAAAATGTAGAGGCACGAGTACCAAAATGTCGAGGCACGAGTACCAAAATGTCGAGGCACGAGTACCAAAATGTCGGGGTACAAAATAACTACTCAAAATAAACACTCAATAATCACCATACAAAATACAAAATAAACGAACAAGTTAGTAAAGAAAAGTAACAAGTTGCCACAATGTCGGTGCACAGAATAGCCGCAATGTTGGGGCTATTAAAATGGTTCACCAGTGTTGAACAACGCTTCGTAAGTAATAGAAATAAAATCAAACTAAAATAACAGTTTGCATCATAAGTAGTAAGTAACTTGTTTACTGTTTCTATCACCTCACCTTAAGCTTGCCGGTGTAAGTCCTATATTTCCCCAGATTCAAGTTTCCTACGTTCGGCCCAACCTGACGATATAGACTAGGTCCGTTTGTCACGATAAATGTGTTAAATAATTGTACGGAACACAACTTATTATTACTATTACTACTGCACGGTCTAAACTGGGATCGTACCATAATAACTGTCTACGTATTGACAAATAACACTAATAGAATGTAGATAACAGCCCATGTACAGCGCTCGTTTGTCGGCATGACGATAGTCTCCCTAAAGCAAATACTGTGGCGCTTAAAACTTATGAACATCACTGCACTGCGTCTGTCAACTTTTCGTTTGACTGACTTAATGCGTTCGCGAGCACTGCATGAATAACTAAGGGGTTAAGAGTGAGACGGATAGTTCAATATATCCCTCAAACATTAACTACTCAATGCTACGGCAAAAATTCAAAACTATGGTCGAGTATACACTGAAACTAGTACAGTTACTTAATATTCGGCTTCACTTTGTATCTTATGTAAGAAGTAGATATAAGAATTCAAAATAAATTAATATTGACCTTATTGTGCTTTTTATTTTTCGTAATACGAAAACATCTAACTCAAACAAAACCCTTTTTGTTATACCCGCAACTTCACGGTAAGAACAAGCTTACATGGTAGATATGTCGGACTAACCAGGAAGGACACTAATAAGTTAGATCTGACAAACATGAATGGTCTTGATTTTAATCAATTTCCCTGACGTCGGTTAACACTTTCGACTTAACTAAATTCCATTACGCTACTGATCAACCAGCATTGGTTAGATTTGAAAACGATTCTTAATCGCACTAAACACGGCAAACAAACCTATCACTGCAAAGTAATAACAATGTCACCTTGTGGGTGTAAAAGCAAATACAAATGTTAACACAACCTATTATAGGTTGTCACACAATGATTTGACTACGCTTTTGCGTTTTTAGGTAGACAATTACTCGCAAGTAAATCTCTTGGGCTTGCCCAATTATTTAACACAATCAACCTCCTCGCATAGTCGAGTAACGAAATAAAATTAACATTGTAATCATACCTGTATCCACACCAACCATAGAATAATCCTGTCCGCCGCGTTTACCCGCCGACAAGCATTATCAGCTATGTTGCACGGTAGTAGCACACCAAAACAGCTTACAACTACAGAGAAATCAAATCATTATGAGCAACGGCAATTACACGTGGCGTTTCGTACTCGGACGCGGTGGTAAACACTACCAGATAAGAACCCTAACAAACTAACCTTTATTGCAAAAAAAAAATCAACGAATTTACTTTTCCGAAGTATTTTTATCTTTAAGAAATATCATATACCCCAAAATATCCAGAAAAATGTCTCATTTACACTTCAACTGACGAATATTCACAAAAACCAGATCTCAGTATCACTTCGATTAAAAAACATTGTTGCACCTTAATTTATTCAAAACTGTTACTTTGAATAGATCATGGCAAATGTCAGAGACGGCTTATACGCGTAAAGTGCACGTGGACCTATCCCACTTCTGATTTTAGAGACCAGAAGTGAAAAAGGCTAAAAAAATAAACAGTATCCCAATACCCACATCTATATAATACCACAGAACCTCAACATAATAACAATAAACACTATCACAATACCCATAGCTATATAATGCCACAGAACCTCAACATAATAACAATTACATAAGGTGTCTAAGCTAACAACATAACCACGACGTCCGAACCGTACGACGGCCACACGAAGACTGAGTCACGATACCCGCTCGCTGTCCGTTTTTATACTATCGAGCCCAGTCACAGCTTGAGGGTATTTGAAAATCTTCTAACAATATTATTAAATATCTGGTTGACCGAGCTTTGCTCGGTATTTTTTGCCACTATTATTGCCACTTAACCTGAAAAATATGACGCTTCCCGACATCTATTGGCGAAAATTATTACTATTTTTTTTAAATTGAGAGCAACTAACTGCCTTAACGACACAATAACACTAAAATAAAACTACTTCTATTCGCCCATAGATGTCGGGAAGAGTCATATTTTAAGTTGAAAATCGATAAAGTTGATTATTGAAAACTCGAATATAACAACATTTTTGAAAATGAATCCTAGCTTGATCGATTTATCGTCCCCGAAATCCCCTGTATACTAAATTTTATGAAAATCGTTGCAGCCGTTTCCGAGATTCAGATTCAGATTCCGAGATTAAGGTAAACAATAGCGACGTCTATGAGGATTCATAGATAAACGCGGCGCTATCGTAAAAACATGTTTTTTGTTTTAAATCCTTTAATTTTTAACTTTGTTCTGTTCTTAGTATTTGTTGTTATAGCGGCAACAGAAATACATCATCTGTGAAAATTTCAACCATCTAACTATCACGGTTCATGAAATTCAGCCTGGTGATAGACGGACAGACACACATACAGACAGACAGACGGACAGCGGAGTCTCAGTAATAGGGTTCCGTTGGTAACCTTTGGGTTCGGAACCCTAAAAATGGTCAGCTTTGATGCTAGAGGCAAGAAAATATGCAAATCCCCACCTTTTATCAATAAATATTTCTATAGAAAAATGTGTGCACATTTTACAGTACCAGGGTTCAAGGATGGAACATGTTTGCTCTGTAAAACCTATTTCCTTTAGCCTTAAGAGTTCTTATAGGTTGTATTCAGTTGAGAAAAAAACAGACGCCAGCATATAATTAAATTTCTTGGCTATTCTGACAATAAAATGATACACAAAAAATACTTGATTCTTATTATTTGACCAAAAATAGGTGACAACCTTCGGTAAGTCAGTTACTGGAATTAAAATAGGTAGTCCTGTTTTTTGCTCAGCTTTCATAAATATGTTTTTTGACACGTATTTCAAAATGTATCTGACAAAAGTATTATAAAAACAAGATACATAAAAGAAAATATTATTTTCATTTTTAGCATAAGAATTTTATTTGCATATTGACTAATCGCTACATTGCTTAGATAGATGGTAATTGCTGGGTAATCTGAAAGTCCTAAATGCTAAACAAAAACAGCTTACGCTATACAGTTATTCATGCTTAATCCATCGTTCAGCCCCCAGCTGCTCCCCTAAATGGCCCCATCCCTGCAATTTCTGAATGTCTGTTGGCCCGTTTAACTTTTGGTTCAATTTATGTATTTCTGCAATCTCTTCATTCAATTTCTCAGCATCTAGGGCTCCATTCAATGTTTGCACAGCGTCTTCGGCTAATATTTCGTTCAATTTCTGAATATCTTCGAGCCCGTTTAATTTTTGACTCAATGTGTTAATTGTATTTTCGTTTAATTTTTGTTGTAATTGCTGAACTTCTGCGTTCAATTTTTGGACATCTGTTCCTCCATTCAATGACTGAATGCCACCATTCAATGACTGAATGCCACCATTCAATGACTGAATGCCACCATTCAATGACTGAATGCC